>CM035795.1:40604546-41092046 GCA_020466265.1 Siphamia tubifer | reverse complement strand
TAATCTCAAACTATATTGGTGGTTGTGAAACATAGAGTTAGGTCCAGAAGTATGTGGGCAACTTATTTTCTTTTTTTTGTCATTTTATTTCTGTACATCACAACAAAATGAAGTAATCAATATGTGATTGAAGGAAGAAGCCCAAGGTGACAGTGGGGTTGCTCCTTCAATCATACCTTGATTATTTGAGGAGGAATTATTGGATTTGCACTCTGTATGGTCATTTTAAGGGATCAATACATTTGTGAAGTGCCTTAAGATAATCATGTATTATGATACGTGTTATATAAAAATGCTGAATTGTATTGACTTTAATCACTTTCATCATCTAAATGGGATAGAAAACACAAGGCACAAGTGGAGGAAGTGAATTCCAAGTGATAATCTGCAGCCTCCATTCATCATGTCATTAAATAGTTGATTATAATCTAGGGCTAAAACTGCCTTAGAAAATGCAGCACTTGCACAGATGGATGCAAAGCTGTTAATACAAGAGACCTGAGCTTTGTGGGGTGTACAGGATCACAGATGAGGTCTAAAATCTGGGTCCAGCCTTTTGCAGAAAAACACTTTCGATGACAACTTGAGACCCCCCCCCCCCCTTCAAAAAAAGGTGTGGTTTTTGGAGGGGATTTATTTTTTTCTGCCTCCATGGGGCTGGACTTGGCCCGGATGCTGAAATCCTGATCCAGTCTGGCCCTGCGCGTGCATGTTCCAATATCGCATTTGAAAACACTTTTATTGTGTTATGTCGTAATTTCCTTTTTTTTAAAAAAAAAAAAACAAAAACAAAAAACGCATGTATTAATTTTCATTTTATTCTTTAATACGTCTTAATTTCATAATGTATTTCACGTATTCGTGTCTTGACAGCACCTCTGGAATACATATGCAATACCTCCGCTTCACAGAAGGGGGCGATAGTGAGCCACTGAGTCTGAAGTTTGTGACGTATTGAGCACACATGTGTTCCAAATCACGCACTTGCGCACTTCAGACGCTTCAGTTGAGGGTATAGTGCTGTTCCAATCGCAAGAGTAGCAAACGAAGTGCGCCGTAAGTACCCGGATGGTGCACTTCTAACTGTCAAAATTCGAAGTGTGGAGCAATGGACACTTCTCGCACTCACTGGACGCCATTTTTGCTACGTAACGGAAGAGGAGGGGCCACCACCACTCTTGAAAGATTTGGAAACATGGCGGCTGAAACACTGGCAGAGATGGAGACGGTGATACTGGCGGTACAGGTTCCGTACAGATGCCTTGTGGAGGAAAGGGCTTATACAAAAACAAAAGGAGCAAAATGCCGGTATCCATTTTTTTTTTCAAAGCTGGTCGGTATTTTGGCGGGCGATCGAGATGTTTTGACAGCGCGATCGTCATTTCCGGTAAGTTTAGACGAAGAGTATTTCATTCGGAACTACACTGTTCGTTCAATCGTACACTATCCATGTAGTGTGTAGTGTTCGTAGTGTAGGAAAGGAAGTGCACTACGGGGAGTGCGTGATTTGGAACACAGTGTTGGTTTATACACACAGCTAAGCTAGCTAACACCAGTATCTGGTGCTGCGTGCCTCGTAGAACACCGGGCTGCCTCACATTAGGCAATATTAAACATTGGGTTTACTCTTGGAAAAGTTAAAACAGGCAAACAAATGTACGATTTATCGCTCTGAAGATGGGGGCTTTTTTTCTAAACTAGACTTTCAGCAAGAAGTCATAATTACTAACAAACTGACGCCGAAGCTACACGATTAGCTTCAGGTTGGGACGGAATACAAATGACTGTTAATTTCAAACGGAATGGTAACTTAGTTATAACTTGAGTCAAGGGTACTTTTAAAATTCAAAGAAGAAAATAAGGACTTTTACAAAAGTCACAGAGATTTTCGTACAGAAGGAAAGGCGAATGGACTTCAGTTACAAGTAAAGGTAAGCTAATGTTTTCAATTTGACTTGTACTTGTGTCAGGATTATTACACAATTAGAGTGGAAATAGCTTAACTGAAATGAAAAACGGAATAAAATATACAGTGAACGAGACAAAACTAAAATGAAAGTGAACTGCATCTAAAACCAGCTATATGTTTAGCTTTTTTTTTGTTTGTTTGTTGTTGTTTTTTTAATTTATTTTTTAATTTATTCAGTTCTTCCATAGGAGAGGCCAAGGGTCTGTAGGAATGACACTTTGATCTTTGCTGTCAGATATAATATATATTTTTTAATAATTGGGGCAGGCTATTTGGTGTGAAAATCAGAATTTTCATGTTATCTGTATTAAAACACTTTAAAATAGCACTGTAGAGCTGCACTTTCCATGCATGTGTTCACGTTGCCTACAAAGTATTCAGGTTTGAGGTTTTGAAAATGTGCTCTCTACTATATTTTATTTTATTTTATTTATGCCTTAAGGCTTTAATATATTTTTTAAATTCATAAAGAAAGCGCACAAAACATGGAGAGATTTAAAACTCGACTTTTGTATATATGACATTTCCCAAACAACAAACAAATTAAGAAATAATTCAATATCGTCATTGTTCTGATCAAAGTAATTGATGATGTTCCTAATTGCAGTCAGTATTCACACTTATTTGGTCCCAAGTCTGATATTTAGTGCCTCCCCAAACATTGGCCTCATGAAAAATCACTGATTGATGGGATTAATAGATCAACAGGTAGCTATTAAACAGTTTATATTTGTGTCGTTGGTGACTGTTTGGAAAGGTTAAATTGCACAAAATAAATGTCTTCAATGTCTACTTTTCATTTTGTAATAATTCCACAGATTTTTCTATTCATTTTGTTTTGTAATAGATTTATGAAATGGTGAAGTGACACTCATGCTGTTTTGGTGACAAACAATATATTTAAGTTAAGTACGCTTTATATTGTTTCTGTGTGACCATATTATAATAAAAGTTCTATCAAATGAACCATGTAACTGTTTAAATTTTAAGCACATGTCTGCCACTGTTAATGTTGTTGCAAAGCATGATAATAACTGTTGTGTTTTTGTTGCCTCATTGTCCTCTGAGATTTCAGAGGTAAGGAAAAATATCACTCTGGAGGTTTCAGAATGACACATCTTTCCTGTCAACTTCAAGATGTAAACAAAGAAGTCATTAGCTTAATGAGTGGAGTTAAAGACAGAAACAGTAACCGAGTGTCTGTAAGCATAATACAAGGAATAGATTTGTTTCAACAAAGTTCACCGGGAAAAAAAAAACATTCCGTGATGGCACATAAAACCAAACAATCAGATACAGGTAAATGTCACTGGAAGTTGTGTTAGATTGGTCTGTTTCTTAAGTATTATAATCATAAACAGCAACTTTTGAGAAAAGACATTATATTATAGTGCAGCTTCATGATGCATACAGTATGTTTGATGTGGATAAAATGAGATGGCATTAATAATAAGAAATAATTCCCCCAAGACATAACATAATTCATTAGTTTTTATGTAATACTACTGTACAAAGACCTAGTGTTATCTTTGTGGCAGTTACTAAATGATTTTTTTTTCTGTATTTAACCTTTCTTAATTGATTCATCGCCATTAATAATAATATTACCTTCTGTATCTTGCACTTTTTCAATGAAAAGCAGATATTTCCCCATATTTAATGTATTGATCATATAGATGTTCTTAAAAGCTCATCTTAAAATTGACTGTCATAATATGAGAAACCGAGAAACATGAAGAAAATGTGTCTTTTTTTTTCAACTAAATATGTCATTAACTGAACCTAAACCATGTGTCTCCAACCTTTGTAACTTGAAATCTGTAAAGCACATTTGGTATGAAATCATTTAGAATTCTGCAGCTACACGCATTTAAAATTTTGCCCATTTTTTAGTAAATGAGGAAAAAAAAGATTTAAAATATTAATTTAAAAAACATGAATTTTTACCTATTTTTCAAAAAATTTATTCTGGATATATACAATTTCTGCACTAAGCAGGTTATGTTTTCATTGGGGTTTGTTTGTCTGTCTGTTAGCAAGATAACTCAAAAAGTTATGGAGGGATTTGGATGAAATTGTTGATACTGACACAAGGAACACAGGAACAAATCATTGCATTTTGGTGGTGAAAGGATACGTGGATCAAAAGTTATTAAACATTTTATATCCGTAGGTGCTTTTGGTCACTGGTGGATATATGGAGGTTTGTGGATCAACCCCTAAAGATCCAAACAGTCACCAGCGACAGATATAAACAGTTTAATACCATTTCATGTCCATCAGATATGACCTCCTTGGATGTTCGGAAGCTCTGTAGTTACCATGGAAACACATCATATTCTACAACATTGATTCACCATGGAGTTGGATCAATGAAACTGGATGGACACACTGGATTTCTGTTCAGTTAATTGCAGTATAAAGTATATTTGACAAAAAAAACTCTGCTTATCTCTGTTTTTGGTATCACATTTAATCTCAGAATGATAATTTAAATACCGGAACATTCAATTATATATAGGAGAACACGCCATTTTGGCTGAAAAAAATACAAAACAGATCTTAATATACAATAATATGATAAATTGTGATAGATGATTTAGAAAACATTAAATAGTGCGGGAATTGTTTTGAGAAGAGTCATAAAAGTAGCACTGGGTCTTTATATAATATAATATAATATATTAATATACTTTGGTTGACAGATGTTGACAAGACCCTCACAAAGATCATCAGATAGTGTTAACTCATCCTTACTATTAAAGATAATGCCCATGCTAATAATGAGTGTTTTCTGTCAACATAAACATTCAACACACGTTGATTCTAAAGGTTAAAATCATTATTGAGTGTAACCTCTGACCCAATAAAAAGAAGCACTACTCAACAGCCTTTTCAACTATTCAGGTCTGACCTCCTGCTGTACCTCCAACAGACACGAGGGGGCAGCAAACCAGACTATAGACAGTCAGCCCAGTGTGTAGGAATGGCGCCCTCTGCTGAATCTATGTGGTCAGTACACACTAACCACATATTTTTGCAGCACTGAAAACAGTTTTACGGCTTTAACCTTTAATCCCCGATGCACCGATGCTGACACTATTGAATGGATGGATTAGTTTAAATATTCAGAAAAAAATACCTTTTTTAATTTATTCTTTTAACTGAGTTTTGTTCATGGATCTGATGTATGAAGATAAACTGGTGTCAATAAGCATCTGATTTAGAAAAAGAAAAACTAAAACTACTGGAACCAAATTACAATACTTCTTTCTTTCTTTCTTTCTTATTTTGCAAATATTTATTAGATTTTTTAATTTTCTTGTTTGTTTTAGTTTTTCTACATTTTGTTTGATGTTGAGCCAACTTTGGGGAGACACTGTAATCGTGTTCAGAACAGTGTTGTATAAATAAAATAATGCTGATGTATCATTCATATCAGATGAATAATGTATTTTTGAGGTATTACTACATATATTGAAATAATTCTGAGAACTTTGTGAACAAGTAGGGAACACTTATTTGACATAAGTAAATGTGTATTTACATCACAAATCTAGGAAAAGACACATTTATTTGACAGTTTTTACATTTTACTTTACAACTTCAGCTGAGGAGAAGCAGCTGTTTGTATTAATATCAACACAATCAGATTTTGTCAACAACAAATAGTGTACAAATCAAGACCAAAGAAAAACATGGACACAACTGATATGCCAAGAAAAATGTATATTAACTCACGTTGAAAGGCTGTTAAAAGTAAATTTCTACAGAAAATCTGAGATTATCTCTCAAGACATTTCTTGACATACTCACAGTAGGTGCTTAACACTGCTGCTTTATTTGTATAAATGTGTGAGTTAAGTGGATATTTTCTTTTTCCTGGAAAGTATTTTTACATGACCTGTGTATTCATTATCAAACAATGAACTGTGAAACGCATAATAATAATAATAATAATAATAAACTTTATTTCTATAGCACCTTTCATACAAAAACTGTAGCCCAAAGTGCTTCACATTGATTCAAAATTAAAATAATAATATTTATGTCTTAAAATAATAATTTTAAGACAAGGGTGAAATAAGAAATACATTAAGATTTCCTTGCACAAAATTATAACATGACAAAAGTACAATATTAACTGATTATACATACATTATACCATTTCAATAAATAAGAAATAAAATTACAAAAATACAGATAAACTGATTATACATACATTATACAATTTCAATAAAATAAATACGATTACACACAAAATCTAAAGAATATAAAGAATGTGAAGAACAGGGTTACAGAATTGTGACCGTGTTTATATTGTACTTTTAAGTTAAAATCAAATCACATTTAAAAAGTTACTGGTACGAGATCATCTTGCAAATATCCAGAACAGAAAAAAATTATTCTATCATAATCCAGAGGGATAATTTTTATTTATTTATTTTTATCATATTTGGGACAAATGGATCTAGTCCCCCATAATAACTTTCACTCTTTAAGTGTTCTTTGTTTTAATAATCTTCTCATATTTATTCTTAACTTTCTGTTTTTTTTTTATAAACATATGTAATGCTTAAAGAACCCAGAGGTATTTTGATGCTTTGATAGTTTTTAACTGAGAAATATCAAAACTGTAAGCACCCAGTTTCTATGTTATATTATGCTTTGTTTTTTTTACACTGTTATATGTATAATATAAGAAATATAAAAAGGGTTCAACTGGTAACATTGGAGATATTTTGTCACCTTTTTCATTAAAAACATAATGGGGGAAAAAACCCTGAAAATTAAGCTAAATTAAGTTACAATGGTGCAGAGACGTACTCAGAAAAAAACATCAATATTAAAACAGACAAAACGGCTATACACATTTACTACTGACCCTCTATTGAAAGTGACGAAATTTGTTCCTAAAAATCTGAATTATTTTCTCCCTTATTTCCTTCGTTCTCAGCCCATAGATGATTGGATTGAGTGTGGGGGGGAATATTAACGTGGCCACCCCCATGAATCTCCTTAAATGCGGTGAAACCCTCTGCAGTCTGTAAGATATTATAGTGAAAAGACCCAAACACTCGAAGAGGAGGAAAATAGTTAGATGTGTGGCGCACGTCTGCACCGCTTTAACTCTTGTATCCGAGTGTTTGGATCTGAAACATGCGATTAGGATGCGAAGGTACGTGTAGAAAATCAACCCGTTAGCCACCACTTGCGACATGGCAGAAATAAGAAGGCCGTAAATGTTGTTGATGCTTTTGTCTTCACACACCAGAGACAAAAGAGACGGATTATCACAGTACGAGTGTGTGATTTTAGACCGACAGTGGGGGAAACGTAAAAGCAAAGCAAAAAGCAAGCCCATCGTAACAAAACAGCTCAACCAAACAAGTGTGATTATCTTCATGACATAAGCATTAGTCATAATAGTGGTGTACTTCAGAGGGCAGCATATTGCAACGTATCTGTCATAAGCCATGGCAGTCAGAATGAACACAGCACCTGCACTGTAAATGTGAATGGAAAACGCCTGAGCAACACATGCAGGGTAGTGTATGGTCCTGTTGTTGGTCAGCAGCTGTTTAATAGTTTGTATAAAGAACCCCGAGGAACCTATGAGGTCATTAATAGGAAGGTTCACTAGCAGTAAGTACATGGGCTGATGCAGACATTTGTTCAGAAGGATGGTGAGGATTAGTATGATGTTGCAAAAAAGTATGATCATGTAGCCTAGACATGCAAATAGAAAAGCAGGTAACGCACTTTGATTGGACAGATTATAGCTTTGCATTGTTATATGTGACGATGCGTTGTAGCGGTTATCCATTTATGCGCGTCGTCGTTCTCCTGCAATGTTAATGACACGTTGTTTTTTTTGTTTTTTTTTTAGAATGTAGTGAAAGAAAATGAATGCAAAAATAGGAATTATGTCCAAACACTATTGTGATAATCAAAATAAAAGGGTTAAAAGCGGTACTTACCTAAGTAAAGTACAAAAAAAAAGGATTTAAGTGTGACTCATTACATCTTCAACAGACAAATTAGACAAATTTATGATGTAGATAGAAGCATCATTTAAGCTGAGGTAAATAACATGAAGTGGAGGAGCATCACAGACCCTGTTCTGACAGTGATCAGCCAGAGTATGGGAGGACTGGCAGCTTTTATACAGGACTAAGCAAACACCCCCCCCCCCCCCAGGTCTAATGTATGTCATGTTTAACCTTTGAGTGTTTGGGGATTTTCAAATGCATTCATTCATCACATGAGAGTTTGGACAAAAAAAAAAATCTCATGTACAGGGTGTCCCAAAAAATGTAACATAATTTCATCACCTAATAATTTAGTTTTGCTCAAAAAAGTTAAAGGACTGAGCCTGGGTTGTAATGTTTTTTGTTGTTCTACTTTGAGGAATACACATGTTGTTTACTGCAACAGAAAAGGCATTCTGTGCAGGGCTGTTCCTAGCTTTGTGGGGGCCCAAAACAAGATCCTGGGGGGTTTTTTTGGAGGGGGGGGGGTAAAAGTTTGTGCTTGCTCGTAGGCACTTTCATGGAATTCTTGTTTGGTGCCTGTTAAGGGCAGGCTGTTACTGGAACTCTCTTATGCTGTAGTAACCAATTCATTTCCTGTAAGGGATCAATAAAGTATATTTCATTTAATTTCATATACAGTCTTTTAGCTGCTGCTTTTAATCCTGTCATATATTGTTTTAAATCCCAGGAGATAAAGCAAATGTTGATTAAAAACATTAAAGAAAACTAGAATTGGACTAGATGTCAAATTTTGAGAATAAAAAGCTGACAAATCATCCAAACCAAGGTTATCAGTTAGTTTATTTCAGTTAGAAAAATTACAACACCATCATTTCATTCTGTGCTTTCGGTTAACAAATATTTATATATATATATATATATATATATATATATATATATATATATATATATATATATATATATATATATATATATATTAGTGTTGTCAAAAAAATCGATTTTAGATACTAAATCGATATTGACCCTTGGTATCTAATTAGATACTAAGTTGCTGGCAAATCGATTTTTGTTTTTATGGCGTGTCGCCGCTTTTTTGTAGCGGGTAACGTTAAGAATTCTAAACAGGCATCAACGCGGTCAGCTCTGGCACAGCCGTAATGCCGGTTTGTAAATTAAAGTCTCTTTTTTTTCTCCAGCTGCCTCTGACAGCACATGGGATGACGCCAGTGTGACCACAGACCTATACACTATTTCTATAGGTCTGTGATTGCGACCATCCGATGCAACTTTGCTTTTAAAGGCCTCGATATAGTCCAACGTCTATGCGCGCGGGCGGCAGCCAGGCGGTAGCGCATTGTATCACGTTACCACCACGGAGGCCACCGTGAGCATGTCAGCCTATCATTTTTGACGTGCGTGGCTGCTAGTCCCGCAAGGAGTCCGCGGTGGTCTCCGCGGTGGTCACATGATGTAATGCGCTGCCGCCCGCGCACATAATGCTCGACCATAAAGAGGCAAAAAGATAGGCCTACCTTAACTTGCCAAGAGATAGACATGCATTTATTCTGCACCTGCACTCACTACCTTTTTTTTAGCAGTCCATGGAGGAAATTTTAAAAGGAATCCCTCACATCTCCAGTATCGAAATTAGTATTGAGTATCGAGTATTATCCTTAGTATTGGTATCGAGTTGGAAATTTTAGTATCGTGACAACCCTAATATATATATATATATATATATATATATATATATATATATATATATATATAGTGTGTATTAGGGGTGTAAAGATAAAACGATTCGAATTGGTTATATGTCTGTGTCGTATGAGATCCGAGCGAATCGGTCCATGGACCCTGAATCAGTAAAACTAGCTACGAACGGTCCGATGCCCCGGATTTACAGCGTAAATGGGTTTCCTGAGGTCCAGCCACTGATCTGTAATTCTGTTCTTTATATCTGTGACCAAGTGGCTTAACAATGACATGGCATTTATTTTTAGGAATGTATACACGTTAAAACTTCCAAACTGGAGGTTTATCTGCTAGTTTTTTTTTTCGGTATGGATAGAGGTAAAGTTAAAGGAAATGCAAGTAGTGGACAGGAAGTGACAAAATAAAAGCATATTTATGGTTGAAACCACAGATCCGTGGTTAATCCACACAGCCGAATCATTTTATTGTGAAGGGAGCTTTATATCCGCCCACAGGTTTCCAAAACACACCAGGACTTTAGTGCTAACACGTATGATGTTACTTTATGTGGAAGTCTGATGTGGTATGAGTTTAAACTGAAAATAAAGCTAAACACTGAGCTCCTGTGTAAGAGAATGTTTCATCATGGGTTGGGTTATGGGTCTAATGTACGCGGGTAGGGCTTTGTAATTCAGACACCAATTCACGGTTGTAAATCCGGGGCATCGGACCGTTCGTAGCCAGTTTTACTGATTCAGGCTCCATGAACAGATTCATTCAGATCTCATACGAAACAGATCGATAACCAATTCGAATCGGTTTGTCTTTACACCCCTATTATTATGTGTAAAATGTTATTTTCCAAATGTAATTCCACATATGATCAAGGCCACGTTGTGGAGAACTTTCCTGTTGGAACACATTTATTTTTTAAGAATACAAAAAAAAGCCCAAAAAAACAGTGCCTGTCAAAAGGACACTTTGGATGTCATTCAGTAAAGGGGCAGGTGCCAGAGCCCCTGTGGCACCCCTTCTCTGTACGTGCCTGCACTGGTCATATCTTCATCTCTTCTGGTATAGTACAACACATTTGACATATGCAGCATACATGTAATATTCACCCAACTATTATTTTAACATCACAAAAGCACATGTATGTATACAAATAAAGCAAAGTATTTCTTTTTATATGAGCTTTTTTCACATTTAATATTTGAGTTAAATTTCATGTAGCCATGTCTGCAATAAAGCACTTTTATCACTTTTTTTTTTTTTTTTTTTTACTCAATTTGTGTTTAATTTTATATCTATGTAATACAAAAATGTAAGCTATGTTAAGAGTTATCCAGAGTAATTATTAAACTGTCCATAATAAAGAGTAGATATCGTATGTTATAGCTCATTATCACTCAGAAATAACGTATAAGTTGTATGGTAGCACAAGGGTTTTGACCTGTAATATTACAGAGGGGATATATTTATTATGATAACTATTATTGATATGTATTACTATACAAATTAATGGTAGTGTTAGAAATAGGCAAATGCAACAAAACATAAGATAGTAATAAAACTTGAGACTCTGAAATGAGAGATTATTTTTATTTACATAGTTAATGTCATAAACAAAGACAATTTTATAAAAAAAAAATCAGAAAAATATGAAAAGAATAAAATATAGGGATACTGCATAAAACGAAAAAGAATGTACAATACTAAAGAATATACAGTCCTGCAGACTAACATAACATTAATCAACACAGACTGTGATATGAAAATAGTGAACGTTTTTTTCAGAGGCACATGGAAAGAAAAATGTTTTTTATTCATGTCTACATTTGACCAAATCTCATATCTGGAAGCTTTTTCAAGTTTTTTTTTTTTTTTTTTTTACAGCTTCTTAGATTTAAGAGTCCTACTGGGTTTATACACAGTTAGACTATATATATATATATATATATATATATATATATATATATATATATATATATATGACAGTTGGTAAATGATTCAACTAAAGGTACATTTGTTTGAACAAATATACTAATAGTAATAGTTTAATTTCAGTGTTGGTATCTATCTTCCATGTTTTCTTGATAGTAACTATAATCATTTAAGTTCTTAAATTGCTAGTTATGTCATTAGACTGACAAAAACAGGGCTTTTAGACATTCCATGTTTTTTCCTGTATATTTTAGTCACATGGTACACACAGGAGTTAATATTTCATGACATAACCTTTATTTTTGATGACTTTTGATTGTTTAATAATTTTTTTTTCATGGCTATATCATCATAGAAGGCAGTTTGAAGACATGGCGTGATGTTTTCTGTTGTTTTCATCCTGGTTAAATCTCTGATTTATTTTACACATATGTGAACAAGCAAAATCAACAATCAAGAAAATCATCATTTACACATTTCATGTTTCATTTACCTTCTCAAAAAGGGGTTGGAAGAAGTGCAACTTTTTCAAATGTATTTTTCTAATGCAGTGACTTGTGTCCGTCTCTGTTTCTGACGATGCATTTTAGTTTATTTGTTGCATTCTTGTTGAATTCTTGCCAAAATTACAAAACAGCTACGACGTGAAACCTTTCCCTAGAAATCTTTTTACGACCTGTTTCAGCTCTGTAATTTTTAGCCCATATATAATCGGGTCAAGAATAGGGGGGAATATTAAAACTGACACACCGAGGGCCCTCCTAAGGTAAGGGGACACACTTCTAATCCTGTGAGCTGCAAGAGTGAAGGTCGTGTTTATCTGTAAGATTAAAAACACGGCTAAATGTGAGCCACATGTCTGAATGGCTTTTTTCCGAGCATCAGACTGATTCGTCTTTAAACACGTGTACAAGATCTGTGCATATGTGTAGATAACAAAGAAAAAGGAACCGCCCATTACTATAAATATAGTGACGATTCCAAAATAATTATTGGCCCTGGTGTCTTCACACACCAGTTTTACCAGCGATGGATTATTACAATAGAGATCCACTATGTTTGTTCTGCAAAATTTAAACTGTCCAACCAGCATAATCAAAGTAAACATCAGAGAAAAGTTAATAAGCCATATTAAAATAATAATTTTAACTAAATTATTGGGAGTCATGATAGCATTATATCTCAGAGGGCGACATATTGCAACATATCTGTCGTACGCCATAGCACTTAAGATCAGCATGTTTCCTGTGCCGCAGAAATGAAGCAGAAACGCTTGAGTAATACATGCAGGGGGGGTGATCAGTCTGCGCTTTGTCACAATGCTCCAAACAAAGTGAGGGAAAAAAGCTGTAGCAGTTATCATGTCATTGATGGGCAAGTTGAACAGCAGGATGAACATGGGTTTGTTTAACCTTTTACATGCGGCAATAGCCACTACCAATAACACGTTACAAAACATAATGAATATATATGTTAAAAGCCCAAAGAAAAAGGCTGGGTAGATGTATGCATTAGGTAAATCCAGTTTCTCCAGAGTTAGAAACAGGATAGATGATGCATTTGTGGACATGATGTAGGTTAAGACCTGTGGTAACAATACCCTGAAAAAGAAAAAAAAAAAAGTGAATTTATTTTTTTTTTTTTTATGTATAAGCAGACATAAGTGAAGTAATGGAGATGGTGTGTGTGTGTGTGTGTGTATGTGTGTGTGTGTGTGTGTGTGTGTGTGTGTGTGTGTGTGTGTTATATTCTTACCTGAGTCTGTGTTACAACATTGTTCAGAGCAGAAGTAAGGTCAAAGCCGAGTGTAACCTTAGCCTATACATGTTAGACACACTAATGACATGGACCTATTTATGGACCTCACACATAAGGATAATGTGCACATAGCCACACAAGTAACACACACACACACACTAGTAGACGCCCACATCACACTGCTCTGAGAGTCTGGTTCAAAACCACCTTCATCTATCTGTCTGTCTATCTGTCTGTCTATCTGTCTGTCTGTCTTTATTATTTTATAAAAAAAAAAAAAAAACAATATTTTTAACATTTTTATCCTCATATGTGCTGCTTAACTATCTTTTTTAAACACATTTTAATATCTTTGTGTTTTTCCCTTTTTTTTTTTTTAAACAAATGTTCACATCTGTCTCTTTTAACTAGGGGTGCGACGGGACACTCAGCCCATCATAAGGTTTTTTGTTCGTCGTCATATGATGAACATGCGTCCCGATTTTCATGGCTCTAACTTCACTTGGGGATGATCTGGCCTAATAAAATATATTTAAATTTTTCTAGGGGGCGCTGTAGACACATTTCTTTAACGACTTTTACGAAACTATATATACATACTTGCAATTTTTCATACTTCTGAAGTGTGTGCAAAATTTGGTGAGTGTTCGCGCATGTTCAGGGGGTCAAATTTGAGCTCAAATGGCTGACGTCATTGCGATCACAGCAGACTCAATAGGCCTTGCGCCGGATATGGTCGACGTAGCCAAGGCCTAAAACCTCTATTGAAGAAAAGGGAGAGAACATTAAACAAAATGATTTTATTTTGTTTTTGCTACACTTCAATAAAAAACTGCCTGTTTTCCTGTTATACACAAAACAAATATACATATTAATAGATCACAACTATGAAATTAACCCATACAAGTGTATTAATAATACAAACGGATACGGTACAGTTGTTTTATTTTTAACAATGATTAATTTAACATTTTCTACAACAAATATATGCATTTTTGTCTTGACACTGGAACTCAGTATGTAATCATGGCACTTAGTCAAATGTGATTATTAATGTGTATAAATGGAAATAAAAAGAAGAATGTTAGTGTCTTTCTAAAACTGAATAAAAAAACAATGTTAAAAAATATGTTAAGCCTTTTTTTTTTTTTTTTTTTTTTAAGACCGTTTTATGTTTCCTTGACATTTTATCCCCAAATTAAACTCAGGCTGTTTCTCTCAGATTATATTTTTCCACTGTAGATATTTTTGCTGCATTTAATTTCAAAGGGCACAGGAGCAAAGACAAGTGATACACACTGAACAATGAAAGAATGAAATTTCACTTCTTATCACGTTATATGAGAGCACAGAAGAATGTAGACGTACAGGTTAGAAGAAAAAGATTAGACCGTGATGTTTCATAAGAGCCACTTTCAGTCCTTAATCACTGTTATTAGGTATTTCTCTTTCAACACATTGTTATATTGCATTTCAATTCCACTTCTCTGTCAGTTAAAGGTTTTTGCTGATTTAGTGGAATAGTTTGCACATGGAACTGAATGATGCAGAGCCACTGAGTATTACAGTATTAGAACAGTGTACTTTTTCATAACCATCAACATGATACTATGAACACACACTCAGTTACTGTAAATATTTTTTCATATACCGTTACGTTTTGTAGATTGTTGGAACAAGAAGCACATTTTTTTTCCTGTAGAAATATCAAGTACCCATGTCTGACTGTTAAAATATCTGAGAATATTGAAATATGCTGACTACAATAGGATTCAGGAACAGGAAATGAGTCATTGTTAGGTAGAGAGGCAAATATTTCCAAGATGTTTTTAGTCATTTAGAATATTTTAAGTTATTAAAGATTACACCGTTCTACTTTTTTTTTTTTTTTTTTTTTTTTTTTTAAGAAAGTATCTGCTTCAGACATTAAATGTGCTAAATCTTACATACTTTAATAAGATGGATCCAAAAATAAATAACAAAAGTGCTGGTTAGCTCATGTTTTTAATATATATGATGGTGTATTATTACATACTGTATATATGCTGGTTTATGTACATGTATACAATGGATTAGTAAATATTCCACTAGAAAGAACCTGTACAGTGAATGGATCATAATGTGCAGAGATAATGTTTTAAGTAGATCTGACACCAATATTCCTTTGAACTAAAACCTATTCTCTTGTTAGTTTTTAAAAATATCACATTTTGACCTCAGACTTATCTTGAAAACTTGATCCAACCACCATGTAAGACTTAAGTTTTATTTATTTTATTCCGGAAGCATTTTACTTGTAGACCAGTGTTGTAATATAAATTATGCCACCTATCACATGTTTAAGGGCCCCCATTTATAAGCTATTTCTGGGGTGTCCTATGACCAAATAGAACTTGTAAATGACTTGTAATAACCTTTTGTAATAATTCCATAATAAACTGACTGATTGCTCCGTGTTTTTCATCCTATTTACAAGTCGCAAATTCAAGCTGTGAAAACTTGACTTAAATTCTTCTTCTCCTTAGAAACTCTAATAGTGCCAGCTTCAGTTCTTTAGTTTTCAAACCATATATAATTGGATCCAAAAATGGAGGAAATATTAAAATAGACACTCCCAGAGCCCTCCTCAGGTATGGGGATACATTGTTAGCCCTGTGAGCTGCAAGTGTGAAACCAGTACTGATTTGTAACAAAACGAAAACTGCTAAATGTGTACCACATGTCTGTATGGCTTTTTTTCGGGCGTTGGACTGAGTAGTCTTAAAACATGTGTATAAAATCTGTCCATATGTACAGACTAATATTAACAGCGAGCCTCCTTGGAGAACGACGATGCCTGCTAATCCATAAAGGCTGTTCACTGTAGTGCTATTACAAGCCAGTTTCACTAAGGAAGGATTATTACAATACAAATCTGTAATATGTGTTTTGCAAAAATATAGCCGTGATAATAGCATGAACAGAACACCAATGGTCAAAAAACAAATCAGCCATACTCCAATAATCATTTTAACTAGTTTCTCAGGACTCATGATAGTAGTATATGTCAAAGGATGACATATGGCAACATATCTGTCATATGACATAGCAGTCAAGATCAGCAAATTTCCTGCACCATAGAAATGAATCATAAATGCCTGAATAATACATGCAGGGTAAGAAATCAGTCTGTTCTTTGTCACTATGCTCAAAAGAAGCTGGGGGAAAAAAGCTGTAGCAGTCATCATGTCATTGATCGGCAAGTTGAACAGAAGAATAAACATGGGTTTATGTAACTTCTTACTCACAGCAATAGCCACCAACATCAACAAGTTGAAAAACATTATCATTATATATGTTAAAATTGCAAAGATAAATGCAGGATAAATGTGTGAATCAGGTATACCCAGCGTCTGCAGAGATAGAAAGAGGTGAGAGGAGGATACGTTTGTAGACATGAGGTCGACTCTGTTGTAAAAATTGCACTGAAAAATAAACAGAATAATGACAGAATTATAGCTAAAATACTTTATAGTTAAACAGAGGAGATTAATTTAGTTGCAGCGCATGGACTGTCTGTGATTGTTCTTACCACTGTGTTCAAACAGTGTTCAGTCAAAGGCAGACGCTGTGATAGTGGCAAATGTGGGTGATGACATATTCCCTTTTATGGACCTTTTTACACAAGGGAGATGAGCACACACATACACACAGTACAAGTTAATTTATTATATTTGATTGAGGAATTAAAAACAAAAAAAGATGCTATGATATTGCACATCATTTTCTCAAACCAAATATTACAGGCAACTGTTGTTTATATGTATTTTTTCATAGTGTTATTGTAATGTGTTGCACAATTAAATTAGTGAAGCTGAGGCTCTTTCTGTAATTCCATGTGCATTTACTTATTAGATGATGAGCAGATTGGTTTGAAGTTTTTAGCGATGAATTTTATTTGCTTGATTTCACGATAATTTCATCTGCAAAAATTAGTCAAGTCAAATGACATTTTCCATCCAAACAAAAGTTGTTTTATTTATCCATGTATTGTTTTTGGTACATGTGTTTATTCTTTTACTTATTGTAATGCATTTTTCAGTGATTGTTGTCCATATTCAGTGGTATAGTGGTACAATGAAATTCTTATTTTATTACCCTGCCACCCGAATGGGAGGAAAGGGGTAATGTTTTTTTGTTAAAACTTGAACAGCAATTCTCTTAGACTACATTCCAAATTTGGTTTATAGATTATAAAATGATCCCTGAATAGATTCCAGATCATTTTGGGAACAGAAGGTCAAAGTTAATATTTTTTAAATGAATTTTTTTGGTAAATATTTTTCCCCATTATCTTAAAATGGACAAAAATTCAATTGTCTCTCAGATAAATTCATACCAAATGTGGTTTCTAGTTTACCAGTGACCCAGATTAGATGTCATTATTTTTTGGGAAAAATAGATCAAAGTTAATTTTTTTTAGGAATTTAAAAAAGAAAAAACCTCTTCTCCCATTTTTTCGTTTAATGGGCAAAATTTTACTTGTGTCAAAAACATAAATTTTGTTTTGATTAACTTAGGACATTTAACGAGGCAATTCATAAACTGACACCAACACGTGTACATAGACATGATGATATCAACTGGATCGATCGATGCTGAAATAAAGTAAAACATGTATGAGGGGCAGGGTTTGTTATACTATGAATTATGGGTAATTCCCTCTGGTAAAGTCTGCAGGAGCATCTGCAATCAAGCTGTCAAATCAGATCAGTTTCACTTTCAGTTTTAGGATTGAGAATGTGTGAGGATGAACATTAGGAATGGACAGTGTCTCATTATCCTTGAGAATTCACAAAATGTAAATATCGCTATAAAAATAACGGGAGTGGAAACATCTGAATTTAGAAAAAAAACAACTCAAATATCACTAAAAAGTTTTCACGCTTTCATGAGGTGGTTTTTCAGACATTTTGATATTCTAATATATCGCAAAAGCGCAATGGAAACACTTTTTCCGCAATATGTCACAGGATGTGACGTACATAGTCACATGATCACTTCTCTCGGAGTGAAAAGCATAAACATATATATACATAGGTGCCTCATTGACTGTGGCTTTGCACTGGAGCAGCGGGCCTGCAGAGCGGCCATCTTGTATCAGGACCACTCACTCCTACACTTCATTACTTCCATAGAGCAATGAACAATTAAAGTTGCAATAAATCGCTTAATTCCCAAGCAATATTGATGGGGTTTGTAAGAAACACCAGACATGCTAGATAGATATAAATGGAAACAAAACATTCGGGTTTTTATTGCCTTTGCTTTTACAGCTTTAAATTTATTTTCCTTGATAGTACTTGTTAAAATGTAAGAAACATAAACAACATTTTAAGGAAGTTTTTCACATCAGAAAGTATACTGTACTAAACATGCCGACAGAAAAGAAAACTTTAAGTGTGGCATTAAGTAGCTTTCAATTGCTTATGGAGACATGAATCATAGATATGTATTAATTATTTATCCAAGTCACACATATACCTTTTGTAAATGAGAGGAAGTTAAGGACGGATGGTTTGACTCCGTCTCTCAGACACAGTCTGGTTACCGGTAAACCGCTGTAATACACAGGATGATGGAGAGCTGGTTAGATCATAGGTAGACACGAAGTTCATGGGGTTCTATTTGTCTGGTCGGCGTTTATTTAACTATGACAACCTGCTAACAGTGTATTTTTTATTCCTTCCATACATCTTACCTGTGAACAGTAATCCCATGAACTGTTGTGTCCTTAGAGCACTCATTAGAGCATCCATAGGCTGTACAAAGTCCAGCATCTTTGGCGAAGCTCTTCTGCTGTGTTAATAACTATGCTGGAGTCGGACGGAAAGAGTGTATCTTAAGTGCTGAGTGGCAAAACTAGCATTTTAAAAAAATGTCCGACCACCGTGTATAGTAGCTACACATGTGACATTTCTAAACAACCAAACGGTTTGTCAAACGGTTTAAAGTTCAGCAAATGTTTGAGATTTAGCAGTGGCTCTTTCCTTCGTAGATGTCTATGCACTGCAGCCGCTGGCCCCAATTCAAGATGGCGGCGCTATTTGGTACTGCAAAGTAGAGCTAACAAAATGTAGGAGTATAATACAGGAGTATAGTATTGCGATAACGATAATAGGTGATTTCCTGTTCATTCATCTACCAAAACAAATGTCCTCGACAATGTTGAAATGAGCCAGTTGTTTGAATGTGGAGTCAATTATTCATAATTTAAGACAACATACTGTTCTACTATAAACAACTACACAATTCTGTCCAAGAACATGGTGATGCTGCCACTGTAGACCTTCAAACACAAACATCGTCAAATATTTTGTCATTTTATTCACATATATCAGTGTGTAAATGACATGGATGTATTTCATAAGAACAAAAGTGCCACAGTACCATTATTTACCGAAGACCCTTAATAAAACAATATTCAATTGTTTGTCTGGTTTAGTATATACTGCATATACCCCATGGTATGTGAAATACTAAGTTAATGAAAAAAAGAGAACAAATTATTACATATATTTGCGAGATGAATATTGCACTGTTTTATTTTTATAAATATTGTACAGTCCGACTGCAAAGCTATATTTATATTAATTTAGGCAAAAATCAAGTGGATTTCTACAACTGTTTTAATTCCTGTTTAATGTGTTATGTCTAAAAGTACGTACATCACCACATTTGCTCATGTAAGGTCAAGATATGATACCACTGACTGTGGTTAGTTGTCTAAATGTAGACCAGTATAAATATACCAGTATACACCAGGTCCTGCCATATGAATTCAAAATAGCCCTTCAACATGCTATTTTCATATTATGTTCTTATAATATTATTTGTCGCTATTCGTTTTCAACTTTAAATACTTTGCTGGCTGACCCCTATGACTCTTACTGGCTCTTAATGATTTCTTTCTTTCTGTTCATTTTTATTATGTAAGTTAATTATTTCTACAGTTTCTACATATTTGCAGTCAAAAAAAATTTCCCATTCAGAGGCTCCATATTTATTGTGGAAACACCACCATCTTTTAATAATTATTAGATTATAATTAGAAGAAGAAATTATATATAATGCACTTTACATTTTTAGTTAAAAACCTCAAAGTGCTTCAAGCAGGGTAGAATAAATATGATTAAAAGGAAGTTAAAAGCAAGTATGACGGATAAAACCTTTTTCTTTTTTTATTCTTAAAGCAGATGAGGCATGCACAGACCAGGGAAGATTCGGAATGTATTCTACAAGGAGTTGGATCAATGACAGAAGTTATAGATGCTTGATTTTATGTTTAGTCATTGATATATAAGTTTCTTCTGTTGCAAAGTAGCAACCTTCAAATATACTCTAAATTGTCAGGAACATCTACATGATCAGTAAATGAAACATATGGGAAAATTAATGATTCATACAGGGGAAAAAAAAGCAAAATACAGACAATAATACTATAGGCGACTGTGGCTCAGTTGGTAGAGCGGGTCGTCCAACGATCGAGGGGATGACGGTTCGTGTCCTGCCTCTGGCTGTCCACATGTTGGGAAAGACACTCAACCTTAAGTTCTTCCCAGTAGGGTCAGGCAGTGTCAGTGTATCGTCTTACTGGTGTATGAGTGTGTGTGAATGTGAGGAATTGTAAAGCGCTTTGGGCACCAACTGGTGTATAAAATGCGCTATATACTGTAAGTACATTGTACTGTAGCAGTGGGTCTTTTTAGGTTAAAGTTCATCCTTATTGTTTCATATTAGACCTTGCAGTCAGAGGTTGTGTTAAATTTGAATCTATAAGCATACTTCACACTAACAGAAACACACATCACAGTGTCGGCCTTTTCTTAACATTTTAATTATTTTAGATATCGAGAGGTTTCGAATACATGTAATAAATATATATATAAATATTATATTGTTCAATGTTTTACAAAAGATTTTAAATCGAGTTCTAAGAGGCACCATGTATGCGTCTTACTCCGCAAATAACAATGTTTATCAAATTAAACAAAAATGAAATTGATTCTTAATCATAACAGTATATTTGTTGTATTTTTATATTGTATAATAATTTTTCCAGTATTTTTAACTCCAAAGACACAAAACATCCACCAGTGACCAAATCATCCACTGATCTAAAACATTTAATACCTGGTGATTCACTATTCCCATCAATACATGCATATAATTGGTGTAAAATGCAGTTTATGTTTCCATGGTCATCAAATATGACCCATTTGGACATTTACCATGGAAACACCATCATCTTCTAATAATAATAAGATTATAATAAGAAGAAGAAATTGTATTTACAATACACTTTACATTTTTAGCTAAAAACTCAAAGTGCTACATACAAGCAGGGTACAATAAATGTGATGAAAGGGAAGTTAAAAGCAAGTACGACAGATAATTTATTAAACAAGGAGTTGGATCAATGACAGAAGTTATAGATGCTTGATTTTACATTCAGAAAAAGTCACTTTTTCTTCCACTTCTTCTGTTGCAAAGTAGCAACTTTCAAATATACTGTAAGTTGTCATGAAAATCTACATGATCAGTAAATGAAAAATATGGGAAAATGCCTCATTTATGCAGAAAATAGCAAAATACAGACAATTATATTGTAAAAAATATATATATATATATATATAGGTATAGAAATGAATTTGGGAACTGATACAAAAGTAGCAGTGGGTCTTTATGGGTTAAAGTTCATCCTTATTACCGACTCACAGCCACTCTTTTCTTCATAACTGTAAACAGAGTGTTTCGTACTTCGTTGGTGTACAGCCCGTACATTATGGGGTTGAGAAGCGGAGGTACGAGGAATATGAGCATGCCCGTTGTCTTCTGCAGGTCGGGGGAGATGTTTTTAAACCTGTGTGATAAAATCGTGAAAATAGCAACAAATTCAAAGATGATAAGTATGATAATCTGTGCCATGCAAGTATTGATCGCTTTAGTCTTTGAGTCTGACTTCCTGGTTCCCACACAGGTGATGAGGATCTTCACGTAGGAAAACGACTGAACAGACACACTTATAACTTGGATGATGGCCGTGTTAAACAACCCGATGATATTATTAACAGTGGTGTTGCCACATGTGAGTTTCAACAGAGTTGGGTTGTCACAGAAAACATTTTTGATCACATTTTTACACAGGGGCAGCCTGGATTGAAGGGAAAAGAGTACAGTGATCTGGATGAAGTCAAAACCCCAGATTAAACAAATAATAAAAGCCACAGCTCTTGTCGTCATGATGGAGCTGTAACGTAAAGGCATGCAGATGGCAACGTAACGATCAAATGACATACCCGAAAGAATAAGCAGAACCGCACTGCCTTGTATGTGGAGCAAGAAGGCTTGAAAAACACAGAGAGGATAAGAAACACTGTGGGTCTCTGTGATGATGCCTGAGAGGACTTTTGGAAACATTACAGTTATACCAAACAGGTCATTCAGAGGAAGACTAAACAGGATGAAATACATGGGCTTGTGCAGGTTCTTTTTCATTACGATTAAACTCATCAAAGTCAGGTTGCAAAAACTACCAAATAAATAAATTGCAATTCCAAAGAAAAATATGGGGTACTTTCCCCCAGGTGGAATCACAAATGGGTCCAGGGTTAAGTCGAGTCTTAACCCAACAGAAAAGTTTAGCATTTTCACTCAGACTGAAGGCATACATGTGTAGAACTGCATTATTGTGAAGCCAGTCTGTGTCACAAGCAAGCAGAGAAGAACTGAAAACTCCTCTGTCTGCTTGGCTTTATCAATCATTACCGTAACTTTGTGTTTACATCACCTTTAACCACTGGGACCAGATCAGAGGTTTAACAAACAGGAAGAAGGAAAGGGTTAAAAAGTTATAGAGAGTTAATTTATTTATTAAAAAATAGAAGGGGAAATTACCATTTTTTCCTGTTGGGAAATTATTTAGTTGTTGCTAAATAATATGTTTAAAAATAGAATTTGATGAAACAGAAAAACAATACATTAATACATTGTTTAAAGGCCAGTAAATAAAGCATGTGCATATTGCCATGTTTTTGTCATTTGTGCGATGGTGGACACAAGGCCTTCAGGCCAACAGCAGGATATTTTTGGAGTTGTTGATGCTTTTATCAGCTATTATTATTATTATTATTATTATTATTCTCATTATCATCACATCTTCTTGTCACGTTCCTTCCACCATCCAACTATATACTCAGTTGAGGTCAACAGCTCCTCACCCACACTGTAAACAGTGTGGGCAGCTTGCCACCTTCCTGCCCTGAGGCACCAGTAGGTTTGCCAGAATGTCTTTGGAGCCAATTGGTCGTGTTCCTCCATGGTCTCACTGAAGTCCCCCCACACCCGAATTTTTGCCTTAGCTGCAGCTGCAGCCAGCTTGACCTGCCGGTACCAGTCAGCTGCTTCCCGGAGACCCACAGGACAGCCATGCCCTGTAGGCCTCCTTCTTCAGCCTGACGGCTCCCCTCACCTCTGGAGTCCACCAACAGGTTCAGGGGTTACTGCCATGACTGGCCCTGGCTACCCTATGACCACAGGTCATTACAGCCCCCTCAGCAATGGCAGAGTGGAACAGAGCCCATTCGGTCTCAATGTTCCCCTCCACCCTGGGAATGCAATTGAAGCTCTGCTGGAGGTGTGAGTTGAAGATCCCCCTGACAGGTTCTTCCACCAGGCGTTCCCAGCAGACCCGCACTAGTTGTTTGGGTCTACTGGTCGAT
Source organism: Siphamia tubifer (assembly GCA_020466265.1). Taxonomy (NCBI): domain Eukaryota; kingdom Metazoa; phylum Chordata; class Actinopteri; order Kurtiformes; family Apogonidae; genus Siphamia; species Siphamia tubifer. Next base: position 41,067,924 of record CM035795.1, on the reverse strand, counting down.
GCGTCGTCTTCCCCTGCCACCTGATCCAACTCACCACCAGGTAGTGGTCGGTAGACAGTTCAGCACCTCTCTTCACCCGAGTGTCCAAAACATATGACCACAGGTCTGATGAGATGACTACAAAGTTAATCATCGACTGGTGACGTAGGATGTCCTGGTGCCATGTGCACCGATGGACATCCCCATGTTTGAACATGGTGTTATTTATGGACAAACTGTGAATCACACAGACGTCCAGTAACTGAACACTGCTCTGGTTCAGATTATCTTTACCATGCTTCCCCACCACCTCCTTCCAGGTTGCTTACAGTAGGACAATAGAGTCCCCTTTCGGCATGATTTCCAGCACCCATCCCAGGGACTCCAAAAAGGGTGAGTATTCTGAACTGCTGTTCAGTGCACAGGCACTGACAACAGCCAGTACCTGTTCCCCAATCTGGTGGCGCAGGGAAACAACCCTTTTGTCCACTGGGGTAAACCCCAACATGCAGGCCGAGAGCCTGGGGCTATCAAAATGCCCACCCCTGCCCTCCGCATCTCCCCTGTGGCAACTCTAGCAAAGAACAAGGCCCAATCCCTCTCAAGAACTCGGGTTCCAGAGCCAAAGCTGTGTGTTGAGGTGAGGCAGAGTAAATCCAATCGATTGCACTCCACCTCATCCACAAGCTCCCACTCCTTCCCCACCAGAGTTAAACATTCCATGTCCCTGAAGCCAGCTTCTGCAACCGGGGATCGGACCACCAAGGCCCCCACCTTGGTCTGCTGCCCAATCCAGACAGCACCGGACCCTTCTGCCTCCCCTCGCAGGTGGTGGGCCCACGAGACATAATCACATCTTTATAGTTTTTATTAATAATATGTTTAAATATACTTTATCTCGATCTGTATTTCATGATTTTTAATGGATATTTTCCTCATGTTTACATTTAAGAAAACTCTCATATTATGAATCATATTTATCAGACTCGCATCATGAATATATTCAAGATACAGGAAACTTTTATTGCCCTTCACATAATGGTACAATGTTGTCATGTTACAAGGCTATAAACAGGGTAAAAACATGAGTACATCTGACATAAATATTCATTCAAATTCATACAAACCCAGAGCAGTTGTCGCTGCATTAAAAGGTTTTATATCACAGATATCACAGCAGGGAGAAAAGAGTTGGAATCATGTGATCTGAAGCAACTGAAACAATTGGTGATAAAGGTGTGACAGATGCATCATAGTGGATTTTTAAATGTAAGTGTAAAAAGAAAAAAATATTTTATCTCTGTACAAAACAAAGAAAACTATCTGAACAGATGTGACACTAATGGATAATTTCACCCAGTTTCAGTGTGTTTCATATTAGACCTTGTAGTCAGAGGTTGTGTTAAATTTGAATCTATAAGCATACATCACACTAACAGAAACGCACATCACAGTGTCAGCCTTTTCTTAACATTTTAATTATTTAAGATATCGAGAGGTTTCGAATACATGTAATAAATATATATATAAATATTATATTGTTCAATGTTTTACAAAAGATTTTAAATCGAGTTCTAAGAGGCACAATGTACCCGTCTTACTCCACAAATAATGTTTATCAAATTAAACAAAAATGAAATTGATTCTTAATCATAACAGTATATTTGTTGTATTTTTATATTGTATAATATTTTTTCCAGTATTTTTAACTCCAAAGACACAAAACATCCACCAGTGACCAAATCATCCACTGATCTAAAACATTTAATACCTGGTGATTCACTATTCCCATCAATACATGCATATAATTGGTGTAAAATGCAGTTTATGTTTCCATGGTCATCAAATATGACCCATTTGGACATTTACCATGGAAACACCATCATCTTCTAATAATAATAAGATTATAATAATAAGAAGAAATTGTATTTACAATACACTTTACATTTTTAGCTAAAAACTCAAAGTGCTACATACAAGCAGGGTAGAATAAATGTGATGAAAGGGAAGTTAAAAGCAAGTACGACAGATAATTTATTAAACAAGGAGTTGGATCAATGACAGAAGTTATAGATGCTTGATTTTACGTTCAGAAAAAGTCACTTTTTCTTCCACTTCTTCTGTTGCAAAGTAGCAACTTTCAAATATACTGTAAGTTGTCATGAAAATCTACATGATCAGTAAATGAAAAATATGGGAAAATGCCTCATTTATGCAGAAAATAGCAAAATACAGACAATTATATTGTAAAAAAAAAAAAATTATATAGGTATAGAAATAAATTTGGGAACTGATACAAAGGTAGCAGTGGGTCTTTATGGGTTAAAGTTCATCCTTATTTCAGACTCACAGCCACTCTTTTCTTCATAACTGTAAACAGAGTGTTTCGTACTTCGTTGGTGTACAGCCCGTACACTATGGGGTTGAGAAGCGGAGGTACGAGGAATATGAGCATTCCCGTTGTCTTCTGCAGGTCGGGGGAGATGTTTTTAAACCTGTGTGATAAAATTGTGAAAATGGCAACAAATTCAAAGATGATTAATATGATAACCTGCGCCATGCAAGTATTGATCGCTTTAGTCTTTGAGTCTGACTTCCTGGTTCCCACACAGGTGATGAGGATCTTCACGTAGGAAAACGACTGAACAGACACACTTATAACTTGGATGATGGCCGTGTTAAACAACCCGATGATATTATTAACAGTGGTGTTGCCACATGTGAGTTTCAACAGAGTTGGGTTGTCACAGTAAACATTTTTGATCACATTTTTACACAGGGGCAGCCTGGATTGAAGGGAAAAGAGTACAGTGATCTGGATGAAGTCAAAACCCCAGATTAAACAAATAATAAAAGCCACAGCTCTTGTCGTCATGATGGAGCTGTAACGTAAAGGCATGCAGATGGCAACGTAGCGATCAAATGACATACCCGAAAGAATAAGCAGAACCGCACTGCCTTGTATGTGGAGCAAGAAGGCTTGAAAAACACAGAGAGGATAAGAAATACTGTGGGTCTCTGTGATGATGCCTGAGAGGACTTTTGGAAACATTACAGTTATACCAAACAGGTCATTCAGAGGAAGACTAAACAGGATGAAATACATGGGCTTGTGCAGGTTCTTTTTCATTACGATTAAACTCATCAAAGTCAGGTTGCAAAAACTACCAAATAAATAAATTGCAATTCCAAAGAAAAATATGGGGTACTTTCCCCCAGGTGGAATCACAAATGGGTCCAGGGTTAAGTCGAGTCTTAACCCAACAGAAAAGTTTAGCATTTTCACTCAGACTGAAGGCATACATGTGTAGAACTGCATTATTGTGAAGCCAGTCTGTGTCACAAGCAAGCAGAGAAGAACTGAAAACTCCTCTGTCTGCTTGGCTTTATCAATCATTACCGTAACTTTGTGTTTACATCACCTTTAACCACTGGGACCAGATCAGAGGTTTAACAAACAGGAAGAAGGAAAGGGTTAAAAAGTTATAGAGAGTTAATTTATTTATTATAAAATAGAAGGGGAAATTACCATTTTTTCCTGTTGGGAAATTATTTAGTTGTTGCTAAATAATATGTTTAAAAATATAATTTGATGAAACAGAAAAACAATACATTAATACATTGTTTAAAGGCCAGAAAATAAAGCATGTGCATATTGCCATGTTTTTGTCATTTGTGCGATGGTGGACACAAGGCCTTCAGGCCAACAGCAGGATATTTTTGGAGTTGTTGATGCTTTTATCAGTTATTATTATTATTATTATTATTATTATTCTCATTATCATCACATCTTCTTGTCACATTCCTTCCACCATCCAACTATATACTCAGTTGAGGTCAACAGCTCCTCACCCACACTGTAAACAGTGTGAGCAGATTGCCACCTTCCTGCCCTGAGGCACCAGTAGGTTTGCCAGAATGTCTTTGGAGCCAATTGGTCGTGTTCCTCCATGGTCTCACTGAAGTCCCCCCACACCCGAATTTTTGCCTTAGCTGCAGCTGCAGCCAGCTTGACCTGCCGGTACCAGTCAGCTGCTTCCCGGAGACCCACAGGACAGCCATGCCCTGTAGGCCTCCTTCTTCAGCCTGACGGCTCCCCTCACCTCTGGAGTCCACCAACAGGTTCAGGGGTTACTGCCATGACTGGCCCTGGCTACCCTATGACCACAGGTCGTTACAGCCCCCTCAGCAATGGCAGAGTGGAACAGAGCCCATTCGGTCTCAATGTTCCCCTCCACCCTGGGAATGCAATTGAAGCTCTGCTGGAGGTGTGAGTTGAAGATCCCCCTGACAGGTTCTTCCACCAGGCGTTCCCAGCAGACCCGCACTAGTTGTTTGGGTCTACTGGTCGATGCGTCGTCTTCCCCTGCCACCTGATCCAACTCACCACCAGGTAGTGGTCGGTAGACAGTTCAGCACCTCTCTTCACCCGAGTGTCCAAAACATATGACCACAGGTCTGATGAGATGACTACAAAGTTAATCATCGACTGGTGACGTAGGATGTCCTGGTGCCATGTGCACCGATGGACATCCCCATGTTTGAACATGGTGTTATTTATGGACAAACTGTGAATCACACAGAAGTCCAGTAACTGAACACTGCTCTGGTTCAGATTATCTTTACCATGCTTCCCCACCACCTCCTTCCAGGTTGCTTACAGTAGGACAATAGAGTCCCCTTTCGGCATGATTTCCAGCACCCATCCCAGGGACTCCAAAAAGGGTGAGTATTCTGAACTGCTGTTCAGTGCACAGGCACTGACAACAGCCAGTACCTGTTCCCCAATCTGGTGGCGCAGGGAAACAACCCTTTTGTCCACTGGGGTAAACCCCAACATGCAGGCCGAGAGCCTGGGGCTATCAAAATGCCCACCCCTGCCCTCCGCATCTCCCCTGTGGCAACTCTAGCAAAGAACAAGGCCCAATCCCTCTCAAGAACTCGGGTTCCAGAGCCAAAGCTGTGTGTTGAGGTGAGGCAGAGTAAATCCAATCGATTGTGCTCCACCTCATCCACAAGCTCCCACTCCTTCCCCACCAGAGTTAAACATTCCATGTCCCTGAAGCCAGCTTCTGCAACCGGGGATCGGACCACCAAGGCCCCCACCTTGGTCTGCTGCCCAATCCAGACAGCACCGGACCCTTCTGCCTCCCCTCGCAGGTGGTGGGCCCACGAGACATAATCACATCTTTATAGTTTTTATTAATAATATATTTAAATATACTTTATCTCGATCTGTATTTCATGATTTTTAATGGATATTTTCCTCATGTTTACATTTAAGAAAACTCTCATATTATGAATCATGTTTATCAGACTCGCATCATGAATATATTCAAGATACAGGAAACTTTTATTGCCCTTCACATAATGGTACAATGTTGTCATGTTACAAGGCTATAAACAGGGTAAAAACATGAGTACATCTGACATAAATATTCATTCAAATTCATACAAATCCAGAGCAGTTGTCGCTGCATTAAAAGGTTTTATATCACAGATATCACAGCAGGGAGAAAAGAGTTGGAATTATTTGATCTGAAGCAACTGAAACAATTGGTGATAAAGGTGTGACAGATGCATCATAGTGGATTTTTAAATGTAAGTGTAAAAAGAAAAAAATATTATTTTATCTCTGTACAAAAGAAAGAAAGAAAACTATCCGAACAGATGTGACACTAATGGATAATTTCACCCAGTTTCAGTGTGTTTCATATTAAACCTTGCAGTCAGAGGTTGTGTTAAATTTGAATCTATAAGCATACATCACACTAACAGAAACGCACATCACAGTATCGGCCTTTTCTTAACATTTTAATTATTTTAGATATCGAGAGGTTTTGAATACATGTATATATATATATATATATATATATATATATATATATATATATATATATATATATATATATATATATATATAATATTGTTCAATGTTTTACAAAAGATTTTAAATCGAGTTCTAAGAGACACCATGTACCCGTCTTACTCCGCAAATAACAATGTTTATCAAATTAAACAAAAATGAAATTGATTCTTGATCATAACGGTACATTTGTTGTATTTTTATATTGTATAATAATTTTTCCAGTATTTTTAACTCCAAAGACACAAAACATCCACCAGTGACCAAATCATCCACTGATCTAAAACATTTAATACCTGGTGATTCACTATTCCCATCAATACATGCATATAATTGGTGTAAAATGCAGTTTATGTTTCCATGGTCATCAAATATGACCCATTTGGACATTTACCATGGAAACACCATCATCATCTTCTAATAATAAGATTATGATAATAAGAAGAAATTGTATTTACAATACACTTTACATTTTTAGCTAAAAACTCAAAGTGCTACATACAAGCAGGGTACAATAAATGTGATGAAAGGGAAGTTAAAAGCAAGTACGACAGATAATGTATTAAACAAGGAGTTGGATCAATGACAGAAGTTATAGATGCTTGATTTTACATTCAGAAAAAGTCACTTTTTCTTCCATTCTGTTGCAAAGTAGCAACTTTCAAATATACTGTAAGTTGTCATGAAAATCTACATGATCAGTAAATGAAACATATGGGAAAATGCCTAATTTATGCAGAAAAAAGCAAAATACAAATGATTATATTTGAATTTGGGAACTGATACAAAAGTAGCAGTGGGTCTTTATGGGTTAAAGTTCATCCTTATTACCGACTCACAGCCACTCTTTTCTTCATAACTGTAAACAGAGTGTTGCGTATTTCATTGGTGTACAGCCCGTACACTATGGGGTTGAGAAGCGGAGGTACGAGGAATATGAGCATGCCCGTTGTCTTCTGCAGGTCGGGGGAGATGTTTTTAAACCTGTGTGATAAAATCGTGAAAGTGCCAACGACTTCAAAGATGATTAATATAACAATCTGCGCCATACAAGTATTGATCGCTTTAGTCTTTGAGTCTGACTTCCTGGTTCCCACACAGGTGATGAGGATCTTCACGTAGGAAAACGACTGAACAGACACACTTGTAACTTGGATGATGGCCGTGTTAAACAACCCGATGATATTATTAACAGTGGTGTTGCCACATGTGAGTTTCAACAGAGATGGGTTGTCACAGAAAACATTTTTGATCAGAGATTTACACAGGGGCAGCCTGGATTGAAGGGAAAAAAGTACAGTTATTTGGATCAAGTCAAAACCCCAGATTAAACAAATAATCAAAACCACAGCTCTTGTCGTCATGATGGAGCTGTAACGTAAAGGCATGCAGATGGCAACGTAACGATCAAATGACATAGCCGCCAGTATAAGCAGAACCCCACCGCCGTACATGTGGAGCAAGAAGGCTTGAAAAACACAGAGAGGATAATAAACACTGTGGGTCTCTGTGATGATGTCTGAGAGGACTTTTGGAAACATTACAGTTATACCAAACAGGTCATTCAGAGGAAGACTAAACAGGATGAAATACATGGGCTTGTGCAGGTTCTTTTTCATTACGATTAAACTCATCAAAGTCAGGTTGCAAAAACTACCAAATAAATAAATTGCAATTCCAAAGAAAAATATGGGGTACTTTCCCCCAGGTGGAATCACAAATGGGTCCAGGGTTAAGTCAAGTCTGAACCCAAAAGAAAAGTTTTGCATTTTCACTCAGACTGAAGGCATACATGTGTAGAACTGCATTATTGTGAAGCCAGTCTGTGTCACAAGCAAGCAGAGAAGAACTGAAAACTCCTCTGTCTGCTTGGCTTTATCAATCATTACCGTAACTTTGTGTTTACATCACCTTTAACCACTGGGACCAGATCAGAGACTTAACAAACAGGAAGAAGGAAAGGGTTAAAAAGTTTTTGAAAGTCAATTTATTTTTAAAAAAAAACAGGGAATGACGATTTAAATATTTTTCCAGTTGGGGGATTATTTAGTTGTTGCTGGATAACATGTTAAAATAAATTAATTGATGAAACAGAAAAACAACACATCATTACACAAAAGCCAGTAAATAAGGCATGTCCATATTAATATTAAAGATAGCTACAGAGAACTGGTGTTAACAGCTGTTCATTAAACACTGAAATTATCTACAAACATTAAAATGCCTTTAAGCAGATCCTGAAAAGTAGAGACTGAGACACATTTGTACATTTTGAGATTTTACATATAACGTCTTATATTTTTCTCTTGAGATAATTTTTTTAAGAGAAGGCAAACAGTCAGATTTACATCAAAATTAGCAATAAAATAGAACTTTTTTTTCTTGAAAGAATCACAATTTGTGCTTTTGTGAAATTAAATTAAAATAGAAAAATGTGTTTTACTGTTATTTTGATAATTTTCATTACATTTGTTGCTTATTTTCTTCCCTATCAGTCATTGTTCATTCTGTTACTTTTGATCATTTTGCTCACATAGTTCATTTGTTGTACATTTTTATTTTAAAAATGTTGCTAGTTTTATTCAGTTTTATTTACCTTGTAGATTATTTTGTTTATTTCTATTCTTTTTTTGCTTATTGTATCTGTTTGTGTGTGTGTGTGTGTATGTATATATATATATGTATATATATGTATGTATATATATATATGTGTGTATATATATATATATGTATATATGTATATGTGTATATATATATATGTATGTATATATATATATATATATGTATATATATATATATATATATATATATACACACACATATATATATATATGTGTATATATATGTATATATGTATGTATATGTGTATATATATATATATATATATATATATATAGTATATGTGTGTATATATATATATATATATATATATATATGTATATATATATGTATATATATATGTATATATATATGTATATGTATATATATATATATATATATATGTATATGTATATATATATATATATATATATATGTATATGTATATATATATACGTATATATATATGTATATGTATATATATATATGTATATGTATATGTATATATATATGTATATATATATATATATATATGTATATGTATGTGTATATATATATATATGTATGTGTATATGTATGTGTGTATAAAATGTATTTACTTTTTAACATGTTGTTCATTATGTTGCTTGTTTGGTATTTTTCATTTAAATTAATTTCATAGCTTATTTTGCTCAGTTTTAGTCAGCTTTTTTTGTTGATCTCATTCTCTTTGTTTTTATTACACATTTTTGTGTATGTAGTTGTTAGTACATTGGTTCAGAAATGAATCAAATAAATCCAAAATTTAGCCTTAATTGTTCTGGTAGAAGTGTTGTATATTTGGGGATGGACAGTATTTATTTAGTTATTTTTCCTGCTATGCTCGAGTTTGCAACAAATATTTCTTATCCTCTTGCAACATTTTACTTAACTGCTGTTTAATTTGGTGTGTGTTTGCACCAGCCTCTGCTCCCTGGCACCTGCAGAAAGAATAACTTATTCTAACCTGTAGCTGTCTGGACGAATAAAAGTGATATGAAACACAATGTACATCTGCCAATGAGTGCTGGGATTTACTGAATAAAGAATTTTCTTTAACCTGTGAAGTTTGGCCTTTCTTGAAGCTGTTTTTTCCCCACATTCACCTTTTATCCACAGGTTGTATTTACACTGTGAAGTCTAAAACTAAATTGAGTAAAAATGAGGGTTTTTTTTAAGGTTGTTTTAACTCGAAACTCTACCAAATGTACAAATAAAACACACTAAGGCTCATATATTTTTTTTTACATTTGTGTTGTCAGAGATTATTTTAAAGTGTGTTTCAGAGTGTTGCAGCATTTTTCACCAGTTGCATTAGTTTTTGATGATCTGCTGTACTGGTTTTTATGCTCCAGGGCTTTCACCGTCAACAACAAATGTGACCAAAACCTTCTGATTTTACCACAAAACAAGTACAACAGGCTTCTTCAAATCATCCTAAGAGCAGGATTATGTAAGTGAATATTCTAGAGTTTGGCTGAATTACATCAGCTGAGTACCTCATTACTGGATCAAAACATGGTTATTAATGAGCCCCTTTGAGATGAAATTACATAACATGTTATTAACTGTTTCACATTGTAATTAATCCCCGGATGCTTCATTACCCTCCAGCTGATAATGGGATTTCTTGTTTGCTATAATGAAAGATGTTCGTTAATAGCACCCATGGGAGTCTTCACATAATGTCAAGAGTGTATGCAATATGTAGATGTTTTATTATTTATTAATAATATTTTTTTTAAAACAGAAACTGAATGAATTGAAAAAGTATTTCTGCAGATTATGTTCAAGTTTAGATTCAAATAGTAAAGCTATGAAGTGTTCTGTGTGGTAATTCAAACCAATTTGTCGTATTGAACAAAAATAACAATGGAAAGTTTAATTATTTTTTGCTCATTTGATAGAAACTGTGGCATGAGTTGTATTATTTAACATTTTTATATTTGTATTTACATAATAAACACCCATAATCCATAAAATGGGGCTAATTGAAATAGTACAAGTGGTCAAACTAGGTCACAAGGGCCTCATTCACCAAAACACAAGGTCCAAAAGGATACTGGGACAAATTTATAACTGCACCCATGAGAAATGGACACAATGGACTTACAGTCACTGATAAGTGATTTGGCCAGCTCCAGCCAAATTCAACCACAGAGAAGAAAAAATAAAATAAAATAGGACATGAGCTTCTGTTCATATCCAGAGAAATGTAGACGAGCTAAACGTTAAATGGACTGCTGTCCAACAGGACTATTTATAGGAGTAACAGTGGTCGGTAATATTTCAGAAGGTAGTTTTTAATCTGTGTATCATTCATTCGTTTTCCAGGCTAACACCAGCTGTTGTTAGTGTAGATACAAACACCGCCCCCCAGGTTTGACCTGTGAGAACATGGCTTCTGTTGGACCTGAATATTGTTAGCCAGTCCAGGCTAATGGCGGTGTCCAGGACAGAAGAGTTGAGCCACGTCTGGGTGAGAATGAGGATGCAGCAGTCTGGTGGATCATGTTTGTGTTTAAATCCATCTTCAGGTCGTCCAGTTTGTTTTCCAGTGAGCGTACGTTGGCGAGCAGGACAGATGGAAGCGGCGGTCGGAACGGGTTAGCTCTTAGCTTAGCTGTAAATCTACCACGACAGCCGCACTTGTGCCTTGTCTCGCGCCGCCTCCAATGTGTCCGGAGGCGGACTGTGGAGGAGGGGGGGGGGGGGGGGACTCTGCTGCTCTGTAGGACGTTGGATCTGACCAGCGTACCAGACCGAGGTTCTGTAGTTCAGTCTGTGTCTCCGGGCTTGCGGAGTCCAAGATTTTAACAATTTTCCATAAGCTGATGATAGTCTGCCGATCATATACTCTGCTTGCATCATTCAGCTGAACTTTTGATACTAAAAGCGCTGGTCTAGGTGGAGAAATGACCGTGTCTGTGTTACCGGGAGCCACAGCAGCCGGTAACACACAGGGCGCCACTCCATGATGAGTGAGGGTCAAAGGGTTATGAAAAGCTTCATGGGTAGCTCCCTCATAGCCAATGGGATGCTACGTACACTACCTACGTGACGTATTTAGGTACATTACGTAGTTAGTATAGTAATATACTGTATTTATGTCTCAGAGGTTTCAGTTTCCTTTCATAAATACAATTTTCTTTCGTATTCAGAGACAAAAAAAGGTTTTTCGTTGCTTTGATTTTTCGGTAGCTGGGTCTTTCGTAAGTAGAGGTATGACTGTATATTAAAAAGTTGAGCTAACCAGCACTTTTGTCGTTTGTTTTCTGATTCATCTTATTAAAGTATGTAAGATTTAGCATATTTAATGTCTGAAGCAGATACTTAAAAAAAAAAAAACCAAAAAAACAGAGCAGTAGAGCAGTGTTGTTAATATCATCAGTGTAATCCATCCTACGGGCCAGATTGGATCCTTTAGCGGACCAGATTGGGCCCTCACGTCTTATGTTTGACACCTGTTCCCTATAGAATCATCATCTGCACTTGTCCAAGATTCAGCACGTTTAATGTCTGAAGAAGTTACTTTCTAAAAAAAAAAGTCGAGCAGTGTAATCCACTGACCTCAGGGGGAGGGGTTGAACCATCCAGGGCTAAACGTCAAATTTGAGAATTACACTGTGTACATGTGGGAGTCTATATATATATATAACAAAGAAGCAGAGACCAGGCACAAGAGGCAGTGAGTCGGTGTTTACTCATAGTAGCAGATGTGTGGAGGTTGGTAGGTAGTGTTACTCCTTCTGCCAAAATGCATCCACTTTGTATCTTTATAATGAACTATTGAAACTCTCAGGGTAAATGTTTCCACTGTCATTGTTTTTGCAGGTTTTCTTTGAAGCAACATGGCAAGTAATACCACAATTTCCAGTGATATTCTAGTGATGGAAGGCTTTAACATATCTCCCGTCTTTAAATTCCCTCTGTTTTTCTTGTTGCTGTTTGTGTATTCTTCTTTGCTTTTTTCCAACATTGGAGTTCTCCTTCTCATCATCACTGAGAAGACTTTACACCAGCCTATGTATATTCTCTTCTGCAACCTGTCTGTTAACGACATCATCGGCAACACGGTCCTCCTGCCTCAGATGATGGCGCACATGGTGTCGACAGAACGCTTGGTCACTTACAGCCAGTGTGTGGCCCAGGCCTTTCACAGCCACACCTTCGGATCGGCCGCGCACATGATTCTGGTCATTATGGCGATTGATCGATACATGGCCATATGTCACCCCATGAGGTACAGCTCGCTCATGACCACCCGAGCGGTGATTGGGTTGTCGGTGACCGCATGGGGGGTGTCTCTTGTGCTGGTGTCCATTTTGATCGGCCTTACTGTCAGACTGTCCCGCTGTAGATCTGTGATTAAAAATGCTTATTGTGATAACGCATCGCTTTTTAAGCTTTCGTGCGAGGACGTGACGATTAATAATATTTACGGACTCTTTTTCACCGTGCTGCTGTTCAGTTGCTCCATGGGAGGCATAGCTGTGACTTATTTCAGAATAGCCCTGGTGTGTTGGATGAAGAAAAACAAAGAGTTGAATAACAGAGCGCTGCAAACCTGTGCCAGTCACCTCGTTCTTTACCTCATCATGCTTTGGTCTGGGTTTTTAACTATTATATTGCATCGTTTTCCTAATTATCCCGATTTAAGGAAAATTGCATATGTTTTATTTCATGTTGTTCCAGCAAATTTAAATCCGGTCATTTATGGAATGCAAACAAAGTTATTACGGGAAAGAATTTTTCATATACTGAGAAGAAAAGTGACTCCGACCTAAAAAAAAAAATGTAATAAAAATAGTGGCACAAGCAATGTTTCACTGCACCACAGTCACAGTCTAATTCTCCAATATCAAAAAGATGAAGAATGAATGCTACTATAGATGGAAAAAAAATATTATGAGCGAATATGGCACGTGCAACATCTTTTTTTCTGGCCAGGCAGTGTATAACCTATACACACAGCACACACACACCCATTACACTTTCCTGTTTTACTTATAGTAAAGTTGAGATCGACCACTGATATGACAAAGAACAGGTGCTTAATGTTTTCTGTGTTCTGTATTTCTATGAAAAAATAGAGAACTATTAACTCTGTTATCAACAAATGTTTAATATAACACAAATACTCCAATGTATATACCATAGATTTTATTTTACAAAATGTTTTATATCAGTTATATCATAATGGATTTTATATTAATGAAATTGTTTGTGCAAATTGATTTTTTTTTGATAGATAGATAATGTGGTGTTAAATAATGTTGAGAAAGTTTGGATACTGAGTCAATATTTCTGTGAACATTCAATAGATTTAAGACGTTTATTTTTAGGGCAGTAAGAGGTATTGTTTTTTTCAAGCAGCAAAACTATTAGTTGAATTCATACCATATATATATTTTTTTAATTTATTTATTTATTTTCCCTCACATTTACATATCCTGGGCAAAATTTCAAATCTCTACAAAAACATCACCTTTGTTTAAATGTACATCACAATTGGCACATAAAGTACATACATGTGGTGACATCACAACAGAGACATGATGACATCATCTGGATCGATGCCAAAGTAAGATACAGTACGTGCCAGGGTTTGTTGTTACCTGGATACTGACCTGTTTACCAAGGAGGGTATGTTTTATCAAAGGTTGTTTGTTTATTTGGGTTAGGTTTAATCTGTATATTAGCAAGACAACTCAAAAAGTTATGGAAGGAGTTTAATTAAATTTTTGGACAATATTGATCCTGGCACAAGGAACAAGTTATTTATTACATTTTGGTGGTGATCGGGGTGGGGGGTGGGGGGGGGTGAGACTTGCCCTTCAAGTGTTTGTCTAATTATTAATTAGTCTTAAGTAAAGTATCACAATGTCTTGTTTTTCCCAGTGACACAGAATTTGTCATCATCTGAAGCAGTGAAGTCATTAAATAATGACTTATTTTATTATTTACAAGTTGATACATATTTCTCAAAAAGCACGATTTCCGATTTCTTACATCTTTAAAATGCAACTTCGAGACATAGTAAAATTATTTTAATTCTATCTTCGAACTCAGAGCCAAAAGGAAGTGCCTGAGGTCAGTCCTGAATGTCATGAGTATTTCCTTTCTTCATGTGAAAATATTGGTTTTGCACATTGATATTAAAACAAATGTGGTAATTTTGGACCTCCTTCGTTTGCTTTTGTTTAGTTGACTGCTAAATGGTACTTCCAAATAAATACATAAATAATCCTGCACTTCGATGACCTTATAGTCAAATAAAACTTTTAAATATTATGATTGTTGATTGATTTAGTCTGTTGAGTTTTTTAAATTTTATTCAGACAGGAATTTTGCATAATGTCAGGGATAATACACATCCAATGCAAAGTGAATACTGGTGATCTAAGGGATTAATGAGATAATCCACATGAGTTACATTAAGACAGTGTCCTCTCATGTTCCTCTGTTGTGCACAGAGTATATTTCTACTATCACACAGTTACAATCTCTGTTTCTTACTCATTAACGCTGTTCAAAAAAGCAAATTCCTTTGGAAATTCTGATTATTTTTCATGGAATATTATAATCCCCCTGATTAATGTCATCTAGTTTTGTTTTCCAAAAACAAATACAGAATGCCCAGTACAGAATAGACATTAACATGCAATTTTGTTTTGTTGAGGAATGGTTAAATAAAAAAGAACTGAATTTTAAGTCATACTTATTATAAATTAAAACCCAGGGTTTTTACACAAGATGCTGGAGTTCTTGTCCTGATGTCTACAAGATATCCCTAAAGTCTAGACACACTGGTTAAAGTGCACATTGTTAAGATTAAAATGTTCAACATTTTATTGAATTGTAAAAATAACAAAGAAACTTCTCTGAAAACATACGAGTAGTTACAGCTTTCATCTACAGTAACAAACTCTACTCAATCTCATTTATCATATAGTTCTATATTTGTACTAGGAATATTTGACAGGACATCCCTTGGTGTCCTGCATGTTTTACATATTCCCCTCTCCCCTCTGCTTTGATAATGAGCAGATTATTGATTATACCAGGTGTGCTGGAAGATGGAAATATCTAAAACATTGAGAACCAAATTTGAATAGCCCTGTATTTAAGGTTATAGCAGATGTTCATTTAACATCATCAATTCAACATCAATTAACGGATAGTTACAAGCACAAAAATAAAGCTCATGTGCAATAAAAAAAATTATTCAATTTCAATAGAATTATTGTTTTTTTTCCAACTGACCTTGATAACCTTCACACAAACCCTTTACAAAGCGTTATGATAAAAGTTGAGAACACAAGTTTGCAACATCAAAACAATGTACAAACAAACTAAATATGACGATATAGTCTCTCCCGGATGGACATGCCCGGAACACCTCCCCAGGGAGGCGTCCAGAAGGCATCCTCACAAGGTGCCCAAGTCATCTCGACTGGCTCCTGGGTCCTCGGTCCGTCCAGCGTGTCCTGGGTCGACCCTGGAAGGATTATATCTCTCGTCTGTCCTGGGAACGCCTCGGGATTCCCCTGGAGGAGCTGGCTTTGGTAGCTGGGGTGAGGGAAGTCTGGGCTAGTTTGCTGAGTCTGCTGCCCCCGTGACCTGGACCCGGATGAAGCAGGAGACGACGAGTACGACATAGTCTCTACAATCCTCATGTTTGGAGCAGCTGTGATGAGACTCTGTAAAGTGCAATTTATATACATGATTGGTGCACAGCTAACACTGTCAGTTTGGCTTCTTTCAACACTTAGATGGCTTTACCCATGATGAGGAGGCTCATGAGAAACACCATTATGAAAAACAGCCACATGAAGAAGCGATCTAAAACTTTGGCCACTTTCTTCCACTCCCCAGTCCTTTTCTGGGTGGCCCTCTGGTCTCTGTAACAGTTGGCTATGTACTCAATGTTACGAAGCAGCTGCCTTTCTGTGCCTTGAATACTACAAACTTCTCTGTCCTTTCTGTCTCCATCACTCACCCCTCCCTTCCTGCATCTATTTTGTGCCCCTGATTCTCCACAGTCCATGCTCACGAAAACCCCGTTCTTCCAGGTGCTGTAGTTGCTGGTAGGGTTTATTCCCATTGAGCCTGTTGGGCTCATCATACGATCCAGATCATCTTTCTCCTCTGCTGCCACCGAGACCACTGCTTCTTGTCCTCCTCTCTCCGTCCGCTGGAAACAGTCGTCTCTGCTTGGCATGACTTGACCGTTCATCATACAGTTGGTGTTTTTCACATGTAGAGGCTCCGGTTTTTCCGGCTGTGGTGACATGCAGTTTTCCCCAACTTCGTAAACGAAGCACATTCGCGCCAGATACTGTAGAATGACCGTCTTGGCCCATTTGGGAACTGGTTTGGCATCTGGGCCACAGTGGTGTATGTTCATGATGAAGATGGTCAGAGCAGTGGAGGCGGTGATCATGGTCATTGTTGCAATGTAGTACTTACCTGTGGGTGAAAAAGACAACTTGAATGAATATGATCAGAGTTTAATAGTTAACATAATACAGTCAACTTCTGAAGCGCTTTAACTTTTAGAGGATCACAGAGGTGCTGGAGCTTATCCTAGTCAGTCCCTCCAGGATTTTGTGGGCCTTTTTTGAGATTGTTTTGTCCTAAAATGTCTGATGTTGCATGAGCTTTTCTGAAAAATTGTGATGATAGTTGCAATGATTTTTAGGCTTTTCTTGCACGAGGAAGTGAAAGTTGCGATAAATAGTTGTGATTTTTCCCTTTTTGTAAACAAAATTAAGTAATATTTAAAATTTTTAGTTACTGGAAAATTTATTCAGTCATTATGATATGGTCCTCAAAACTAGCTTATACACAGTAAATTTTGCAGTGTTAAATCAACACTTAGAGAGTTTATTTAACTTCTTCTAGAGTGTATTTGGTCCCATTGTCTCCAAATTAACACTGCAAAATCTACAGTGTACCGAGATGGAAAATAAATGATTACAAGGATTACAAAAATGCAACAATTTTTTTCCCTAATTCACCTATTGGTTCAAAGGTTAAAGTTCATATGACCTCACAACACTACATTAAGTTGTAAAACCTAATATAAATGTCTCAGCCAGTCAAAAAAACATTATTACTATTATTACTATTGGTTACTTTTCATACCAATTAAGAGGTACACTCTGGGGATAATTTTACTTTTCTTACCAATTAAGTGGTACATTCTCAGGATAATTGTACTTTTCTTACCAATTAGAGGTACATTCTCGGATGGTGGCATGATCTCTGCTACCAACAGCTGAAAGACAGTAAGCGCCAGCATCACAGTGACACCTAAAGACACTTTCTCTCCTGAATCTGCAGGTAGGTAGAAGCCCAGTGGAGCAAGGAAAGAAATCATCACACACGGTATGAGCAGATTGAAGACATAGAACGAGGCTCTTCTCTTTAGTTTCAGTGTATAGGTCACATCAGGGTAAGGGTCAGCGCAACAGCCGTATAAAATAATGTTCTTCTTAGCGGGCATGCCTAGAACCTCCCACTCTACGTTTTCCACCAGGTCGGCCAGGTCTGCACTCTCCATAGCATTTAGGATGTCCAGCTGGTTACCATTATAGGTCCAGGAGCCATACGTGAACCTGCACTGCTGAGCATCAAATGGAAAGAAAGACACGTCCACTTTACAGGAGCTCTTGGTGATAGCAGGAGAATCCCACATTATCTGGCCGTCATGTCGGATCACCACATTGGTGTCCATCGGGCCAGTGAAATGATCGTCGGCACTGAAAGACAAAAAGAATTAGACGTCTCTGTTCACATTCATAAGGAAACAATTTTGCTTGGATTATATTCTGTTCCATCCACAGCACAATAAAAAAAAAAAAAAAAAGATCAGGACACAGAGGCACAAGAACGCCAAAGGAGGGAGGAGTCAACACAGTTTGAAGTGTTGTACTCATTCCTCTGTGATGTATCTGCATTTTATATATTCCCAGGTATTCATTTTACATTAGTATGTAAGTGTACTGAGTGGAACATGTTTAATATGCACCTCAATAGATATTTTAACCACAAAAAAAAATCTACTTTTTTTTTTTATTAGTTTTTTTTTACTTATTACACATTAAAACTCAAGGGCTGCCTCCTATTTATTTAAAGCTATTTTAGAGCTTGGAAATGTGTACTGTGTTTCACTAGACTGACCTCTGAGGGCAAATAAGCTGAACAGAGTCGGAGTTAAAGTTATCAACAACATCTGTGCTTTTTTCCTGCTTGTATAAAGGTACTTCTATCAGACTGCAACTTTGCCAGCTTTTTAGACTCAATAATAAAAGAGAAATTTAGATATATTTCCCCACCAGGATGTAACTAATGACCTCAGATAAATGCAAAAAAGAATTATACTCTTGTTCTGAGCCATCTCAAAATGAACACATTTTAATAAAATATTGAGGCCCAAAATGGGATCAAAATTAGGACAGAAAAAGCTACTTAAGTGTCAGTGCATTTGACCTGTAAAATGTGGTTTTAAATGGTGTTATACACCACTATAAATAAAGACACTATGTTAAATTTGATGATTCTTGTAGTTTTTCTAACCCAGGCATGCAGATTTTTCATGACATGGCAGACTCATTCCAGCTTTTGTATGATGTCTATCATGTCCACTTGAGTTACATACATGCAGAACCTTCCTACTTAATGCATAGAAATTGTGAGCAGCCATTTTTGTGAAGCACTCTGCCTTGAATAATTAGTTATATTCAGAAAATGTACCTAAATGTATCTACTGTCCGAGACTAAAGACATTTTTTTTTAAATAGTCTCATATAATTTGTGTCCTTTTGATTTTGTTACATACATATTTTTGTTTTAAATATAATACAAAAATGTATTCTATCTGAAAATTTCTCTTTTATCTCATTAAGTATTATTTTTTAAAAATACACCCAAATTACTTCAAAATGTGCTTTATAACATTAGTCTACACCTGGTTTCAATTTTTAGCCCCCATATCCCGTTTTTAGTGACCAATCTCATAGAAACACCCACAAGTCAATATGTATTTTTATTGTAAATGTAATGGAATTAAAGTCATCACAAACATTTCATGGCTATCCTCTTCTTCCTCATTATCATTAAAGTAGATCTACATTCTATGTGCCATTCTACTCTGTTATATTGCAATCCTAGTATATATAAAATGCAGACAAAGGCCTGAACAATCCCATGAATAATGGCTTCAAGGATTTCTCAGCTTGTGCCCTCGGTTCTGACCAACTGGACCTGTAATAATGCCATAATTAATTGATTAACCCAATACCAGTCCGACCTACTTGTTATATAGGACTATATCAGGTCTCCATACATAACTACTAGGTATACGGATGGTATCAAGTCCATCGTAATCATCTTTTTTCCATTTGAGGTGTGCATCAACCCACACTTGCCGTATCCATAAATACGCAGTCAAAATTTGGTTTCGCTCGTCCTGTAAGACAATTTATTAAAGAAAACATCTATGAGCAGTTGAGTTAAGAAGCTAATGTACAATTCAGTACAATGCATATATAATGTGTGGGTCTTTGCACACATTATTTCTACACATCTTGTACACGTTATGCTGGGGGTTTTTTTTTTACCATGTCGATAATTTGTGACAGTGTAACCTGCAGGGTCACATTCAGGATTTTGTTTGTGTCCTCCACAGGCCTCAGTGCACTAGTATAGTTGGTGAATAAATCATTCAGAAGCTTTTGAGCGTATTTCCCATGAGCGCACCAACAAGCTAGGACAGACAAAGAAACAATTAGCCATGAATCAATTGCTGCACATTTCATATTTTCATGTTTTTTTCTTTCTATTATTACCTAATCTGTTAAAAGAGTAAAGTTTGTGGTGCGGATGTTGAGGAGGAACCGTGAGACAAAAATGGTGACAGATGGTCAAATGGGACAAAGGGGATATGGGCCTAGGATTGCCTTTCTATAAAGCTCCAGAAAGAGATCAGGCAAATCTTCCATTAAGTACCAGTAGAGACCTTCTATAATCAACATGTGTATGTGCAATATAACATGTATTAATCCACGAGACACACAACATTTGATTATCAGACTGTATTTACACACGAAAACATTCACGCGTGTGAAAACAGGCATGACAGATACATTAAAATGCAGTCACAGTGACAGTCGCTTTTATTTTTGACATTATTCATAGTACTTATATATTGAGATCTCAATATTACTGTCAAGTCTATGGGATGATGATAGTTTTGGAGTTCATAAAAAAAAAAAATATAGAATTTGCATTTCTGAGTCTTGTTTTAGTAACAACAATAGATTTAGTCAAGCCAGATGTTAACCCTGAACTGCTGTTTCAAGTAAAGCCTTTGAGCTGGATACAAAGATAGTCCATGGGATTATAATGTTAACGAAATCCCAACTGGCTGCAAGTTTACCGATTCTGGGAAAGAGCTTATATGGAAAGGGCATGGTATCTAAATGAAAAACAGTGATGAGTCATAAAATTACAAAACAATGACTTCACTATGGATGAAAGGAAAGTGTTTTGTTGTGATTTTTATCATGATTATTATTTTTTTTTTCTCCTCTGATGTTCAAAAATCACCCATGTGTTGTGTATCTGTAAATGTATACAGCGTGTCTCATATGTCTCCATACACAGGAGACATAATACATGCTATACATATATGGTTCTAACATGTATTTCTTTACAGATATGGGACACCCTGTACATCAATGTACATTATTTCTGTAAAATGCACCTTATCTGTAATAAACTGTAGATATTTGCTGTACACCGTAAACATCATGTAAGAGATTCTGTTAATAAAAACAAACCTCCAATAACAGCAAATCAATAATTTCACAAAATTAAACATAACTGATACATCACATTTCACATGTTCAGCTTCTATGTGATATTTTTTTCCCCCAATATTACGTAATAAACCTGAACTTTCAGTAAATTCATAGATATAGCGAACACATTTTTGTATTTTTAAACAAACAAAAAAAACAAACCAAGATGGAACATAAACTTACTTGGTAAAACACTGACACAGAGAAGTAACAGAAACACAGATCTGGTATTCCATCGCTTCATCTTGCTGAAACACATTATCTCCAGATGTCATGCGCCAAACAAGTTTAATTCAAGTGTAAATGACAAAGAAAGAGGGACAAAAAAAACAACAAAACAAGACAAATAAAAACCGATTAGTTTATGTGATCCTGAATGTAGCAGTGATGCGTTTGAGTGTTCTTATACAGGACAACAAGTGCACTGTTAATACCCGAAAAAGACAAAAGGGGCGGGGCAGAGGATGGACACACAAGCTCAGTCTTAATTGGACGCATGTACATAGACAACCACATCCACTGAAGTTAATTACAATCGTAGATCAGACATATTTTTTTGAAGAAAACACATCACGAGTCCATCTTTTATCTTATTTGACGCTGTTTCAGCACCATGGACAGCTCCTATCCCCCTCCTCTATAATAAAAGCAATATTAGGTTTTTCCTAAACACAAAATACATCTTTGTTTTATTATTATTATTGTTTAAATTAGTCTATTTTTTCCGCTTATTTACATTATGATTATGATTATTATTATGATTATTATTTTTTTCCTGAAATATGTTAATAAAATATTCAAAGTGTGACCATGTTGTGGGCATTATTATGATAGGCTGCGCCACCCAAAACGTGTCAACGTCAGTGCTTCAATTTCTCTTCCGGGTGCTGATTTTCCCGTATTTTCCTCCTATTATCAGTCGCACAAGGAACATTCTGCACAATATTGCAGGCCCATTATTAGCATCTGACTACAATCTAGCGGATGCAAACAAACAAAAAGGGGGGAAAAAATGTGGCAGGAATTCAATATGGCCGGTTGATCCTCAGCCTGTTCCTGCATGCTGCGGTTTGGAGCTGGAATATTTGTGGTCCGACATCCAGTTAATGATAACCTATAGACGGTTTGTGAGAAAACAGTAAACAAAGATTCTTTCAGGTAGGTTCATTAGTTTATTATTATTTGTTTTTATTTACCAGGCTTTATATATTCAGTAAATGCATACAGTCAGTGTAGATAGAGAAGGAGAAGAACAACAATGAGATAGAAAATAATAATAATAATATCCTTTATTTGTCAGTATATTGTACATATAAGCATGGAACACACACCGAAAGTGACCCTTTGCTTTTAACCCATCACTGGCTAAATATGCAAAAAGACACCACACACAAAAGACTAGAAGCACTGTGCAGCTATGTCAAACAGCAAGGGAGTAAATAGTAATAAATAGGGGTTTAAGTGCCTTGCTCAAGGGCATATAAGAATGTAATAATTGCAATAATAACACATTTTACAACAAATCTACTCAAAGTACACAATACGAAGCAATAATATACAATAATAAAACAACAGTAGATATAAATCAATCAGAAAAGGCTCTTCTTAAATGAAAGGTTTTTAGTTATTTTCATTAAAACCCTGGGGTGGTTTGGGATTTTCACCTCAGATGTAGTCTGGTGATTGTTCTGTGGTGTTGGGGTTAACACGTTCCATGCCCTGTTGAGAAATTTAATGTATAAATGTATCTGCAGATTGGATAGCTCTTGTAACCAAATTATTTTGCTGCTAATTAAATCCTGCTGTGCGATACCAGCTGTTTATGTGAAGACACTGGTACAAGTTTCTTTTATGAGTGTGTTTTAATGTTGTTTTTATTATTTTTAATGTTGTTTTTATTATCTATTCCTATCTTCTTTCTTTTTTATTATGTGGGTGCATATATCTTTTTGTATCTGGACCTTGAGTCTGCAATAAAAGTCAATGATGATGATGATGATGATGATGATGATGATGATGATGATGATTCCTGACAATCATGACACATGCTTTTCATTATTGACTCTGTCAGACAATGCTAGAGGTGTTTTAATTCCACTTTTTCTCCCTGTTGTAGATTCTGTCTAAAATGCTGCAAGGATCAAATATCTTGGGGCATGAGAGGCCCTTGGTTATCCGGGTGTCATTCGCCTCATGTGTGTTGGGTACAGTTTGCCTACCACTGTTTGGACTAATCTCTTGTGTCTTCATATCTTCTATTTTTCATTTTGAAGACTCTACTGGTACTCACTGCCAGGTAATTCTAGATCAATTACAAATGTCACAAGCTGTGTACATGTTTCTGTGGCGGTAACCTTAATCCACCTAACATACAGTTGTGCTCATAAATTTACATAATCTGACTAAATGTTCCAACATGACAATGACCCAAAACATAAGGCCAAGTCGACCTGTCATTGGCTGCAGAAGAAAAAAAGTGAAAGTGAAGGAGTGTCCATCTTAGGCTTCTAACCTCAGTATCACTGAACCACTTTGGTGAGGTGTCAGACATGCAGTTCATGCAAGAAAAGCTAAAAAAATTAAAGGGGCTTTGGTGGACAGCTTTACCGTCTCTGAAAATAAAGTGGCTCATACACAACTAACATAAAAAACTTCTGTCTGTCATTGATGTTTAAAGAAGCCAAAACAGAAGAACTAACTGAGAACTAGGGTATGTAAACTTATGATCAGGGTATATATATATATATATATATATATATATATATATATATATATATATATATATATATATATATATATATATATATATATATATATACACTACCCACGAGTGACAGAAAGGTTTTTGTATTACCCCTACCTCTGTTTAACTATTACTAAGTTTGAAATTCATATAGCATCATATGATATAATATCGTCGTCTCTCGCTCATCTGGGGGCATAAATCAATCAATCAATCTATCTATCTATCTATCTATCTATCTATCTATCTATCTATCTATCTATCTATCTATCTATCTATCTATCTATCTATCTATCTATCTA
This sequence comes from Siphamia tubifer, assembly GCA_020466265.1. NCBI lineage: Eukaryota > Metazoa > Chordata > Actinopteri > Kurtiformes > Apogonidae > Siphamia > Siphamia tubifer. The sequence goes on along the minus strand of CM035795.1, from coordinate 41,043,549 downwards.
TCTGTCTGTCTGTCTGTCTGTCTGTCTGTCTGTCTGTCTGTCTGTCTGTCTGTCTAAAATGGCCAAAGAATCACAAATTATGCTACTGTATGTAAACTTATGAACATAACTGTGGACTGTTTTTCTTTTGTTTTTGTTGCACACATATTTAAAATTGTAATAAATGTGTGTGTTTTTAGGTACCTAATTATCTGCCATCTATCAGTGCCTCTATTAGTCTGAGTCCTGAGTGCCACATATGGCGGTTCTGCATCGGACTACACTCAGCCCCCAGGTTCCTGGTAGCTTTCACCTACTTTAAGTTTTACAAGGCACGCTTCACCTCGAGGTTTCCTGAGAGTTTGCTCAGCTGTCTGAGCCTGGTCTTCTCTGTCTTTGAAAACCTTGGCCTCTTGCTTCTCACATATGTCTCATCTACTGAAACATACTGTAAGTAATCTATTTTTTTTAAAAATTATTTTACTATACCTAAAATATGTTTAATTAAAAGCCTTTTTGTCACACTAAATGACTGACTATTGTCTAATTGACTAGTTTTATTATATTTTAAATGTGTTTTTAACCTTGTGATAGTTTGTTTTGGTTATGAAGATCATGTGAGATGTATGGGAGATACTTGTAATGACTGTTAACAGCCCTTCTTTTGTGTATTTGTTGTCTTTAGTTGTACATAAGGAGGGTTTTGTGCTCTTCATTATCAGCTCTATTATCTACATGTCGATAACCTGCCGTTTATGGAGGACTATTAAGAAACATTCATTAAATCCTGAGGTAAGTGCCTGCACTTTAATAAATAAATGCATGTTAACTTTCATTTATTGGCTGAAAATAACAGGTGTCTTACTATGAACATGTCACAGATGTAACCAAACCTTCTATATTCTAAAAATGTAAATTATCAACATTATTGGACATATTATTTTCATCTTATTTTTCAGTCTTTAGTTAATCAGTACCTTCAAATATATGATGTAAATACAATATATACATTTATCATCTTATCTAATATGTACATTCACTACTAATATTTTTCAAATCATATAAATGAAACTTAGACTTAGACTTAGACTTAGACTTAGACTTAGACTTAGACTTCCTTTATTGTCATTGCACAAGAATACACACAACAGTGGGATTTTTGGCAACGAGACGTCGTTGCTTGGCTTCCGGAGTACACCTACTAAATAAATAAGTAAAAAAAGCATCTGAGGAACAGAGTAAACAGGATGAGTAGTGCCGTAAACAGAATGAATAGTGCAAAAAACAGAATGAATAGTGCAAAAAACAGAATGAATAGTGCAAAAAACAGAGTAAGTAGTAGTGCAAATATAGGGGGGGTTGTTTCACAACCAGGAGGTAGATTTTTTTTGTCCATGTTATGGATAAGTGCAAACGTGAATGTCATCAGGTTATCATTAGTGTAAGTCAATTGTACTGTCTTTTTTCCCTCCAATAGGATGCAAAATCTCATCATTGGAAAGTACGTTTCCTGCTCCTCAATGCATGTTTTTGTGCTTTTGCCGGATTCTTCTACTGGAAACACAACATGTACTGCGAATCAGGAAGTAAGTATTGAATCAGTTTGGTCAACTGATTGAATCATTTGTAACTTTAAAATGATGTAATCCTTTGTTTAATTTAAATTTTTTTTTACACAGGTTACACATTCTTTGCCCTGTTCGAGTATCTAGTGGTCTTCTCCAACATGGCCTTCCATCTCACAGCCGTATGGGACTTTAAGAGCAGGGATGTCATGGTTATTTCATCATCTGAGGATAAAGACTTCTGACTAGAAACTCAAGGACTCGGTGATAAGTTCACACCCACCACGTCTGGAGATAATAACCCAGAGCTGGTTCAAGAGGAAGAGTGGAATGAAGAACTTTTCCACATATTTCCATGATGACAGCTCAGACAAAACATGTCAAGCATGGACAAAAAAACGGAACAGATACAAAGGTCCAAATACAGTATATGGGGTCAGATTATTGAGCTCAGATTGTCTGGCTCAGTAATGCCTTCATCTACTCATAGTTTTAATGTAATTTTGACATTTTTACAACGCACATGTTTTTGGTCATATTGTTTGTGTGACAGTAAAGTGACCTTTCTTCAAGTTTGATTGACTTTTATTTTGTACTTTGATTTACAAAAAGGGAAATGCCTTTTCATGATTTGGAGATGAATAGACATAAACAGGGTTATAAGAGTATTTGTACTGAATATGACTGCAAATGATGACCTGAATTTCCATGCAGACTCTAATTTTATCATTGTAAATTTTTGATCAGTATTCAGAACTAGATTCTGTGTACGTCATGTGTCCTCATTCTTAATCTACTTCAGGTATTATGAGCACACGGCGCTTACGACCACAGTGACCCAAAAGTTAATACTGCTGGATAAAACCAAGGTATCAAATGAAACTTTCATATTCTGCCAGCATTGGCATTAAAAAGTGGAATTAAACTGAACGGAGATTGAGGTCTGCAAGTATGTGTACATGTCTCAGCATCACATTGTGAGGACAAGCTGGTTCATTATATGTACACAGTGAAATACTGGCTTTACCATGGGTCAAGTTTCATGGATGTCTTTTAAGTTTTGTCAAATATTGTGATTCATGCCTATGTTACTGTAGAGACCACTTGGTAGTGATGTACTGCACTGGATTAAATTAAAACAAAGTGTTAACAGTTATTCTAGTGGATTATTAGACACATTCATCAAGTATACATTCATCTTTATTCAACCATATTGTCTGATATATATCACAAAATGTGCAACTTCAACCTAAAGATTAGAAACAACCAAAGACTTACTTCAGAAATGTACAAAATTATATATTTTTCTGACAATTTGATCATTTAATTAATCATCACCAACCCAATGAGGCTGAAGTAAATGGAAAATGAAGGGAAAAAGTCAACTTTTCCTTTTAGATGTGTGTTATAACCAGCTCAGAGTTACAACACAATACTAGATTGAATGCAAATGATAAGGTTATTTAATCATATAAAAAGAATACAATGAGGAAGAAACTAACAGCAAAAAAGAAAGGTGGGGTCTGGTCATCTAATGCCAGTGAGTTGAGGAAGAGAGTGAACACCAGAGAATGTCTTATATCATATAATTATATCATAATCAATATATTATATCATATAAGTTATATGGACCCAACTCGTAACCGGATGCAGGTATCCACAATCAGATAACTGCCATCAGCACAGAGCTCTGGAAGACAGGACAGGTTAACAGGTTAACAAACACTCAATGAATGAATGAATGCCATGTAACACACTGAAAAAAAACCCTGATTTTTTGATGTAGTAATATTTATAGGTTAAATGTCACCTTTTTTGTATTCATTATAAAGAACATTTTCTTATATTTGTTATCATTTGACAGAGGGGGGAAAAAATCAGTATTGAATCCAAATATCAGTTTGTAAATATTGGCGTCCTGTATCGGTCATTAGTCATCAGGTTAGGCTGACGTAAAATAAATAAATAAATAAATATTGGCCCCAAGCAATCCATATCGGTCAATCAGTACAATAAAGTACTACGTTTTAGTTGTGTTTTATGTATGTTTTAGTGTTAATGTAGAACTGAAATAATACAAGAAAAGAAATCAAATAAGAATTAAATACGATAAAATGTAAAAAAAAAAAAAATAAAAAAATAAATGAATAAATAAATAAAATCAATAAAAATGTCGATTTCGATAAAATGTTTAAAAAAATTTTTTTTTCATTTTATCGTATTTAATTAAATTGAATTAATATTAATTGAATATTAGTATATTTTTTTATATAATGGGACAAAACCCATTGTGTTAGTGTAGTGTTTCTATACACTCGCTAGATGTCGCACGTCTTTTAATTCTTCCTTAAATTGTCGTTTCTCCATTCTTTTCACACACATATATATGTCTATAGTTTCACACTCCAAACGTTAGATGGCGCCACCTGTTGACAGCAAACAGAGACGCAATGGCGTAGAAGAAGACAAACCCACAGCCTGTCCACATTCTGCGGCTTTTTCGGTTCAGTCTCTCGTTAGGGGGGGAAAAGACGAAGACCGTGTACAGGAGGTGGAGTTCGCCGTGCTTCAACTCCTGGGGACCAGACATCTGCTGCAATGCTAACACGGAGCTGAAACTACTGATCTGTCAGCTCCGGTACATGTCAGGTAACTTATTCTTTTGTTATCCAGCATCACTATTGTGTGGGTACTAACGGTAGCCTCAAACTACAGTTGGTCTGTATTTATGAACGTCCCTTGTTTGATTTGCAGTGTCTTGTTAGCTTGACGTTAAATATGCGAATGTTCCTCAACGGTAAATACACCCTGTTGACACCGACTAAACTAAACGGGGGGGAAAAAATTAATGTTTACGTCGTATTAGTTGTGTATTATTAATCGCCTTTTATCGAATGTTTCATTTCCTAGTTAGCCGACGTGTTTAGCAAGCTAGCCGAGCTTTGACAGACATTCAGCCAGCACGCGCAGACAAGACAGACTCACCAAGCAGCTGTTACTTTTTATAACCCAGTTATTTTCCCTTACAACAAAAAGACTTGTATTGGGAAACATCACTCCCTCGGTAGACTAGAGATATATCGGGTTTAATGTTGCAAAGACGGGTATTACTCAGCTAACGGCGATGTAAGGATGATTGATTCAGGAAGAAGAGGTACTTCAGAAGTGATAGCATGTGTCTGGACCTGCTGCAATCTTTATGTAACACGCCGTATTTCTTAGTGTTCTCTAACCCGATTAATGGCGGTTCTTCTTCTTAAGCATATGTCTACACTGACAAAACATCCTGTTGTTTTGCAAACAGACTTCACTTAGTGGTTTTAAAGTAATTTGTAAAGTTTGCCATGTCACCATTGTCATTCTCCTGTTCTTTTTTCCCCCCTCCAGCATACACCAGTCATGGAATTTAACAAATTGGTGACGTTGTGGATATTCTGCTTGTGCCTCATCGGGGAGACTTGGACTGAAAAATCAAGTTCACCCACACCGGAGAGTCAGTCTGCTGAAAATGGTGTATCAGGTTAGCAAGCAGTGACTACCTTATACTTGTAGTAACATGTTGAATGTAAATGTTTGACTCTTTATCACCTATCATACAATTCTGACACACTATAGATTGACAGTGGGTGCCGTAGTGTGCGTGCCATATCTTTGTAATTGTGCAGACACTAAATGTAGCCATGCTGAGAATAGTCAGACAGGCATTCTTCAGTAAGCCCTGTCCTCCAGCCTCAGCTAAAGCCTGATTTTCAAACAGGAGGTAATTGAACTAATGGTTAGTGGAGCAAATGAGCAGGGAAAAGGAAGTACAGCTGAGTTTATGATTCAGAGATAAATTAAATACTTCCACAGTTGTTTGTAATATTTAACAAGTTCAAATGAGGTCACAGCAAGTAACTCTTTACACTTTTTACTGAATATTTTTATGCAGTACCCTCATTATATCATGTTTGGTGATGTTGTCATACCACAAGTCTAACTAAATTGCACTCTATTTTACATTTTTATTTGACAGCACTCTGTAATGCTTAAACAAGTCTTTCATGTCTTTAGATATTTACAGTCTAGTATTAGAGGACCAGTTGGAACTGTATCAAAGCCACTTATTGTGCTAAATACAGATGGAATGAATATTTGTGTGTTGTATTTTAATTCCTGAAATGCATTGTAAGTCAGTTTAACTACTGCCTCTTCTAAATCTGAAAATGTACTAGATGCAGTCTTGTGAGAGGCAAAGTCCAGCCACTTCCGATTGTGCCCCATGAGACTGTATTTCATAAAAAAGAGACTATTTTTTTTATTATCTGACATATACCATATTCTCTTTCACACATGTGATATTTGTGTTTAAAGGGTTGTTTTACAAATCATAGTTTGTAGTAAAAACTGTTAGCCCAGTCAGAAACTGCTGTGTCATCATAACTTTGTCCTAACTTGAACATGTCTCTGCAGCCTCAGTGTGACCAAACTTCATGTGATTTCTGACTTCGTAATAGTTAACCTTGTTCTCTGAGATTGAGGTAGAATTTGTCAAGGTAAAGATTGTTTTGGCGTTGTTGACAGGAGACTAACACAGATATGGTGTGTTTTAAAATGTATTATCTGTATAAAATTTGTTCAACCAGGAAAGGAATCTGAACATCTCTCTTATTTGCAAAAGTTGCAGCAAAATATTCAACAGACATTCCAAAACAGACTCAAATTAGTCATAGAATATCTGTAGAATTGACTGCAGTGAAAGGATTCTCATGGAATTGCTTGTGTCTCTGCAGCGTCAATGTGACCACACTTCATGCGATTTCCACTTCTTAAATATTTCACGTTCTCATTAAGGTTAAATGGGGAGATGTAATAGTCATTTTGGTGTTGGTGACAGGTGTCAAATAACACCCATGCAGTCCACTGAACCATTTCACACCAAATTAGATCCTACCTCTTTAATTTGACCACAAATTGTGACTTTATGAACTAGTTAAATTATACAGTGTCTCCCAATTTATTTTTTTTTGCTTACTTAATTTCTCCTGACCATGTAATCACTCTGAAAGGTTTTTTGGGACATCCTGTGTTTTAAAGACAAGCATCAGATCTGCAGTGCAATTGCATGATTCTGATGGGATCAATAACTTGCTTCCAAAGTAATGTCCCCTGATCCACAGGAAAAGAGGTGGGACATGACCTCTGTTGTAATATAAGGATTATGACTTTGTAATTGCTTAATAGGTGCATCTATTCTGACAACTTTTTTGTGTTATTCTGAAAGAAAAAACAGTCAACATTGTTTGATTCCAGCTCCATATATGTATCTCCGTTTCTGATTTTACTGCTTTATTTTGTTTTCTATTCCTTCTGTATGTTCGTTGCGTGGACCATATAAGACATTTGAAGACATGTTAGGTTTTGAGAGTCTTTTTCACCAATTTCTAGTCAAAACAAATTGAGTAAATTGTTATAATAGAGGATCTGTAACACTAGAACCTGAATCTAATAACATAAAATATTTTTTAAAATCCATATATTTTTTTTAATATTCAGAAAATATATTCCACTTTTAAGTGTGTAACATCATTGTTCAAATTGTATGGGACATTTTATGCTTGAAGCAAGAGTTTATCTAATCAGTATCACATGTTGAAGGAGTCTTAAGAGAACATGTTGTATGGGAAGAATTAATCCTTGACATCAAGTTCCTGACAGTTTTTTTTTTAAATGATGACTCAGCATGGAAGGAAATGCGGTTATGAAGTAGAAAGTTATAGTATGGTTTGTCCATCTATATACAGTCGCACAAAGAATGACTTGCGTAACTTGAGCTCTTAAAAAAGGGCAGGCTGACTGGTATGTAAATATCTTATCTTCTGTCTCTGGATGTTTGCAAGCCAAATGGCAAAGAGGGCCAGGTTGGAAGTTTGCGAGTGTTGCAGGTGGCAGGTTTTCACCAGGGTAACTGTCATTCTTTGTTAAACACAGTGACTGTGTGAGAAAGCAATTGCCTTTTTGGTATGTGGCTTTGGAGGTTCTCTGAAGCTGAAACGTGTGCACGCTCTGGTTAAAAAATTAACTCGTCACTACGCTGAAGTTCACATTGTTCATCCAGCCATGTTAGTTCTGGTTTCAGTGGTTGCATGCAGCAGAGCAATAAAACACACAAACATACACACGCACACGCACACAGTATATAGCACTTAATATTCACATAATCACTGTTTCAAATGCAGTGATATGTGGAATGTTTTAGTTTCTGTTTTGTTTCTTTATCCACTAAGCCAGTCTGTCATAACATGTGGATCTGGGAGTAAAGATTGGATCGGTGTGAGTAAAAAAACACATGGAGCTGTATGATTAGTTGCTCAGTGGAAAAGGGTTTTACACTGTTGCTGCTTCCGTTAGTATGAGAACCTCAATTTGTGAAGGACTTTACTTGACAAGCTGCAAGAGAAAGTAGGAAATATAGCAGTGGTTTGACTCCAACAATAAAGCTTTGTTTGAGATAAATTGTTGTGAATTGCGACATCTTATTTGTAAAGTGGAAGTGGTAAGAATACTGACCATATTATGATGAGGTTAATACAAGCCAAATGAAAAGCAACGTACACCAGATATTTAAGTTTAAACTAATTTTGAGCAAACAGGGGAATGTATTCTTTCAGTAAATTCTAAATGCAATATATTTGCTTAGTGAACATTTTATATAAAGCAAGTTAAAAGCGAAGTTTTATTCAGTTAGGAAATAACTGTTGTAACTTTGTTTTTTAACCTCGCTTTCACCTTCCTCTTTTGTGACATTATCTGCAGCAGAGTAAGTCAGTAAAAAGCACATATTCTGTGTTTGAAATGCATTTTCTGTACAAAATGTGTTCACCCAGGAAAGGGAATCGAGCATCTTTATTACTGGCAAAAATGTCTGTGAAAAATTTCACACAGATGTTCCATAACAGACTCAAATTAATCTATGTGTCTGTAAAACTGAACCCAGTGAAAGAATTCTCATGAAGTCACTTGTTCCACATAACCTTATCTAAATACAGTTTGATGTACTGTTGTTACAGGTTGCTGATCTTGCCCTTTCACACATCTCCTGAGTGTCTACAGTACATGCCAAACAAGTTTTCCTCTTAGAGGGAGCGGCACCATAATCTCTCATCTGTCAGTGGTTTTCTAATCCCTCAGGAAGGAAGGAGCGGGAACACAGAAGGCTGATAGGCTTCACTAGATAAATGAATTATACAAATTCAGTTAAATTAATGCTAGGTTTTTAATCACTACACATACCACTACAGCCTGTATATAACGGAATACACATTTAATCCCCTCATTTGACTATGTTCTAACAGTATGGTTTCCAAAACAGAACTTTGGAATACTTTAATCATTCCTAAAAACTGAATTTCACATTTGCCTTGAAACATGCCCAGTGTATGCTTCTCACTGTTGGGAGACACATTCATGGATTGTTTGTGGCCTCTTGGTAACATCCCTCCATTGAATGAAATGCTTTATATAAACAGAGCTTTGTCCGAAGCCAAGGAAATTTGCAATTAACTTATCTCAGTGAGGAAGATAGGGTTCCTGAGGGCACAGGAGCTGCATTCTGACTCTACTTTAACGCCATGTTAGAAGCCATGGACTTGTGTGGCCTTTATCGGTTTGTCGTAATGTTGAGATATGTAATAACATCGAGATGAAATAAATCCTTGAGACACTTGATCACATTAACCCTTCATTCATATGGATAATGCCTTGACTGACCTGGTATTATTTATTGTAAATGAAGTCAGTTTTATATCTTGAACTGCATTGTCACTGTTCACTAATCATATAATATTAGGTTATGACTTTTTGTCTTATCACTGTGTAACAGACGAGAACCATGACTAAGATTTCCTTCAAATTCCTCACAAACTGCGGTGTCGTAGCCATGGATACAGTGTTGCTTTTCTGAAGTAGAGCTGATAAGTCTGCACCAATAGGACATTTTACAAACTATTGGTATCAACAGAAGTTACAACTAGTTGTTAATATTAGACTTCTAAACTATAGCTTTTTTTTAAACACAAAATACTACCTTTTACTTAGCTGGATGTTCATTTACACATAATTTTTTTTCAAGAGTTTTTATGATCAAAGTACTTGTTCTTTCTTTTCCCCACAGAAAACTATATTATGTGAGCCACAGCTATTCTGAATACACATGGAAGTTACAGCCAGTCTTGTACAACACATATGTCAGCCCTGGTGGATTAGTTTCTGCATCAGGCCATTCTCTGACAAATTAACTTATGGAAGTGTAACATTTGAAAAATTGCAACGTGCCCCCACATTGACATATTGACTCTTCTTAACCAACAGATTTTTGTCGTATCGATGAGCCACTATGCAAGGATGACAATGCCATTCTCAGCTTCGAGGCTATCCGTAATATCCACAAACAGATGGACGATGACGCAAACGGCAATGTAGATGTGGTAGAGACAGACGGTGTAAGTACCAGCCTTAACAATTGTCCTTCTTCAGGAACTCAAGCTCTATTGATGCAATATACTTGCTTGTGTTCTGAGAAAGGTGGTGGTCTTCATTCAGTGTGAAGAGGCTTACAGGTATCAATGAAATAATCCTATGTTGTTTAACTTGTTAGCGGATTTGCTTTCTGGAAACTCTGTAATGTCCTTAGTGTCATGCTCTTCACAACAGTGGGGTTTTTCCTGTTTGTGCTCCAGTGCCCTTTTCCTAAACTTTTTGACAAATAATTAACTTAATTCAATTTGGCGTGGTCGTAAACATGAAGCATGTTTAAAGGTCTGTCATCAGATTAGTGTGTCACACATGTATCTGAAAACAAAGAGGAATTAGCCAATTTTTTCCCCCCACCAATACACGGAAAATGGATAGACATGTTGATTTAGAGCTTTATAATGTTGATAAGAAGTTCAATAGTCAGGTCTGATAGTTCTCAGACTGCATGTACGCTAGACAGTCATATCTTGGATTCCCTGTGTCATTCGTTAATTAATTTTTCAAAATAAAGCCAAAAATAAGACAACAAAACAACAAGTCATTTCTTCATTATTTGATTCCCACACCAAAATGAAAAAACAGATAACGGTGCATTTTTTTCAGTTTTGCTTTTTGTGTTTAAATGAATAATGGAAAAAACAGACAAAGGCCGTTTCCCCATTTTATCCAAGTTTGACCTGAATCAAGTTGAATGAACCAGAAATGACTGTGACCCAGAGTGACAAAGATGGAAAGCTACATCCTATTTGGGGAAACTAAGAGGGTCACTCTAAGATCTGAAGATATGACGATGGCAAAAATTGGTGTCCTATCATACCATAATGATCTTCAGGTCCGGTGGACATGTTTCGTTCAGTTTAATTTCTGGTTTACACAATTTGATTCAGGTCAAATTTGGATAAAGCGGGAAGTTACAGTTTTTCCATTATTCATTTAAACACCAAAAGGAAAACTGTAAAAACACATCGTTATCTGTTTTTTTCATTTTGGTTTTTGGAAACAAGTAATGAAGAAACGACTTGTTGTTTCGTTGTCTTATTTTTGGTTTTATTTTGAAAAACGAAGGATGCACAGATTTCTTAGTTTAAATTGCATGGTATGTTCTCCGACAGGCCTCTTGTGAAGCCTTATTTTCGTTTGATTCAGTCTGTGGTGCATAGTTGGAAGTCAGACCAAAGCAACCAGCATCATCCCTGCAGCCATTTCTGCTCTTAGAAGAGCCACTTGTCATTGATGCAAACGCTCCTGAGGCAAAGAATCAAGTGCAGGACAGCGAGCACTCATATCAGTAGTGGCTTTGAGATGAGAAGTGCAAAACTCAAAATGAAAAAGAGCACTTAAAGACAGTAGGACTGGTTTGGTTGTATTACAGTGGCTGAATAAAGAGATGCATTTCTCTGTAATCAAGATCCAAGTCTGCATCCAGCTCAGCCTTAGCCACATTATTTGCTACAGACCATATTTCTAAGTAACATATTCCACCTGCATCACCGACCATCTGTCTACACTATAGCACAGTCTTCCTACACAGCCCTATCAAGAAATAAAGGCATCGGTATCATGACTTATTATCGTCTTCCACAGTATGTGAGTGGAAGATGAGTTGGCTTTTGTGGGGGTGCAACATTTCATGTAGGGTCGGTTTTTAAAGGCAGCCTGGTGACTTGAGACAGCCTACAGTAGAGTGTGCATCCATTGAACAGCAGCTGACCACTAACACTTTCAATGAGATCAGAGTGGAATCCAGAGAGCCATAAATTTTACTATGTGTGTGCAATTTAATATTTGTCACAGTACCCCGAATGCCCTAATAAATGTTCTCATGTCAGACACATGTGCTAAAAGCAGCTTTATAATATCCTCATTCTTTTTATCGCTGCTACATTTATATTGTGTTGAAGAAACTTTATTTAGCCTGTTTGTCAGAATGTAATTCACCCAAATATCACAGTCATTTTATCAGATAAAACATGAGTTTCATAAAATATGATACAAAAACCATTTGCATTTTTGTGGCTGAAAATGTAGAAGCACAAACACTGTGTTCAGTGAAACCAATTCCACAGTCACCAACTCAATGAATTGAGACTGCTTTCACACAATTTACACACTGTTTCTGTTGCACAGTTGAAGATCTAGGTTCATCTGTGGTGAATGAGGTCGAATGAGAATTGGTTGCTGATGAATAGACTGACTCATAGTGAAGATAGAAATTTACTTAACAGTACAGCTAGGTGATATGGACAACATGGTAGAAGTTGTAGACAATTCATTCAGTCCACCCATGTTTGCCTACATAACCTGTCTTCAAAATTATATATATATATAAAAAAAATACACTATCTTTACTAAACCTATGTACTATATATGACTGATGAAATATATAATAAGCAAACTGGTTTAATGTAGGATTTTGTTGAGTAAGAAAGAAGAAAAATTTTGAATTTTTAAGGTGATGTTAAAATGCAGGGTCTCTGAAAAACTCAGATGAAATACTTTGTTTTTAGTTGTTTAAAAAAAGAGGGGGGAAAATACATCAGTCTTGCTTTTAGTGACAGATGATGTATGATGCTTATTAACTCTGTATCATTTAACGATAGAAAGGGCTGGTCAATTTTAGTCAATATGGACAATTTTCCAAGGGCCTTGCCTCTTTGATGCACTGGACCTGGAGTCCTAAAGATCACACAGATGAAATGGGTCATTTCAGCTGTTTCAGAAATAAGTCCTTCAGCACCATCTAAAAATGGAGCCTTTGTTTACTTAAATTTTATAAATTTTTCAGAACCGTCCCAAACTAAAGAATACCATCTGTCTTAGCATGTGACAATGTTTTATTTCCTTATTAGGAAAAAAAAACAAACCAATTTATTTTACAGGTTTGACCAGATTGCATCACTGCTCATACTATACTACAGAATAGCTTTAGAAATTGAATAACTTCATTGTGAGTGTTGAAACATTCTTGTCCTTGTGCAGTTCCTGAGAGAAGATCTAAACTACCATGACCCCAAGGCCAAACACAACAGCTTCCATGGGGATGACCAGTTCATCAGTGTGGAGGACTTGTGGAATGCATGGAAGGGATCAGAAGGTACAACTCTGAAGACCTTTTATTCTAGAGCATCTCCTATATTATTTTGTATATAGACAGATGCTTTAGTTGGTACCTTTATTTTCACACTTTGTTCCACATTCAGTGTTGTTATTGATACTAGAGTGTTATTCCCAGAGGACTGCAGTAGATGGCCAGTAAATTACTGCTTGTGTTTCACACTTTACCCCTGACCTTGTTACTCGCCTCGAAAAAGAGGAACACACTTGATCAGATGGTACGTCCAGCAAAGTGTACTGTGCTTATCAGTGCCAGGCTGCAACAGAAGGGACTTCATTGAACCTGTCACCACAATATTCACAATCACACAGGCACCTCCTTCTGCTTATCTGTCAGACTATTGTGTGGGGTTTTAAGAGCACTTTTTGTATATTGTGTCCAACACTCATTTCTTTCACACCTTTTCCTTCAGCCTACCTCTGTCCCTTTGTACTGCTCAAAGCACTGGCTTGGTCTGCATTGCAGTTCAGCAACAGTGCTCTGGAGGTTTTAAGCCAAAAACAGGGTTTTTGTTGAGAAGAGCAGCACATTTACACAGACAACTCACACTGCTGACTCTCTGCCAGGAGCTGAGCAGCAGATTTCCCCTCACAAGACAGGATCATGGGAAAGCTTGCATAACCTATGCTACCTTTATATATGTTATACTGTGTAAAAACTCATAGCGGTGGATGATTATAGTTTTAGTTTTTCTCCTGTATCCCATTATCGAGGGTTGAAAATCAAATGTTTAACAGTAGATTAGTACTGATTGGCTGAGGCACAGCCAGAGGTGATACGTGACATTAATTATGGGTTATATGTCTCCTTCATTCTAAATTTTTCAACCCACAGAGGCAAACGTTTGTGATACAAAACTATTGTGCATGGATTTCGTCCCCTGCTACAGAAGTTAAAAAATAAAAATAAAAAAATTTAAAAGACAAAATGGAGATTACCTTCACATCTGTAATCAAAACAATAAAACCAATCATTATTTCTGTCTATTTGTTACTATTTGAGGATCAATGGGAGTAAAAATCCGTTTTCAATGTGCTTTTTCCTGACAGTGTATAATTGGACCGTGGATGAGATGGTGGAGTGGCTCATCACCTATGTGGAGCTGCCACAATATGTGGACGCCTTTCGCAAGATGAATTTTAATGGAAGTTGCATGCCAAGGTAAGGAACATTCAGAAGCACATAAAATGTGTTCTTAACTGGATCTATGTTAAAACCATCAGTTTGATCACAATTAATTGTGCAGTTGCATTTCTTGGTAGAGATAAAACATTTTATTTGTAACTGAATGTGATGCTGATTGTTTAGCACTGGATAAAGTAGACACTTACAATATTAGAATTCACTTGTCTTTTAGTGCTTTATCTCTTTTTAACTCTTTAATGGAATTAAAGAGATCCAGTGTTTAAAGAGGCACAGTTGATTATTTATAATGTAGTTTTTAGACTAACTGGATCACATCAGAACATTTGCTAAGGGTTACATGTCTGTTATATCTACACAGATTACGCCATTTTCTCTTACTTCCTTGTTTTTGCATAATGAGCGTTTGTCCCTTCTCCCTCAGGCTCGCCATCAAGAACACCACCTTGACACTCTCGATTCTGAAGCTTTTGGATCGCAGCCACGTGCAAAAGTTACAGCTCAAATCTTTGGACACTGTACTGTTTGGAGCTCCTCTGAGTATGTGATGTTTTCTTTTTGGTATTGCTGTTGAAAGTCACTTATTGTTTCAATTATTTTTTCCAGATGGTAAAAAGATAGATTCCAATTAATAAGCTTATTTAGGCTAAAATAAACCTCACTAGACATCCCATAACTCCCTCCCAGTAGAAAAGTGACCACGTTACAACATCAAGCATACTGTTTTTCACACAAACCCATTTCGTTTCCTTCTCATTGTATTGTTCAGTCTTTCATTTACTCAATGAACTCCCTTATTGACTCGGTTACCTCTGAAAGAATAGGGCATTGTTTTATGACCAGTATCAGTTTCAGGGGTTGAGGAAATTAGGTGAGACTTTGCTGCTTTATATTCCAAACACACCTCTCTGCGTATTGAGACAAACATAGCACCCATCACTCTCCTGTATCATTATTTGTCTTTGTCTTTTATAATTCTCTTTTTCTTTCTTTTTTTTTTGTCCTGTAAATTTTTCTAGCATTGCAGAGGATGGGTGTGTCTGCGCCTTTGCTCTAGTTTGTTTTCTTTTTACTTAATCGGTGAAAACTTGTTCCCAGACTGACTGCCAAGAAATAAATTTTTCCCAACAAAAAAGAAGTCATTGTTAAAGGTTTAGTGTTCTGCAGTTGCAGTGTGACACTGCATTGCATGAGTGTGTATCTACTGTGACTGGAAACATGATGATTTGAGTTTGTACAAAGTATGAATAATTTGAGGAGTTCTGTTTTCACCTACTGATTCTCTTCCCTGGAGATGACTACAGTAACAGAAAAAATGACTAGACCTTCAAAAGTCAAAATCATGTGACTAAAACAGACAGAAAAGAAAACTTGTGATGTTTTTCTTCGTACTATTGCCATAGTTATTGATTTATGAACGCAAGTCGTTTTAGTTACGAACAACAAATCCATGGAAAATGGCTAGATATTAGCTCATTAATTAAACTTTTATAAGCCATTCTTGTTCATCACTATCATTATTTGTCCAAACAAATGTGCCTTTAGTTCTACCAGGCATTAAAATCAACAAGAAATTGAAGAAAACAAGGGTTGATCTAATAATATTTTTTCTGTGATTATGTAAGTAGAGTTGGGGAGAAGTGATGAAAAGGGCCCAATGGTTAGGGGCCTTCATAAAAGGCAACATTAGCATTGAAAAGAAGCAGCAGGAGGGTGCACTGTGTAGGGGTCTGTGTCTGGCATGTGTCATTGTGGCTGTGTTTTTTTTCCGGTCACACCCCAAGGAAGACGTCGGCTAGGAGTGTCTGGCTTTGACAGCCTCTCAAAGCCAGGGAGTCCCAGGATAAAGCAGACCGACTCATTACATACACCAGCAGCATATTAAGACATGTGACAACAATTAGCTGTCTCTAATCTGTTACAGACGTGGACACAAGCACAATAGAGCAAACATATGAGGTCCAGTCATTTCCAGCTTGGCAGTTAATTAAATGTCACTTCATGCTGTGTAGGTAGTATTCCTGAAAGATAGAGGAGGGTGTGTTTGTGCAAGGAATGAATGGCAGGCTAGATATGGGGGATGACAGAGTCTACATGTGTTTCCTATTGTAAGACTGGTAAATAGACTGGGAGGATCATCTAACATCAATAAATTATTTCACAGTGTTTGTAATGCTGTGTTACAGGATGAATCTACCTTAGCCACATGATTTTCATTCACACTGATCTGGCTTTTGCTGGTTCAGTTGTAATATATTGCCAATAAGGTGCAGCTGAAGTCTAGTTATTCTGCTCTTCTTACTTATTCAGTAGATTTAGGAGCAGGCAGAATCTGTGCTGTAGTTTTTTTTTTTTCAGTCTTTGGTTGCTTTGCTGAGTCCAGCAGTGTTGCTTTTGTTTCCCCTTTTCTGTTGCTCAATAGAAGCACAAAGTGTCCAAGGTTTGTGATAAACCTGTGTTTGTTGTGGACTTTCTAATCGAGTTCACTAAAATGTGTAACAGATCTCTAAGGCTAAGTTCAAACAGCAGGTCTTAATGTACAATTGGGATTTTTTTGTTCTGTTTTTTTTTTTTATAAAATTCATTTTGTGTGTGTGTGTGTGTGTGCTCGTATGCATTATACATTACGTGGGACTTATAATATATATTCTTTTCTACCATTCTGGTTCTCCTTAATGATTATGTGCAAGAATTAACTAGAAAACTGGGGACATTTTGTAACCGCACAAAGCAATCATGTGAATGGGGAAATGTGGCAGGCACTGATAGTTTCCTTCATGAGGCAGTTTGACGTGTTTGTGAGAAGGATCTGTTACTACAGGAACTACATATATGGGCGGTATCTCTCATCTTCCTCATCTTATGTGAGAAACGGCAAGATTGAACAGAGTAAAGACTTTTTCCCCCTAATGTTACTTCCTTCTATGTTTCACTCCAGGAAGTGGAAGCTAGATTTTAACAGATTTTACTCACACACCCTGCTGCAGGGTGTGCAAGAACTGTTGGCATTGTGCTGTGTCTAATAATCACACAATGTGCCAATTTGCTGCAAGACAAACAGTATCCTCAGCTGACTTCACATCCATGATACTGGTTCTAGAAGCTGTCACTGTTTGAATGGTGACTTAATCTAATTCGAAGCTACTTTTGTATCCATTTCCATTATTTTGTTTGTGCTCCTGACATTGAGCAGAATACAGGGAATGGAAATAGTGTGTGTTAAGCTGGCTTTATCGTGGACTTTTGCACTCGGCCCCTGTCACCACAACCTCACAACCAGTCACTAACCTTTCTATTTGTGTCACTCCACAACACTTGCAGTATGATTAATATAACCTGAGTGACACACATGAACAACATAAAATATACACATTCTTGTCACTATATTTAGATGCTTATTCTTGATCTTTTTATTGCTTCATTGTTTGTGTTTGTTTTTTTTTTTTGTTTTTTTTCAGTGAACAGACATAACCACTTGAAGGACTTTATGCTGGTGGTCTCAATCGTTATCGGCATGGGTGGCTGTTGGTTTGCCTACATCCAGAACCGCTACTCTAAGGACCATATGAAGAAGATGATGAAAGACCTGGAAGGCCTGCAGAGAGCGGAACAGAGCCTCCATGACTTACAACAGAAGTGAGGGTTTTTTCCACACACCCACACAACAAACTTGTTTCTATAGTGCTGACATTATGACTAAAGTGTTTTGCATATCTAATTTAATATACATTTCAACGTACAACTTCACGGCTGGGTTTATTTCAGTCTAACATGCATCTATACTTTGACTTTTATACTTCACAACAGCTCTGTTTTAACTTCAAATGGAGCTGGACTCATTGTAAAAAGTCATCAAATCATTGTCCCACTATAACGGTCTTGTTATAGATAGTTAACATGTTAACTGTTTGAGATGATAGAACACCCTTGGTCTTTTTGTGTATTGGTTAAACCTGAATTTTACACCTAGTGTTTTAGCATTGCAAAGACACGACCTGTCCCTACTCGAAATAGATGCCATAATTCTGTAATTCGTCATAGTTTACTATGCAAATAAAGTATGAGATTGTTTGCATGTAGTGGTTCTAAATCCTATATAATCCTTCAGTCAATGGATCAGATATTTCTGTGTTGCATGAATAAAGCCCCATTATTTTTACAGTGGAAAGTGAAATACTTCTGGGGAATGAGACCGTTAGTTATTCATTAGGCATATTAGACAAAAAATACTGACAAGTAAAACTCCTACATTTAAATGAAGTTGAATTTAACCACTGAATTTATTATTTATCAAGTCCGATCAAAGCATGAATGACAAGATTTTTGTAGTTAATCACATCAGCTCAAGGAAGGGGGGAAAAAACCTATAGACCACCGTTGTTTTCTTCAGTTTCGTGTTCATTTTAATGCATGGTACAACTACAAGTACATTTGTTTGAACAAATATAATAAGTACAAAAATAGCCCATAAGAGTTTAATTTCAGAGCTGAAATCAATCCATAACCAAAATCACTTCCGTTCTTACATCAGTTTCTCTGGCATCGTACTGACAAAAACACAGCTTTTAAGTATTCAATGTTTTCTTTTCCGTTTTAGTCACATGGTACACACAGGAGTTGGTACTTGATTGCATAACCATTGTTTTTGATGATGTTTGATGGCCTAATATTTTTTTCTGCGGTCGTATCTTATGACTTTCACCCTTAAGTTAAAAAAAAAAGCATTTCTGATGTTAAATACTAGCTCTTACTATTTCTTCCATTGACTATTTAAAGTGCATCAAGTTTTGTATGATGCATGAATAGATGCACCTTCACAATAAGAAGAGTCAGTTTCATGCACTTGTTCAACCTCGTACACAACATGTCAGATTCTAACACACATTAGGCTGTTGCTACCTTAACGATGAAGTGTTCTGAATGAGTTGATCTTTTATCAAGAGCAAAACATAAGCAATCAGCAGTATGATAAACAATAAAAGCTGCAGAGAAATCAGGCTATTTTGGTCCAGTTAATGCTTTAAAGAATGCTTGGTATGTCTGTTTAGGCGTGCAATGTCTTCTTTCTTTCCTTTAAAGGATTCTTCAAGGTTTCACCTCATCCGCAGGTCAGTTAAGTTGTGTAAAGATGATCAAACGATTGCTAGAGGTCACACCGGCTGTCTGGAGAGTCTTGATTTAGAGGTGGTGATGCTTTGTACTTGTAATTTTAAGTGTGTTGAAAGTAAGATGCAGGGGCAGGACTCAGAGCTGGATCTGCGTTGACTAAAGCCTCCGTGTTTGGCATTGCATTGAGTTTTTTTGTGATTGGAAAGTATGTGTCACCATTGTTAGAAATTAGTTTTTATATATGTTATTATGTGACCTGTGTGTGTGTGTGTGTGTGTGCAATAGTGGTCAGTTTAAACATGTTCCTGATTTAAAAAAAAAAAAAAAAAAAAAAAAAAAATTGCTTTCTTGGCTCTTTTTACCTTGGTTACTTTTCATAGCATATTCCGTAAAAAAAAAAAATAAAAATTTTGCTATTCTGTGCAGAGTTTATCTCGATCTGACGTTGATGGAGGAACAAAGCTCCTGTAATTGCCAAAATGGAAAGTGTTATTCCCCCTGAGATGCTGCAGTATGGTGGTACTAGTTTGGAAATTAAAGATAGGATCAGTCCCAATCACTGGCCTGAGAACAGAGCAGTGACGGACATCGCCACGATTGCAAACATTCCTGGCTTGATGCTCGGTGACAGTGAACGAGGATAGATGAGTTGTTGCAGGCATCAAAACTTTCAGGCCATTTAACAGCCCCTATTACCACTATGGGTTGTTCTTTGTATCAGCTGGCTATTTTGGAAACACGTTTTTGAAATATGAGAAGACGGGGTGTGTTGCATGTGCCTGATTTACTGTTTTTACTTTCTGTGCCGTTATAGAACAGCTTCTTTACACTCTATCATCTCCACGTATATATTCTGCAAAGTATTGTGCAATATGAGCCTCCTAAATATCAACCAAAACTGTGATTGACCACTCCATTGGGAACAAATCATGGAGGTTAGAGTCTGTCCTCTGAAAGGTTGCCAGGTCAGTCTGTGTGTTGCCTCTGTGGCTTTATACCTCGATCAGCTGTGAAAGCACACCTGTCAGTGCCAACTTTGAAGTGAAGTGGGATCTCACATTTTGTTCTTGCTAAGCTAATTGCTTCTATTAAACACACTCATCCACATCAGACCAGGAAACTGAGTGCACACTCAAAACCCCTCAAGACTTCAGTATACCATGTGTCTGTAGATACTTAAACTGTACAGTAGAGATCATCACCTAACTTTTTTGTCCCAACTTCTAAGAATTCCTGGATGTACATTATGTCAACAAACTCACAGACCCATTTTAATAGACATATCACCTCACACGTCTCATTCTACCTTAAAATAACTTGCATTTGAACTGTGCAGCTTGAATAACGACATAGCGAGCAGCAGTGTGGCGGTTCAGGCCTCCTTAGAAAACTGGAACAGTTGTTGCTGAGCGAGGCGTTTGAGGAGTCAACAAAGCATGACCAACGCAACAGATGTAGGAGAGAAGTGACTAAAGTGGGCATTCTTTTATTTGCCAAAGGCATGTTAATAGTCAAAGAAAACACCAAGCAGGATGATGGCCAAGATATGGATAAAATCATCTTACGTAATTTTATGTCACGATAAAAACATTGATGGGAAAGTAGACTACGATGGTTTGCATTGTTAAAAATATCCATACATATAACATCTGATTATCTTCTTTTGCATTTGGAACTTTCATACAAACACCTAGAATTACACCACTTTTGGGTTTACTTCATGCACATGTCCACCATGCAAAACTATCAAAAGGACAAACAATACTGCCATGAAGAGACATTATTTGCCACATATTAAAAATAATATCAATTTATTTTCTACTAAAAGATGTATATCATGATGTCACACAGTTCCAGAATGTTGATTTATTGATTCTAATAAGGAGTGTGGGTTCTACAAGTATTAGCTTCAAATCTTTTGAAGTATCGACACAACATTCAAACCGCTTTAGTGTCACAATAGGAAAACTGCATCGTCACATGTTCATTTGAAGAATATTTGACTTTCTGTTACTCTTTTTAAGTTTTTATTATCTATCAAATACAAGTTAACTTAATTATCAAATATGTTCACAAATGTATTTATATTTTAATACTTAAATAATGATTTACTATTGCTGTATTCATGAGTACATTTTAAGACTGCAGTTTAAGTCACGCATATCTCAGTTTGATTACGAAACAGTCATTGACGTCTCGACCAGATTCCACCGTGTGTTGGAGTGCTGCAGATATTGTTATTGTCACTTTAACTCGTATTGTAGGTTACTGTTACTAGACAAGAAAAGACTTGCACTTCCTGCTCTACATGTTTTTGAGCTGAGAGAGTTATGTCCTCTCTATGTCCTGTCTATGGCTGTGCCTTTCCTCCTGATCCCTGCTGCCAGCTGCTCTCTTTCCATACCTTTAAGCAGATCCTGGGGTGGTATCAAGTGGCCTGGCCCAAGCATGACTTCCCTGTTGGGAGACAGTGGGAGGCGGGTCTAACTGGACCTGGATTTCCTGGGTGCCTGTTACAACACAGACTGTCCCGGCCTCTGCCTCACTGGTGGGACATGGTGTTAAGCATGGCTGCTAGTGCTAATTCACTCACATTTGGTCCTGGGTGTGGTTTGCAGACAGATGTCCTAGAAAAGGGCAGTCGGCAAGGACAGGAGCTTGTATCATGGGTGTCATAGGCATTAAAAACTTAGTAGTGACAAGAAACAAGCAGTACATGTGCATACGTACTACAATGTCAATTACCTGTGGGTTGCCAAAGCTGCAGAGACACGGTGTCTGTGACCTGATCAAACGGAATTCGGTGTCTTCTCTTGGGCCATTGTAGCTCTGCCAGTGCTGTCAAATCTCAGCTAGAGAATGGCAGAGGTCAGGGTCGAAAGCATTAGCAGGACTGCCCACCACCCACATTTTCCATAGCTAGCTGTCTGGATCACCTTTCATTTCTCTGCACTTTTCTGCTCCCTCTGCTGCTGTGTTGAACCCTGCAGGAGGAAAGTGCTGCACCCTAGTGACTGAAACGCACCATTGTTTGTCAACTTTCAATCCAAGCAAAACGTTTATGCAGCAACAGACTGGAATTGTTTCTGATTAATTATTATGGGAATTTAGTTAGTTATTTTGATTTTTTTTTTTTTTTTATGATCAGCCTAAGAGGAGTTGGTCCTTTGACAGTCACTTAAACAGTGGTGTTAGAGTGTGTACATAAAAAATGATTATGTAATGTGCAACAAGTCCTACTGAGAGAAGAGTTTTTTTTTAATAGGCAAATCTAAAAATATCCCACTTGACAACTCATGTTCAAAATACTACAGGGGCATCGGGTACCACTGTACTGTTCTAAAATGGCATACCAACAGCTGTTCCCATTCTTGGCTTTGCACCCTCTGATGTCAGTTTATTGTGAGTAGGCTAGCAGCTGCAGATAGCTTTCTGCTTTCTAAACGTTAGCCATTGTTTCCGGTGATGCATTGCTGATGCAAGTGTGGCATTCTTGACACATGTGGCACTCACATGCTTACCTGTCACACCACAGAAAAAAACTTGTGTGCCTATAACTCTGCACTGTTTCTTAAGCTGTTTTTGGACTGACCAGCCCGGTATCTGAGCTGGTTCCCACACAAGTTCCAATGGAAACTGATGTGTTTGCCCCTAAACAGCCCATGACATGTCATCGTCAGAGGGCATTGCATCTCCACCAAAAAATAAAAAAGGTAGATGATGTCAATGTTTTATTGTTTTGTCCCAGGACTGCAAGTGAATGTAAAAGTGGCAACTAAGGTGAAATCCAGTTTTTAATTAATGCAACACAGAACATTACGACTCAGTTTCTTGGGCGTTGTCTCACACTTATATTTTCCTGGTTTGTTAACTTTTCCACTTATGACCTGGATTGACCTGGAGACATCCACTCACAGTTGTCAGATTTCACTTAAAAATAAGAAGTTTTACTTGATGCCCGTCAGGAACCAAAACTCTTGTTTCTCTTCATTTTCCTCTTGCCTGTGCATTACTGTTTTCAACATCGCCTTTCCCACAGGAAAGAGCAACCATCACCCAAATTTGACAAAGATATGTGTCATACAATAAAGTACGCATCTTTGGTTTTTTGGATGTATTAATTTGCAGGCATTTAGACATTGTAATGCCAAAGTTATGGTCATTTGTGCAATATTTCCTCTAAAACAGAGCCCCCCCCCCCTATTTCCAAATGATGGTAGCTTCAGACAGTCTGTCTCTGATTCTGGCAAATTGGGAAGGATAAGTGGACTGTTTGTGACTATCCTTAAAAGGCTGTTGATACCTGGTTATTTAGATTTGAGAGGCAGCCTAATTATGTTTGCCTTTCCTGTGCTCATCTGCAGGCTGCAGATTGCGCAGGAGGAGCACCGCACAGTCGAGGTGGAGAAAGTGAACCTCGAACAGAAGTTGAGAGATGAGATCAACACAGCCAAGCAGGAGGCTCAGCGACTGAGGGAGCTGCGAGAGGGCACCGAGAACGAACTCAGCCGCCAAAAGTACGCAGAAGAAGAGCTGGAACAGGTACTGCGTTACAAAGAGCTGGATTTTGAAGTAGATCTAGGGAAAACACTGAAACTGAGACAATCGTGTTATCAACTTATTGAGTTGCAACCTCTCAGTATGTTTAGGTCTCTCAGATTCACACTGACTATAGTATAAATACACCCACTGAAGGCTTTGTCCATTAGGAATTTGGCACGAACAGCAGAGCAAAGCCCACACAAGCGAGAAAAACACTCACACATGAGTATTTGCCTGAAGGCTTGTTACTGTGCACTTAATTTATCTAATTTCTACTCTGGTTTCATAGTCATTGCAATACTTAATTCAATAAATACAGTATTGAAACAGAAAATTGTCCCTTTGCTCCAGTTGTAACTATAACACCTTACTTTCACAGCGGTTGATTGTGTCCTATGTTGTATATGATGACATGCAGGGTGTCCTGTACCTTGTAAACTAAATATCACTATTATACAGAGCTTTGATAATAATTGGAGGGAAAAAAAGTTGATTGTTTACTTGTGTGTTGTGTGATATTTGATATTTGTGTTAGGTACGCATGGCATTGAAGAAAGCAGAGAAGGAATTGGAGTCTCGCAGTAGCTGGTCACCACCAGAGTCTCTCCAAAAGTGGCTGCAGCTCACACATGAGGTAGAAGTACAATACTACAACATCAAGAAGCAAAATGCAGAACGGCAGCTCCTGCTGGCCAAAGAAGGGGTGAGCATGTAAAGAAAATATATATTTAAAAAAAACCAAAAACACTGCATATCTGCATATGCAATTAAATACTATTGAACTTTGCCTGCAGGTAAGATTCTGCCTTAACAGATTATGTAAATAATATCAATGAAGTAAAGATAAATGTTTGGACATTTATTTTAACAGGCCGAGAAGATTAAGAAAAAGCGGAACACTCTCTTTGGGACTTTCCATGTGGCTCACAGCTCTTCCTTAGATGACGTAGACCACAAAATCCTGGCGGCGAAGTAAGCAAGAAAAGTGTATTGATATTGTTGTAGAATTTTAAAGATTATCATGTTCATTCATCATCAGATATATTTTTAGAGATTTTTGTCCATAATTGCTATGACAGAGAAAAATCAGTGCTATGTCTGTCTGTGTGATTAAAGAGATGAAACACTTTTACTATATTTAGTTATTAAAATGTTGGATAATGACGTATAAAAGAGTCACATATGACAATGAACCTAACAGATTTTATTTTTACATTTTGAAGTAAGCGTCTATATCAGCATAGGATGTTATGAAATAGTCCAAGGTAAAACGACAACTAAACATCAAACACCATCCACCCACCCAAAGGCTCACAGAAGGAAAGAATCTAAATAGGTGAAGAGAAAAGAGGGCACACAGACTGTATTTTGTCGTGGAAAAAAGGAAATAAAGATAACGGTAGTAGTCTGTATTTTTATAATCACCTATGTGATTCCAAGGGTCACTGCAAAAGTGAGGACAGAAGAGGGGGGGGTGAAGAAGTTTACTGGAAGGGGGTGCCTTGAATGAAATGTACGAAAGGGTTCCAAGTTAATCTGAAATCCTTATGCTTTTTGTCTATTCTGTAAAAAAAAAAAGATTCTTTTGAAAGCAGATTTGACAGTGACATTTAGACTGACCCAGCAACCTTCTGTTGATACTTAGCATAAAGGAGATGAGTGTTGACAAGCTATATATACTGGTTCACAAGGTAAATTGTGAATCTACAGTCCACATTGGCTTCTAAAAACTTGCATTGTCTCTACCTCTTTAAGCGGCACCATGTCTTCAGGTAAAGTTCATGTCCACTTGACTTCAAAACGCGGTCTTCATACTCCAAACTGCAGTGCACCGTGCTCCACACACATTGTTTTACAGAGGAAAGAGACGTGATAATATTTATCCAATCGGCAGAGCCATACTGACTATGCTGCTTTATTGGAGCATCAACACGGCACAGATCCTCATTAATAAAGAGCCTTTGGAATGTAAAGCTTGAGAACAGCAGTAGGATAATAGAAGATCAACAGAACACTGAAGTGAGACAGAACCAACATCTGTAAGATCAATCCCATTCAATTATCATGTCTGTTTTGTTTGTGTTTTATTTATTTATTTTATTTAAAACATTTATTTTGAACAAAACAAAGCAAAAAGAACAGCAGACAATGAGATGTTTGTTCAAAGAGGAGTGGGAAGAAGTTTAAACATTTATAAACCCACCCATTCTCCCTCCACGGATCATTTATGAAGTCTGTTTATAGCAAATCCTTATAAATACTGCAGTTAATAACAATCACAATTTTAATGTTCGCAATAACGATACTGACAACAACAACAATAAACCAATGCTGATTAAAAAGACAAAACAACAAAACACAACAGAAAAAAACAACCAATGCAGGCAAATATCAAGAACAACAAACAGAAGTAAACACCTGGTGCTTATCACACCCACACTTCATTCATCCCTGTATTCCTCCAGCACATAGTTACCTCCACCATGAAGGTTATATTTTTGCCAGTGTTTGTATATTTGTCTGTCTGTGTAAAACATAACTCAAACCGTTATGGAAATATTTCCATGAAACCTTCAGGATAGCTTGGGAATGACACAAGGACCAATCTGTTAGATTTTGGTGACGATCCGGAATCCTGGATTCTGGATCACTTTAAAATGTATTCTCCATTCACCACAATGTAAAATTTCAAAGTGATCCAGGATCTCTTCTGGATCACCACCAAAATCTAATCAATTGGTCCTCATATCATTCCTAAGATATCCTGAAAGTTTCATGGAAGTCTGTCCATATCCTTTTGAGTTCAGTTGTACACAGACAGACAGACACAGACAAAAACCTAACTTCCTTGGTGGACCTCCTTTCATTTGGGGAGAGGTCTGCAGTTTCTAGTGCTTTTCTCGTTCTATTTAGTTTTAAACTGTTGTTTTAACACCTCACCCATACTGTTCCCCAGTCTTACCCCACATAATAAAACGCAGCTTTATTTATTTTACAGTGGAGCCTTTCTTCTGTCCATGTCATCTTCTTTCACTTTCTCGTCATCTTTGCAGACAAGCTCTAGGCGAGGTGACCGCTGCTCTACGGGAGCGGCTGCATCGCTGGCAGCAGATTGAAATCCTCACAGGTTTCACCATCGTCAACAACCCAGGCCTGCCCTCCCTGGCCTCAGCTCTCAACCTGGACCCCACCTTCATGGGCGGCAGAGCAACGCCTCAGCACTTCATCATGTCTGATGACATGGACGACTTGGACGAGGATGTCATGCCTGGAACTCTGCAATGTAAGGGTTCATCCGAATCTGTGGGCCATTCGGTGGGGAGTAGCAAACGAACCCCTAAACCCTCCAAAGTCCTGCTGGGGAAAAGCAAAAATCAGCCCACATGAGAATTTGGACCTTCTTAATGCTTCAAATAGTTGAATATGTCCTTAAGGCCTCCCTGTCAATGGAGGTAGTGAGGGGCACATGTCTATGAAGGAATGAGTGTTGTTCTACATTTGTTTTATGTGAAACATGTAAATTCACTTCATTGTCTTTTTTTCCACACAATTCCAGTTGATTGCCTTCTGTTAATTGGTCTCATTTTGGATCAAAGTGTTTACTTGACTCAGTCGACACAAGACTGAAAACCTCTGTGACTTTCCTCTGGAAATTGAACTGTTGAGATAAATATACTGTTTAATGAGAACAAGCTCTTGTGCTGACCTATTTGTAGTAGTTGTGTCATAATTGTTACTTGACCTTTCCAACTTACCTTTGACCAAAGAACTGCAAAAAAAAAGAAAGGTTGTATGTAGTTAGCAACCATTAGGCACATGTTTAACTGATTTGAATACTAAATACATATCTTAGCTTTTTAACAGTTTGTAGAGAAAGTGCTTTTCTTTATTTTGAACGTATATCACATGACGCTAACCAAATTGATGTTTTGTAGATTATCTTTTCGCAGCTATGATTATATGATTACAGGCTATTTGTTTGACTTACTGTTGTGACAGAACCTTACACAGACTAGGTTTGGGTTTGACAAACAGCAGGGGAAAGCTGTACTACAGAATCCCTTTTGCGGCTGAAATAGTGAGTAAGTGTTTAAATCAACATTAATTGCACTCCTTATTTCACCCCCCCCCTCCACTCCCCCCTTCTCTCTCCCCCCCACCACCACCACCTTTCCTGGCATTTGGCTCCCACTGCTGTCTTATTGGCCTCACTACAGATGGCACTCTGCTGTTGGAACGGCGAGCCAGTGACCTGTGGTCCATCGGTTCAGACTGTCAACCCATGTGGAAATATCCTGGTTGGCCATTTATTCATGCCCCGCCCTCTGACCTCCGTGTGTTTTCCTTTGACTCTAGAGTCGTACAGAGCTACAGTATTTTTGAATTGGACAGTCTCTGAAAGGGAAAAAAAAAAAAAAAAAGCCACCACTTCTCCACAGTGTTTAATGTAAAACACCTTTGCTTTATTTGCTTGCCTGACACATTTACTTCACTGTAATGTCACCACATACTTCACTCCTGACTTCCTCCTGTAATATCCCACCTAGTTTAATATAAAATAGACTGTTTTTGGGTTTTGTTTCTAATGTTTCATTTGTATCTGTACCCTTTTACAATGTTACCCCTTCTTTTTGTTGGTGTTCTAAAGAGGAGATATGTTGGGAACTGTTGTGTGGTGTACATAAAAGGTAAATTGGCTTGACGACGTAGCTCTGTAGCATAGCTTTACAGTTGGTCTCCCTAAAACACCTTAAACCCACTCAAATGTATCCCAGCACTTGACACTCTTTCCTCAAATCTCCCATTTGGTTTCCCCTTCGTGCCGTCCGCCATCAGCCGGTTAATGTGTGTGTTTGTCAGTAACACTGTTGTTCTGTGCCCACAGCTCCCAGTATGATGTCCCTGCGTCAGCGCCACATTGACCCCCAGCTGGCCATGGGCTCCCAGAGGTTGGTAGAGGGTTGCCTGTTGTCAGGGCAGCAGGGAGAGGGAACCCCATACCCATCCAGGTCTAGACCTACCTTGAGACAGTCGCGCAGCCAGTCGTTCGGGCAGCTCGAGAGTCTCCCTCTGGCTCCTCCCCTTTCCTCAGCTGTGTCTCACCCCTCCATCATCTGTTCGTCGAACCTAAATCCTCAGTCCCTGTCTTCGTCTTTGTCCTGTTTGCCCAGCTCTCTGGGTGGTGCTGTAGCTCCTCATTGCTCGCATATATATCACACTTCTTTTCAGCCCATGGATCCCATTCCTGATTTCACCTTCTCAGATGCCTCCAATGTTCACTCCTCATGCAGCGGCAGCTTCGGGTACTCGTCTCTTTGCAATTGTCCACACAGCGCATGCGTGTGCGTTCTCTGTTCTCCAAACGCTGTTTCTTCATTCCAACCAGGATAGTTTTTCCATTAATGTCTCCCTCTTTAACACAGCTGTACTTTTGCCGTGCTTTCGTTAGTTTTGTTTTGTTTTTGTTTTTTTTGGTAAGGTTCAGTGTGTAGCATTCAGGGAGGAAGTAACCTGGCCATATTTGTGCTGTAGCATAAAAGAACCAAACCTTTTCTGTTTTATGGCACTTTGCATTAAGCATTTAAATGCACCACCTTCACTTGCTATGATTGTATGTGACCAGAGTTAATATTTCAGTAACTGAGGGTGATTTCACAATTCTGTCATGTGGTCTTGTTTTTTCTGTAACCGGTGTCAAACCTAAGGCCCAGGGGCCAAGTCCAACCCACCAAAGGGTCCAATCTGGCCCGTAGGATGAATAACAATGAAGATATTAACAGTGTAAAGATGATTTTAACTCAGGTTCTACATACAGAATAATTAGATCTCAATTGGTTCAGACCAGTAAAATCTAAACATACTTGCTTATAAATAATAAAAAACTTCAGATTGTAATGTTTAAAAAAAGTCAAATTGTATGAAAATCTTTATATTAACAAACCATTCTTTTACAAAACCCTGAACAAATATGAACCACGTAAAATATCTGAAGAGAAGTCATTTTCTAAATATTCTGCTTGTTAAGTGTTTTGTGTATTTTTAATTTAAATGCAAGTTGTTTTGCACACATGCAAATGAAAAACTGATAGACTGAGGCAGAAAATTGCACTTGTTTTTCTTAAGACATGTCAAGTTGTTGATGTTATTCCAATTTTGAGGGAAACATTATACATGTAAGCATTATCATAATGTAATTTTACTCTTTTCACGGTTATCATTTTCCTGGTCTGGACCTTTTGAAACCATATTAGGCTGAACTAAATAACTTTGACACCCCTGGTGTAAACTGTACTTGTTTGCTCAATTGGATCTGACATTACCTTTTGTTGTAGCCAGAAATTAAAAACAAGACATAAAATACACATAAAGATGTAACTGGATCAAATGTATGCCTTGTTAAAAGAAAAAAAAAATCAAGTGTGAAGCCACCCTGAAAATCTAAGAATAGACTAACTTAACACATGATCAAATGAAGGTGGTGTGAGTTTAGTAGCCACCATAGGGGAGTGTGAGACGAGGGGTATAGACTTGAAGCACACTGCAAACTCGGCACTAACTTCCACTCCAGTTTACACACTGAGCCTTTTCCATCTGATGAAAGTGCAGTGTCTTTATGCTTACAGTCTTTCCAACCCTTCTGTGTTCCCAGTGTTCTTTGCCTGCACAACTAACAAGTGTGGAGTTCCAGTGTCCAGGCTGTTCCCAGCGTGTCCATGGCTTTGCAGGCATAGTGTAGATATGCAGCATGCCAGACTTGTTTGGGTCTGTTTTGGTTTTTTTCCCGCCTCGTTGCCTCTAACTTGGGATTTTTTTTTCTCCCACAGAGACCTAAATCGCTCCGACTCCGACTCCTCCCTCTCCCTCTCCCAAGTGGGCGATCGGCTGTCGGCCTACAGCTCCAAAGGCCACCTAATCAAGCCGACCTCTCTCATGCACGGCCTCTCCAACCGTGCCGATGATTCCATCTCGCTGCTGGCTCACACCCCCAACGGAGGGAACCGCCTTCACGACATGAGTCAAGCCGAATTCGTGCCCGACAGCCCCATCCTCATGAAGAAAGTATACGGCATAGAGAAGTCGCCCAGCGTGGGAGAGATCAACAGTTTGTCAGAGTCGTCCCGCTCTCTCAGCCCCAATTCCACCGAACCTGACACTCCATCACCTACAGGGGGGCAACCGGGGGCCGCGGGAGCAAAGGGCAACAGCCGGATCCCGCAACTGTCGTCCAAGAAGAGCCCCCTGGAGGAGGACAGTGGCTCAACCGGAGAAGACACCGATTCTACTGCCAGCCGCAAGAAACACACCTTTAAGATCTTCAAGAAACAGAGGAAATAAGGGCTAAAATGAACTAGAGGCTGTAGAAGTCTGACTGTATTCCTCTTTGGTCTGTTTTTGAGAAAAAAAAAACAAACAAAAAAAAGAAGTCTTTTCGTGGGTTCATTAATGGTCAAATGATGGTACCATTTGTGGCCATTGTATCTCTGTGTAGGTTAAGTACCTACTTTAATAAACTGGACTGAGAGAGGATCCACATGTTCAGTTTTATCTGCTTTTTTGGTCAATGTAGACTATGTGGGGAGTTGGTAGGTTTGTATATTGGAATGTAAAGTATTATTTATTCTGCAGGAAATCGTGCCAGTCTCAAAAAGGAAGTGTGTTTCCCAGTTGGTTTTCTTTCTTGTTCAACAATCTATAACATTTTGCATGTGTTCACTTTTGTTTGACTGATCTTCGAATGCTTAGTGTTTGCTTGGTTCCTGTCGTTAATCCGCTTAGACGACTCTTGATGTTTCTTTTATTACTACCTAACCACTTAGCCTAAAAGTCCAAAGTGAATGCGCTTTCTTTTCTTTCTTCCTTTTTTTTTTTTGGTCGATGAATACTTAGTGTTTGTTGATGTTTTACAAGTTTTTCTGTCTTTTGTTGTCGTCTTCTTTTTGGCTGAAGCAAAATGACACTTTGAAAAACTTTGAAACACATGCTTAGTCGTAAGTTCACACTAGTACGGTAACCAAGACGACCGGTGTTTAAATTAATAACATTTCGGTTTTGGCTTTTGAAAAGAAAAAAAAAGTGCAAATACAGCAATAGTTTGTACTTTTTATTTAAACTTCCCAGGAGAAAAAAAAACATGTATTAATAAGTGCAAATTAATAGTTAAATTTGGATCTCAGGAGCACTTGAATGATATGTTTGTGTTGAGTGCATGAGTGTGTGAGAGAAATGCCCAGCTTTAATACAAAACATGGTGCACACAACGTTAAAACACTCATTAATCTACACTTCATATTAAAGTAAGTGTATTTGCGTCATTGGGCAGACAAATCCGCTTCACCAAAAATTTTAACATGACAGTCTTAAACACCAGAGATAGTTGTAAAATGGTATTTTAGCTTGTAAAAAAAAAAAAATTACAGTTACTGTAATTCTACATGTTACACAATAATGTTACATCCATTTTGGAGGCTGTTCTCAAAAGTATTTCCTTCGTGGTGATTCGTTACCTTCCGTTTTGTTGTTTATTTAAGTATATATTTTGTTAAAGACAATAAAACTTAACAACAGACACGAGTTTGTCAGTGACAAATGGGTGCTGGAAAGGGCTGTAGTTACTCGGCAGAAACATTTGCTCTGAACGAGGGAAATTTTTCTAAGTACCAAATTTTAATTTTTTCGTGGCATCTTTAAGGTCTAACAAGCAGAATATTAATCATATGTCAAAGTGCCAAATCCTTCTTGTTGTCTGAGGCCTTTTTAATGTTTTCACCCCCCACCCACACACACACAAACACACACACACAGAACACACACACACACAGAACACACACACAGAACACAAAGTCTGTAACATATTTTTAGGTACATTCTGTCAAATCTACAAGTCTAAGGGTATTTCTACAACTTTATCATCAGATCAGTGTGTTTACATTATGTTGTAGACAGTTAGACTCCTCAGACGACCACAAAAAGAAGCTTGTACCAGTTTTATTACTGAATGCTTGACACGAGCACATATCTATGCATCAGTAGTTGTAGGTAATTACGTAGCAGGAAAGCCAGTTAGGGTGCTCCTGATGAATGAACAACCAAAAAGTGCTGCAAGTACCCAGTCAGCCCCCCCCTCCCCTCCCCCAGCATCGCAATGTAACAGGTGGTTCGGATGTACAAGACAAGTTTCAATATTTTGTTTTCCAGGCCAGCTAAAAAAAAAAAATATTGATTACCCAGTGGTACTTTTTTTTAAATGTCATTTGTACCTCTTTTGCACGACAGAGCTGTAAATAGACGATGCCATCTGAATGTGTGAGTGTGTGTGCGTCTGTCTGCTCCCAGTATACTGCACTGTAATGTTGATGCATGTCAACTGCTGTAATAAAACCTATATTGGGTTACAAGAGTGGATCATCTTAAACATTGGGCTCCACCCTACTGTTTTTTTTCCCTTCTTTTTGATTCTCTATTTATGAATACAAACAGTATATTTGTACAGAGAAAATGATACTTTTTGCATCTCCTGTGATGGTCTAGACTTTTATGGCACTCCTGCATGATAGCAATAAACTATTTTGAACCAAAGCTGAGCTGGTTTGTCTTTGGTGTCTCACCATTGGATCCCAGTGTTTTTTACTTCATTACCCCATTTTTACATCATGAATTTAATTACATTAAAAATGGACACTTTCTTTTTTTCATATAATAGTTGAATATACTTTTTGCAAATAAATATTCATTTATTATGACAATTAGACTACAGTATTTACAGTATATTTTTGTGGACGGAGGCAGAAAAGTCAGGTGTAGAATACTGCACAAAGTGAAAATTTTATTTTTCTTAATATGTACAGTCAGTCCAGCTTGTATTTACAAGGTTGTAAATTAATACTGAACAAACAATAACTTAAACCATGAAATACACTGTCCTACTTTTTAATCTCTCCCAACATTAGTTTGGAGAGATTATTGTAATCACAGTGTGTGTTTGTCCGCAGATACATATAATGCTATAACTCAATGAATACTTGGGATATCACCCTGGAATTACATGTACATATACATATAGCTACCGTGCATCAGATGCAATGATCCATTTGAGTAAAGGTCAAGGGTCAAGGTCACAATTAACTAAAAGGTCAAAATCACATTATCAGTTATAACTCAAAAACAGAACTTTCAGATTTGTACCAAACGATGTGGAATGAAGATTTCTATAATTTTCATAATTGGTGTTATCACCTACAACCAATAGTTTTTGAGATCTCTGGAGGTCAAAGGTGACATGTTGCAAAATGAACTTGTGTAACACTGTGTGTGTCAAGCATCAACATATCACGCTATAACTTAATCAATACTGGATATATTATCATAATATTATACACACTGATGCATATATACATGAAATGAAATGATCAATATTATATCAATATAATATCAATATCAAATGCTAAGGTCGCATTCAGCAGAAAGGTCAAAATCACATTATTGGCTCTAATTCAAGAACGGGTTGTCATAGAAACTTGAGATTAGCACAAAATATGGGCGAGATTAGACATTCTCTGAATACTGCTTTATATATAAAGTATCTACTTTAGACATTAAATGTTCTAAATATTATAGAACTTAATAAGATGAATCACAAAACAAATGACAAAATTGCTACATATGATGTTGTGTTATTACACATATATGTTGGCTTACGTACATGCAAACAACAGGTTTAGTTTATTTTTACGTATTTTG
The DNA here is from genome assembly GCA_020466265.1 of Siphamia tubifer. Lineage (NCBI taxonomy): Eukaryota > Metazoa > Chordata > Actinopteri > Kurtiformes > Apogonidae > Siphamia > Siphamia tubifer. The sequence goes on along the minus strand of CM035795.1, from coordinate 41,008,845 downwards.
TGGGAAATTTGAGTACAAGTATTGCCAGGCACAAGTATCCACGCCTCCATTACACATATTTTTTTTTACTTGATTTACCTTATTGCTTATCAATGTCAAAACCCATTTTTGGTGACTGTGACCTTTGACCTATATTGACAAAAATTTGATCGGAACTCCTCTGGAGCACCTCGCACCTTTCCTGAAAATTTCATGGAAAAAAACCTGAGACAGAACAGTTGATCATGATTATGTTAAATTAATTCAAAGCAACCCTAGTATTAATTTGATTAAAATGTTGAATCATTTGACAGCCCTAGTGTGTGTGTGTGTAGATTGGTTCTAGGTGTCAAGTCTATATTAATATGTAAACTACTTGGAGAACTCTGCCCTTACTTCTATGTAGCCTACATAATAAATGGGTGGGACAACATGCTGTTACAATATTTACTTAAGCACCAACTCAGCAAAGGTGGAGCAGGATCTTAAGACTCATCCGTTCACTCCACAGTGTGAAAATCTACACTTCTACCCACACAGATCATGGATTTCAATCATCTGTATATATATGTGTGTCAGTTTTTCCTCAGTATGCAGGTAAGAACAAATGTATGTTTATAGTCTGATACATCCCATGTTTAACTCATAAAGACCCAGGGCTACTTTTAAGGTAGTTTTTTTTTTCTCCCTCTATATTTAACTTTTCCTAACCTTCCTCTTGTGTCATTTGAGGTTTTGAATGCATACATGAATCATATATAATTTGTTTATTGCATCAAGACTTTTTGACTTTTTCAGGAACCTCTATTTCAACAAATTATTCCCGTTTTTAAATCATTAAATCATTAAATGCCCTGGTTGGAATTATGAGAAAGTTTATGTTGTTAGGGTCAGTTTCAACTCAGTTCATCAAATTAAAACACTAGTTATTTATTCCTTTTTTTTTTTACTTCATTTTGTTTGTTTGGGGTTTTTTTTGCATTTTTGGGGGTTATTTGTTATTTTGAGAATATTTATTACTTTCTGTTGATGTTGTTGCTTATTTATGTTTATTTTTTCTACATTCTGTTTATTCTTTTTCTTCAATTGTGTTCTGTTAGTGTCTTACTCTGTTCATGTTACATATTATTTTGTTAGTTTATTATCCATTTTTGTTCATTTTACTGATCACTTTGGCAGTTTTTGTTCATTTTGTTGCTTTTTTTTTTTTTTTTTTTACTGTGGAATTGCTCAAGTCTCAGGAGTTAAAGGGTTAACCAGTGCTTGTTTGGATTTTTGGGGAGGTTTTTGGACATCTTTTGAATAATTAAACATTGCACCAGGTCAAATTGACCCAGGAACACCATTGCTGTTCCTGAAAAATGAAGGTTAAATATTTAAAACCAGTTCATGTTTTTGCTCATGCACTGTTTGTTTGTGATTCTCTCATATAGATCATCAGGGCTTTAGACAATGTGGTTCTCCTGAATCCTCCAGAGGAGCCTGTACCGGGTCACCGTCTGAAAGTACTTTATGTTTGTGATAAACCTGCCACAGTACAGCTGGAGTGTGTTGTGTATTTTGAAAGTGGCACTATGTCCACACTGGTGCTTGGACAGTGGCCTTGTGTCCCCAGGGAACCTCGGATAAGGACTCTGAGGCTCATCCTCCCAGACTGGTTGGTGTATCAGGCTGACGGGATTGTTCCAGACTCCCAGTGGGTGCTGAGCTGTTTACTCCGAGTGATGGTCAGATACAGTGGGTTTGGAGATGCTGAGAGGGCCATCGCAGCTCAGGATGTAGCGTCTTTAGAGCCTATGCCGACATTCAGTCGACCTGTAAAACAACATCAACTGTGCTTTTCCTGGAGTTCACAGATGGTGCGACTGGCTCCAAAGTTTTTAAGGAAAATATGTCCCATGGAGCATGGTGAGGCTGGAGACAAAATGGGCCATAAAGGAACCATCCACATACATGGGGCATTTATTTTATTTTATTATTACACCCCCCCCCCCCCTCAACAGATTTTCTGGGTTATGTTTTTGGCCTGCTCGCTTTCACCAGTGCCAGATATCCTTCATGTTAACACAGGGGTTTTTCAAATTGTGGGATAGTGAGCCTCCCCTATAAGAACCGAATGCTCCCCAACCCCGTCTTTATCTGAATTTTTATCTGAAAATCTTGAACATATTTTTTAAACACCTTAAACATCTTTATCTTAATTCCTATGTGTGTTTAAATATACTTTTGGTCTTTTTTTTCAATATTCATATTCACTTATACTTATATTCATACTCATAGTCATGTTCATACTTATTTATACCCATATTTATACTCATTCTATCATTATTCATACTCACTCATATTCATACAGTACTTATACTCATAATCATACTTGTATTCATACTTATTCATACTCGTACTTGTATGCGTATTCACATTTATACTCATACTATATTCATATTTATACTCACTTATACTTGTATACATAATCATATTCATACTTTTACTCATAATCATACTTGTATTCATACTCATACTTTTACTCCATTACAGTAAAGATTTCCTATGAAAAACTGGTGTCACTCTCAAATAAAAGGTTTAAGGAACATTTACATTGGAAATAATTTTATTGATTTATCAAACTGTTCAATTAAACTCATTTTGTTTTTATCATCAGAAACCGTTAATTTGCTGTCCTCAATTTTTGCTTCATCTGGTGGGAACTTTGGTGTCACAAAGACACTGCTCGCCTTCAACAATGAGGTTCTGGAGGGTTTTCGTGCTAAGGGTATCTCTTTTCCGTGGTAAGAAGCAACCATTTTTTATCAGCCTCATTTTCGCATCTACGGTGGCTCATTGCATTTCATAATCATGAGATAACTCATAATATGAGATAAATAGTTGTACTTGTAACTATAGGTATCACTTTATATCATTGTGTTTTCTTTAGATTAGATGGTGTCATATTCAGGGGAATGGTTTACTTTATACTATATAGAAATCCTGGGTGTTGTGACACTGTTTTTGCTTTTAGATCAACAAATAATAACCCAAAATGACTGTCATGCATGCAACTTGGGTTTTTTTTCTATCCTGGACTCGGGCGGTTTTGTCTTGGACTTGAACCTCTTTGGGTTCGGTCTTGACTTGGTCTCAATCGGTCCTGGTCTTGTCTTGGACTCGACAAAGGTGGTCTTGACTACAGCCCTGGTCAAATATCAGAACGATCCGTCAAGAAATGGCGACACTAGAGTGAGAACAGAGGAAATGTGTACGCAACACAAATTCAATATGGCGTCAGACCGGAAGTCGTGATTTGATTCAACTGAAACTTTGGATGTTTCATCCGTTTATTCTATGGCCCTTTAGAACAGTGATTCTTAACCTTGTTAGAGGCACCGAACCCCACCAGTTTCATATGCTCATTCACCGAACCCTTCTTTAGTAAAAAAAACCAAACAAACAACAACAACAAACAAATAAATAAATAAATAATAATAATAATAATAATAATAATAATAATAATAATAATAATAATAATAATAATAATAATAATAATAATAATATTAATAATAATAATAATAATAATAATAATAATAATAATAATAATATTAATAATAATAATATGATTTTTTTTACTGGTGCACGAAATGGGTAAAAGTACCAGTTCCTTGTGTGTCCGTACGGCCATCGACCCTTTAGATCGCCGGCCGCAGGAGCTTATTTGCCTGGATCGGCGCTCGGGAGATAACGGGCTAATTCCGATGTGTGGTCCCGAATGAGAAGGAGGGCTCACTCTGCTGCTTATCCAGCCCTCTCAAAGCGGATAGGTAGGGAGTCTCACCCAGACACATATACAGCCCTCTCTAGCGGTCTGATAGGGAGGTCTCACTCTGCTGCATAAACCAGTCACTTCAAAGCCGACCGGTAGGAAATATGGAGCCTAAGTGACGCGATTCTATTTTCGGTCGATTTCCCAATGGGGCCTAAGTGCCATAAAAAATGAACGCAGGTCAATGTAGGGATAAAAGTAATTTTCTGGTCCCGTTTGAAATGTACTACGGTTTTCACATATGATGTCTGTGAATTTTAAAGATACATTTTCACATTGAGAAAGCACTCACTTTGGACAGGCATCCAAAGTTACGTTTGGTTTTATGTGAGAGTAAGTAATGGACTACAACGTTCGTCTCACAAATATGACGTCACCACCAAGTTTCACCATCAAACTCTTTGAAAATGGCTGTGACTTTGGCGAGCTTCACCTCCTTCTTTCAGGACGAAGGCAAGAGCATCAAACGCGGAGAAAACCACTTTAAATCGGGGCATGTGGAAAGTGGCAGCTACTCCGGGGGAGAGATAGTTGGTCGAGTGAGAGCCAGCATGCGAGAATAGCTCTCGTCAGCCGGGAAGAGGTAGAGGGAACGTGTGGAAATGGTGTTGTGATTACACCGGGGCACAAAGCACACAGGCATTTTCAGATGAAAAATAGAAAAGGCGGTATACGGTTTTGAAAAGTTTGCAGGGAAAGATTCTGCTGTGACGTCAGCTATGCGACGTCTGATATGTAGTCCAAACAGAGTCCAAATAATTATATATTTTTACACGCTAATAAATCACAAAACATGTATCAAAGAAACTCCAAACGCACATCATTGGTTATGATTTTAATTGAAGTACAGCAAATGTGTGATTCAGGGCATAAAGTAAAGTGGACCAGAAAATAATTATTTTCTCCTCATCCACTCTCATGTTAAATTTTCCAAACTTTGGCCCAGTGGACCGACCGGAAAGGGCGGAGACTTAGGCTCCCTATTCCAGAGCAGGACTCTTTCAATGACTGTGCCCACTAACTGCAGACTAGACTGAGGGGTGGACCTCTGCGGCGGAGGCTCCACCGAACCCCTGAGACCGACTCACCGAACCCCTAGGGTTCGATCGAACCCAGGTTAAGAACCACTGATCTAGAACGTTGCGACAGCTCCCGTTCACTTTTGAATTGATGTTCCCAGCCTTCAGCGGGCGGATTTTTTTTCAATAACCGCCCTCTGCGCCGTTAAAGCCCGCTGCCAATGGCAACGGGTTTTGTCACTTCAGATTCCGGGTACCGTATCACTCCGCAGGTAGTTCGGCCACTTTTAAAGTAAATATTACAGTCTGTTAGAGAAGTGACAGTAATGAACTGTAATAACCCTTTGACGTCGGGGTGTTTATATTATTCTGATAGTCATGCGTGGTCAAGACATTATCCCTTGCATATGTGTCTCCTACATGCCAAATTTCAGAACGATCCGTTAAGAATTGGCGACGCTAGAGTAAGAACAGAGGACAAACAGACAGTTAAAGCAACATAACTTCGAGAAGTTAACAAACAAACGGACTCAAACACAATACCCCTCTCACCTTCAGGGGGTGGGGTAATAAATATTATCAGCTCCTCTTTACAAAGAGTGTTTCTTTATGTTTTCAGGTGTATGTTTTCCATGTGGATATTTGTGACCAAACACTGCCAGCAAAAGTTATGTGGTGTGTTTTATCATATAGACTCCCATAATAACTACACCACACCAGCAGTGTTCCTCACTGATTCAGGTACAATGAAGTTGTGATAGTTAAATATGCTTAAAATAGTATCAGTACACTTGATAGAGTCACTGTAGCTTCTTTATTTGTTTTTCATTTTGGTTTTATGCCTACAGGGAAACTCCATGTCCAAGTAACTGGAGAGTCTGGACAATCTTCTGCATTTCTGTCTCCATTTAAGGTGCCTCTAAGTCAATGGTGCCAGCTTCTTGTGACCTTGCAAGGTAGAACAGTGAGTAGCAGTTGTTGACTTGGGTGTATTATTTTTAGAGTGAATAAATAATGACAGTTGCAGAAAATAAAGTGCGTGTATGTGTCAGGTGGCTGTCTCCACTGTGTGCATTGAAAAGGAGCAGAGGAAATTAGAGTCTTCAGAACATATGTAAGCTTTTTAAAATGTTTTATTTTATTTTATTTTACACTGATCAAATATGTAGAAAATTAATTGTGTTTGTGCAGGTTTGGAAATGCACCTGTGCTGGATGACACAGATGGATATTTTGTGATCGGTGGAGGCAGATATGTAAGGGGAGTAGAAGGTTATTTTGGACCAGTGGTGTATTACCGCAACAGAATACCAGCATACAACATGGTAATGCTTACACTCCAGCTGTGTACAGTCTTTGTTAACTGTTCATTGCATTTATATCTAACCATTTATCTTTCCTGCAGTTTGAGGCTGTGGTTCCAGGTGTTATTAGTAATGTGAACCTGACTGGATGGCTGCAGACCTGCCAGCAATTTAGTCTCGAGATGAAGATGAAAATCAATGGCTATTTACTCAAGGATAAACAGAGGGCAGAGTCTGGTAATGCTCTTAAATGTCCTCTAGAGGGAGCTAACGTATTCTGTAAAGACCTGAGGGTCACCCAGCAATGCATTTTTCTCCTCTGTAGGGGACAAAAGTGTGGCAGTATTACTTTAAATATGCTTTAATACAATATATACAATATAGTAATACATAAAATAAAATAAAAATTTATCTGAAAAACTGTTGCATTAATGCAGACAATTGTTTAATTTTAGAAAAAGAAGAAGAAAGAAGCTACAATTTTCACTGTCTTTGGTCTTGAGCTAAACCAGAGGTGTCAAACATGTGGCCCGGGTGCCAAATTCGGCCCGTCAATGAGTCCAATCTGGCCCCTGGGATGAATTTGTGAAATGCAAAAATTACACAATATCAATAAGTAAGGAAGTTAAAATGATTTGACATCAATGTAATATAAAATGGATCAGACCATTATCATAATAAACAATTAGGAAAAAAGTTAATTTTCTATTTTGTTTTAGTGTTAAGAAAAAGGGAATAAATAAAGAACCAAACAAATAAAAAAGACTAGCCTGATACAACAAATGTGAATAACCTGAAATGTATGTGGAATTTTACTAATCTTGAGAATGTTACTAAATTTGTGTATTTGTAAATCCACTGTTATGTTTAAGTTGTGATGAGCATGTATATAAATGATAAACTAAAGGGCAATATTGTTAATATCACACTTATTTTTCTTAATAATTTTCAGGTTGTTAATATTTGTTCATGTTATGTTCGAGTACGGTTCGTAGATGTAAACATTTTCATGATGGAATTTTACTATTTTTGCTCAAAAACATAGAGGAAACTTTGGAGTTGACATTATTTATATGTTTTTATCCTATTATTTCTATTATTTTACTGGTCCGGCCCACTTTATACCATTTTAGGTTGAATGTGGCTCCTGAATTAAAATGAGTTTGACACCCCTGATCTATACTGTCTTTCAGAGAGTTGCTTTAATACCTTCTATAAGTGGACAATTAAGGACAACATCCCATCAGAGTCACAGTGTGAACTTTGGGAAGCATCGACCGCTCATAGGAAACAAGCTGCAAAACTGGTCAAGTTACTGGTTGCAAAATATGGTAAGAGATCAACCATAATAATAATAATAATAATAATAATATAATGACCAAAACCAATGCCTTCAATTGTTTCAGTTTAGCTTTTGTCAGCAGTACATGTCAAAACATAACTGTTATATAAGGAGTATGTTGTGCTGAAGCTGTACGTGGCAGCTATAGTGAGAGCTAATTCAGTATTTAAGATAACTCATTTCAGAAAATAATCTCTCCAAAAATACTATATTTACATTTTATATCAGTCTATGTCAGTGATTATTTGACATTCATCACACATAGGTTGTTTTTTTTTTTTCACCATATATTCAAACATAACCCATAAAGACCCAGTACTACTTTTGTGTCATTTTTCAAATACATTTTTCTCTTCGTTTAACCTTCATTAAGAGTTTTATCTGCATTGATTATAACACAATTCTGTGTGTTTTTCAGTGTCAATCATGCTTTTTTTTCCCTTCACTTCATTTAGATGTTCATAAAAGCTCAGGTTAAAGTTAAGGGTTATTTTATATAATTCAAAGAAAACTGAAGAAAAAGGGATTTATTTATTTTTTCCGGTGAAGATATCAGTAATACAATGTAAAACCAAGTATCTCCATCCACCATTATTGATCACACTCCATGGGTTTTTACTGGTGAATCAGTGTTGTAGAAGACGATGGTGTTTCCATGGTAACTACAGAGCCTCTGAACAACCAAATGGGTCATACAGTATCTGATCACCAGGAAAAGATGACAATGCATTTTAAACCAGTTATTTACATGTATTGATAAGATTAGTGGATCATCAAGCATTAAACAGTTACGACAAAATGTTATTTTGGTATGTTTTTAATTTCCAGTAGAATTGAAATAAGCTTTTGCTGCTTTTAACAATATTTGCTTGTAGAACAGGAGCGTTAAATGAAAGATCTGATGGCATCCACATCTCACATAAATTGCTAAAATCAGTCCCATCTTTCCTAACTTGCAGGAGGGAGAGGTGTTAGTCTGGCAGCTGTAGGTAGAGCCCTGTATCAGTTATCACTTCATAAGCTGGGCACAGGCAGCAGTGTTGGTGTGGTCAGCACAATATTACCACTGCTGCTCCAAGCTGGCTGCTTGGCTGATAACCGAGCCCTGTACATGTCAGCGGTCCTTTACAGTGCTGGTCTGGGGGTCAGAAAGCAGTCCAACAAGGTTTGTGCACCTGTAGTAGAAGCATGATGATGGTGAGAATATCTGTTTTAATATCAGACCACCTCACCTGTGCTATGTTCTACTGTGGTCTTTGCAGGCTTGGTTACTATCCCTCCTGGCAGCCCAGAAAAACTACAGATTATCACTTCTGTATCTTGGACACAAGCATCACCAAGGACTTCATGGTGTTGACACAGATCCAGACTTAGCCTATGCGTATTATGCAAATATTGCCAAACAAACAATAATAGATCGTCAAAATCCTTCACCACAGCAGGTAATATATGCATTTGTCTCCTGAAGAATGGACCAGTTACAGATAAAAGATGCACTGAAAACATCTAAATCTTACTGTACCAAGTGCATTTTTCTTATTTCTAATCAAACAACTGGTGCCCAGTACAACAAACCCTGGCCCCCTCACACACATTTTACCTGGTTTGCACTATCTCTTATCATTGTGAAAACACATTTTTGGTGACTGTGACCTTTGACCTGCATTCATCAAAATTTAATGGGAGCTATTTTGCACCACCTCGCTAGCTTAGTCGTGCTATTCCCATTCATTACATGTATGGGTCTAGTCATGCTTCATAGGCAGTGGTGGCGGGCTAAAAGGTTGTTTTTCAAATCCTCTGTATGCAATAGGACAGTACTATGACCAATCAGTGTAGTCTTTAGGATGATGTAATTGGGTTCAGATGACGAGAGGAGACTATCTCACTGAAAAGTTATTCTTTAGGTGATCATCTTTTTTAAATGTGAGGAGATATTCTGAGAAGAAATGTAGTTTGCCAAACAATAGGAAAGTCAGTTTCTTAAATGTAGAAATGTGTGAGTCAGGTTAATCAAAAAGTACAATCTGGACATTTGCTGGTTTCAATTGATTTAAATGACATTTGCACAATTTTAAAATCAGAGTAATGCTGAATGTCAAATCTTATACCCATTAAACCTCTTTAAAATGACTTGATTTAATGGAATTTACTATGAAACAAATCTAATATAAGATTATCCTAAAATGAAAAAGGTATATTTTAGTGAAAATGTCACTATCCACTGTGTACAACTATACCACATTGACATTTTTGGTGGTTTATGCATGAATTTGAATTACTGTCAAATAGTGTTAAATAAACAACATTGTCCTTCTTTAGACATATGTTGAGGCTATTTACCTCAACAATGAAGAGGTTGTGAAGCAACAAACAAATGAGGAGCATCATATATTTCAATGGCTGCAGCACCAGGCACATAGGGGAGCAGCTGATGCAGAGGTACCCTATATTAAAGTAAATAAATACAGAAATATAATAAATATGATGTCATTAACACCTTGTTTTTAAGCCTGGAAAAATTGTGAGGATTTTTCTTTCAGCAATCAATTGCGCGAATGCTGTTCTGGGGTCAGCAGGGGGTCTCGCCAAACCTCCAGAAGGCCGTGAGACACTATGAACGAGGAGCTGTGAAGTTTGAGGATCCAGTGTCAATGTATGACTATGGAATTGTTCTTCTGCAGGTCAGTGACAAACATGAAAATGAGACTCTGCTATATTTGAGCGTTACTTCCTATTACACTGAGGAACACAATTTTTTGTTGAGTTAGGTCTAACAGCTGTTTTAAACTAATTATTGTGTGCAGTATATAAACACTGTACTTAACAGGTATGTGCTTGTTTTATAAGAATTGTCAAGAAAGAAACAGGCATGACTCGTGTTCATTTAAGACTATTATGGTAGTATTATAGTTTTTATTATAAAATATGTCAACTGTAATTCTACTGACCTATTGGGAGCTGCACACACCTCTCACCACACTGTCTCCATGGTAACTGTACAAACAAGTTTCCATTTAATAAGATGAATCAGAAAAACAAATGACCAAAGTGCTGGTTAGGTCATGTTTTTAAAATATATGATGGTGTGTTTTTCCACATGGTGGTTTATGTACATGTACAGAATGGATTAGTAAATATTTCACTAGAAAGAACCTGTAAAGTGAATGGATCATAATGTGCAGACATTGATTTGAAGTAGATCTTAGAACAATATTGCTTTGGAGTACTTGTTAATTCTAAGAATTTCACATTTTGACCACAGACTTACTTTTGAAACTTGAGCCAAAACCAGCATTTAAGACTTGAGTTTTCTTTATCAGTAACACACATGTGGTAACATTTCATTAGTTTTATTCTGGAAGCATTTTACTTGTAAACCAGTGTAATCCGATCAGATCTAATCAGTATAATAATTAATTCGACAGAAATAATTTTTTCAAATGGTTCCCCTGTGTTATTGAATGTGTCTTTTATTAGGGACATGGAGTTGAACAAGACATTCCAAAAGCCATCACTTTCCTCAAAAAAGCAATGGACCAGGTCTGTGCTTTAAATGTCAACTCTTACTCATATGTGTGAAATTAAGAAATGTGGATTTTAATTATCTGCAATTTTTTACGTGATATTTTATCCCTCAGGGTTTCACTCCTGCAATTAATGCCCTTGCTTGGTATTATGAGCAATATGAGCACAACTATGAGAAAGCTGTGGAACTCTGGGAACAGGCGGATCTCCTGGAGAACCCAGAAGCTGCCGTGAATCTTGGTGTGGTATACTCACAGGGTTTGTATCCGGGAAAAGCTGCTGACCAGGTTCGCTCAGATATAACAATGCATTATGTTCTTGTTAATCCCACAAACATAATAACTCATACAAATGTAATAATCTGCAGATGTAATAAAAAATGTGCAGCTTTCAATGTAATAATCCCACAAATATAATAATTTTCTCATAAATGTAGTAGCAGATTATTGCTAAAAATTATTACTGTCCAAAATTGCAATAACTTCCCACAAATGTAATAAACTGCTATTATATTTGTGGGGAAATTATTACATTTGTGGGATTATTACGTTAAAAGCGGCATATTATTATCACATTTGCAGGTTATTACATTTGTAGGGTTAACATCTTCTATTACTGATACTTTATGCACTTTAGAGATTGTACATCAGCACATGTTGTTGCATTTGTCTCCTCTGCAGTATATGGCTTATCAGTACTACCTGAAGTCTGTAAAGAGAGGACACATCAGAGGGGCTGCACTAGTTGCAGATATGTGGGTCACTGGGATTCCAGGCCAGGTCAGCAGAAGACCATTAGATGCAGTATTGTAAGTTATTTATTCACATTTGTATATTTCAGTTAAATTTTATTTCAAACACACAAAATCATCCAAACTTCAAGGCATTAACGAGCCTCGCTGTGCTAGACCCACCGAGCGGCAGCAAATATAACGTGCTACAGTAGTAGTCCAGTTAAGATCAATGGAACTTTTGGATAGATTTCCCTGAAACTGGCTGACCAATCACGGTGAAGTATAGAGTCAGAGGGCGGGCGTAACGGAGTGAGAAACAACCGGAAATAACCATAGAAGAAGAAGGACAACGGGTGGTTATTTCCTTTTTATCAAACATGAGGGAAGAGGGTGAGAAAATAGCAATCTTTAAATTATTTTTTACAGAAGTGACAACAGTCGCTAAACTCCATAATCCACCATTTTGTTTCGTCATTCGTAACAGTGTTGTGACGTTTGCAAACGAGCCGATTCTTTTCAACGGCTCTTTAAAATGAACGACAGGAGCCGAGTCGTGGCTGAATGGGAGCCGTTCTCTTTAGTCAGTCTTTTGTCCCACTATGGTGTCAGATTTCACACACACACACACACAAAAGCTCCACTTTTGCCCCCCTACAGCGAGAGAGAGGGAGAGACGCAGCACTCCCTCCCACTGTCGGACCCTTGCTGCCCTGTGACGTTCCAGGGCAGGAAATGCTCGCGTGTACTTCTACACGCAAGTATACTCCGCCCTAGAATGTTGATTGACCAATCACAGCACAGCAATGGTCCGACAGTGGGAGGGGGTTCTGCGTCTGTCAACAGGGGGAAGATCATACAACTTTCAGATTCCGGTGCTTTTGTTTGTTCAGAGATTGGAAGAAATATTTAGATTTTAAAATGAGTCTGGATCCACTTCAATCAAGAGTGGATCCAGACACTCTTGATTGAAAATGGAAAATGCTGGGGACCCAGTTTAAATAAAAGAGCCACTTTTTTTGAGCCGAATCCCCCAAAAGAGCCAAGAGTCCCGCCTCTAAGTCCTAACTTTCTACGGACTCCTCTGTTAACTTTCTGGCACTCTAACTACGTCACCCTAAAGATTACACTGATTGGTTGTAGTACCGTCCTATTGCATACAGAGGATTTAAAAGACAACCTTTTAGCCCCGCCTCCCCTGACTATGACGCAAGACTAGACCAATATGTCATACATGTAATGAACAGGGAAAGCGCGGCTAGGCTAGGCTTTAGCCAACATGGTTAACACATGTTTTTTAAACTCGAAAAGGAGTAGGAAAACGTAAAACTCATAAACTCACACCCCCCTGTTTATTTATTTACAAAACTAATAATTCTGCTTGCTTTGCTTTAACACACATTTTTCCTCTTTATCTACTATTAACACACACACACACACACACATTGTTTGTAAGTCACTTCACACAATCCAATTTGTATAATCAACTATAAAGTATATTTATATTCACTTTAAATCTGCTACAAATTCACTACTACTACTACTACTACTACTAACCAGGACAGTCTATATTAATTTATTGCAATAATATACTATTTTATACATTCTTCTACATTATAATTACATTTTCACCTTTTCAAATAATGTTCTGTATTTTATTATTATACTAGATTTATACATCCTTTTAAATGCACAAACTGAAGAAGACTTTTTTTTTAGTCCTTTACTTCTCACCATTACTTGCATGCTGAAATATATTTTTGTCACTTCCTATACAGATGGGTAAAGTGGGCAGCTGAGCATAATGGATACCTGGGTTCCATCTTACGGAAAGGACTGGATTTTTATCTCAAGAATGATATGTACTGTTTTTGTCTTGTTACAATCACCATAATCATGATTATTAGGTGGTTTTATTATTCATGAAGGAATTAAATGAAAAACTTTTCCACAGGTTTAATTCACTCTTATTCTACGTGATGGCAGCTGAGTCAGGGTATGCAGCGGCCCAGTTTAATGTGGCATATTTATGTGAACAAAATGTGGTGAGTTACGCACTCTTACTGTTACACACTGTTTAAAAAATCCAGTTGTTTTTACAGAATAAAAAACAGCAGCTGTGCTTAACAGTACAATACTGTAAAAAAAAACATATTTACAGAGTAACTTGAATTTCAGTGATACGTACAGTACATGTTACATATAAAAAAATCTGTTGCTTTTAAATGAAAAAAAAGTATGATAAGAGGCTATTATTTCAACATTGTGGTTTTCCTACTTTAAATAGTTTTGCAATTTACAGTTGTATTCTCCCTCAACAATAGAAATACACAATTTCTGCACACAAATCTGATTTTAATTAACACAAAGCTATTCTTCAAATAAATGACTTTGTATGGAGTTTTCACTTACAGTTTTTTTTATGTTGCAACTTAACAACTGTTTGTTGTTAACCCTTTAACTCCTGAGACTTTAACAGTTCCAGTACAAAAATTAATAAAATAAGTAACAAAATGGACAATAACAGCCAAAAATGTATAATAAACATATTGAAACTAAACCATCCTTTCAGAACGTGTCATTGCTGACATATCAGGGGAGGGCTAATTCATTTTTACATACAAAATATAGTACTTTATTTAACCCATTATACGACAACCTCCTGAAACCTAGCAAAGTCTTTTTGTCTCTGTAGGGGACCAAAGCTTGATAAAAAAGTGAAAAATCTTCCATAAAGAAAGATATTAATAAAAATAATAATTAAAATAATTATCTGAAAAAAATGCTTTAAAGCGTTTCTAATCAAGACAATTGTTTAATGTAAAAAAAGAAGGTATAGTTTGTCATGTCATGGTATAGAAGGGTGTTTTTATTCTACAGTATTTTAAAAGGGTTGTCATTTTGTGTTAACAGGATCATTTTCTGGAACCTGCTTTTGCTTTGCATTGCATGTGGGAATATTTCAACCGTACGATCCACAGTCAAAATCCAGATACTTACGGTAAATAGCTTTAAAAATGACTAATAACCTCTGCTTTCTAAACTGTTTATACCCTGCTCTCTCTGTGGTGATGTACTGTAGGGGCGTCATATAGTGATACTTTTTACTTTTGCTTCCATTCATTACCTTTCCAGCTTTGATAAAGATGGGCGACTTAATGTTTGAGGAGCACACCAAAGGATGGAAAGATATGTTTTCTGCAGCTCAGATGTACAAAGAAGCAGCACTGAGGAATGACCCACAGGTTGGATGCCTTTAAATCAGCTTCTTGCCATATGTTTTCTAAATTCTGTTTTCATTTACAACAGCGGTGCATGTATTTTAAGATATATTTTTTCTCCCACAGGGCTGGTACAGCCTTGGACTCCTTGTTGAAGAGGGTTATAAACTTCCAGTACTTATATTGTCTGACCTGGACCTTTCACATCTATATTTACAAGAAAATGGTTTGCTTCTAAATGCTCTGTATAAAAGGTGTGTATTAGTTTTGTGTACATTACAACAACATAATATATAATGTAACAATTATTCATAATACATATGATATTTTGTTTTGGAATAGTAATAGTTTTTATATTGTATTATTTAATGTCAGATGATCTTAACCCATAAAAGCCCAGTTTTGTGTCAATTCCCAAATACATTTTCTCTATATCTAATCTACGTGATTTATTATAATATTATCTACTGTACTTTCTACTTTATCAATATAAACCATCTATATTCCTATATTTAATTTACTGATCACATCAAAGTTCATTAAAGGTCAAATTAATGTTGGTGACATAATGTCAAAATGGAGAAAACTGCAAAAAACAAAAAAGGGACTTTTTCACTACAATATATCATTAATTGAACATAAATCAATCATTTCCATCTATTGTCACTGAAACAGTGCCACAGGTTTCACTGGTGACTCAATGTTGTAGAAGATGACAGTGTTTCCATGGTAACTACAGAGCCTCTGAACGTCCAAATGGGTCACATCTGATGCCCATGAAAAAAAATGATAAACACCAATTATTTACATGTATTGGTAGATTAGTGGATAAACATCATAGATCAGTAGATTGTTTGTGTTTATGATGGATGTTTGGGTCTTTATGAGTTAAACTGATTTTATTTGTTTCTTGAATTTGTTAAAAAATTCTAAAAGTTTTATGTTTTGTACTGACTTTTATACACAACAATGACTCAATGAGAAATGTTGATTTTTTTTCACTATCTCATTACAGTGTTCAAATGATTATTTTCTATTTCCATGATGTAAATATATTCATTTTCTAATAAATTTTATTAAATTAAATATCACTGTCCTCCTGAAGATGCAGAGATTCAGAAGATCCAGATTCCTTCTTGCCTTGCAGCCTGGTTCTTTTCAAACTGTATCTACAGTCATTCCAAAAGGACTACAGTGCTGCTATTATGGTGAGTATTGATTGTTAATCAGATGACCTTGTTGCAATCTTTATATTTTACTGTTTTTTAATTTATTTATATTTTTTGACCTACAGTACTTCACCACTTTGGTAGTAGCTGCAGCTCCGACGACATTCTTAATTATCCTCGGCCTGTTCCGGTGGAATGTCTTTTCTTTCAGCTAGGAGGATTACAATCCATATAAAAAGCTGCAATAGTTTTTCTTTCTTTTTTTATTATTATTTTTTTTTAACTTTCAATAAGTTTACCAAAGGGAAAATTGTTACTTGGCTGCATGTTTTTTTTTTTTATTATTATTATTTTATATTTATATTTTGTGAAACTGAAAGCATGTACTTAGTTGTAAAATAATAAAATGTGACTTTTATGATGCATTGTTCGTGCTGCTTTTTCTGTTCCACTTGATTTCAGTTTTTCCGCTCTTTTCATCGTAACTTAAGACTGTTAACAACGTTCCAAACATCAAACTTAAAAGATCTGATATTATACCCCCTATGCAACCCACTTGTGCTCATCAAATATGCAAAGTGAACTAAGCCAGAGAATTTCTTGCAATTGATATTCCTCTAAAATCAACCAAGCAATTAGAGACACTTCCCCTGAGACAAAATACAACACTCAACATCTCATTACCACAGGATGACAAGATTAATTACTTTCCATCTGTTTGTAGCAGTGATTTAGTCGACAGTATTTGTTTGGGGGCAGGTATTGATAATCAGAATGCGATTAAATAAGTTTGGAAACTCATACTTTTAATCATCTTTGAGAAATAATAGACAAATATACACACAGTGGAAGCGATTTATGGCAAACATCATCATTAACTCCCACAGACGTATAAACATTTGTTGCTTTTAATGTAATAATCCCACAAATATAGTAACAGTCACCGATCACAAACTTAATACCTCATTTACCCCACACACTTTCTCCATTGTTATAATAATATCCAGATATTTTATTAACACAAGGTTCAAACATAGACTTTTATTATACTTAATGAGAAAAATAATATCCAGTTGACATTAAAGCTTTTATAATAAAACCTTTACAACATGTTTCCCCATTCTGTTTTGTTCCTCGTCTTGTATTTGTAATTAAACACCTATTAATCTGCAATTAGTACTATGTGGTGTGACTGCAACATTTGATCATTCTAAAAAAAAAAGGCAAGTCTCCAATGCACATGAATAAATGGAAAGAAAAAGAAAGATGAATAAATATTTGTGCATTATATACATATCTGTGATGTACTAATTCATTACATTTGTGGACAGTTGTTATAGTTTTGGAAAGTGATGATTTTTACCATCACACAAATATAATAAATCATCACAAAAGTAATAATTATTGCATTTATGGTAGGCAACTGTTTTTACATTTGAGGAAATGTTATTATCTTTGTGGGATTTTTACATTAAGAGCTGCAATTTTATTATGTTTGTAGTTTATTACATTTGTGGAGGTAATACAATTCTTCTAAAACATAATATTTAGCTTAATTTCCCTTGTGTAAGAGTTTTGTATTAACTGGAAAATGCATTTCCTAAAATATGACATACATTACATTGTATATTTTTTAACAGAAACACGCACAGGCAGTTTCAGGGTTTAAACTACGTTACCATGGATACTGACATTTCAAAGCAAAACGTCCACATAGCAGTTGGATGGCACTCATCAATTTCGTCAATACATTAACTGAAGAGATATTTTTAACCCATAAAGCCCAAGCATTACTTTTATGATGTTAACTATGAGTTAATTACCTCCACCAAGGCGGGTCTGTTTGTTTGTCTGTCTGTCTGTCTGTTTGTCTGTCAGCAGGATAATGCAAAAAGTTCTGAATGGATTTGGATGAAACTTTCAGGAATGATAGATAATGGATCAAGGAAGAACCCATTAGATTTTGAGCAATGAAGGTCAAAGGTCAAAGTCACACTAAAGGTCAACATCTAAAACACATCAGTGGTAATATCTCAGGATTCAGACAAGATAGAATCTCGCAGTTTTTTTCATTCACATTGTCTCACCTTTGCACATCAGATGCAACACTTATGGGTCCATCACGTCATGTTTTGACATCATATGACGCCATATCAAGCCTTGGTGGAGGTCTGCTGTCTTTTACTGGCTTGTTTTAGTATTAATCATCATTGACTAATTATAGATTACCATGAAGTGGGATATAATTACCAAGAGGTTTGTACATCACAAAATCATTTAGGCCACAAAATATCCATGTAATATCACAATAAGTGTTACATTTCCATTAAATTTTTTGACAAGATCATGTATTGATGAGTCAGTCGACTGTGTAAAGTGTTTTCCATCACATCTAAAAGATTCTCAGTGGGGTTCAGGTCTGGACTCTGTGGTGGCCTATGCATGTGCGAAAATGATGCCCCCTGAATCACACTTTCACAAGCTGGATGAGCCTGATGAGCCTGGCTTTGTCATCTTGGAATATACCTGTGCCATCAGGGGAGAATAAAATCAGCTGATGGAAAATCCTTGTTATTCATTATATCTAGCTGATCGCAGTTTTTGGACATTTAATGTTGCTGAACCTAGACCTGACTAGAAAACTCCAAATCATAACAGTGCCCCAAAAAAACATGCCCTATAGGCATGATGGGTCATCACTTCATCTACCTCTTCTCACCCTGATACACCGACTCTGGAACAGGGTCAATCTGGACTCATCAAAATATTGCTATTTTATATTATCTAAGGTGAGTTGGAGTAATTAATTAAGTAATAATTTTTGTTAATGAAATGTTTATTTATTCATTAATGAACTTTTTTTTCATACCAATGATAGGTCACACTTTAAATGTGTCATAAAATGTTTTTGATTTTTAATATATTGCAATTAAATATATATTGCTTGTTTATGAAATAAAAGTAGACATCTTTTACACAGGAAAATAAAAAAAAAAATTCCCAATCAAAAATGCTGAAACAAGAGTTGGGGATACTTTGCAAAATTAATCAACCATTGGTTAACAGAAGCAGTTGAAACACACATCAATAATTATAATTTATTATGAGGTACAACTAGTGTGTTATTCAGGGCACAGGACAACCCAAATATGATTTTGGCATTTTATTTCTCATTGAATACCATTAATTAATTTTCCGATCTCAGGCCCCATGAGCCTTCCGGAATGGGCGGAGATTTAAGCTTGCCATCTAGCATCTATCTTTTGAGAACCACTTACCTTTTTTTGTGCAGATTAATTTATGGTACATTTATTATGAAGTGTGGTAATCATGATATAATATAATGTATTATATATTATTTGTTTATTAAATATTATGTTTATTAAATATTATGTTTTAAAAATACAAAGTTGAGGTTCATTATTTTAATACAATTAACATAATTTAATAATTTAATTATTATTAGTAATTTTTTTTTTATTAAACTTCTATTTCACTGATTTCAAATAATGAAATGTCAAACATAGGGCATAGGGCATAGAAAGAATTTAATAATTTAACACCACATTAAAATATGAGGAAATGTGTTTTTATACGTGTCTGTAGCAGAGACTTGAACGTCATGACGTCACTCCTACGCAAACACGTCTTTCTTCGGGCTGCGATGCACACACACACGAAAAGTCATGTTCCATTTTAGGCAAAGTTAAAAGCTGGTGAGTGACACTGTCAACTTAAATGAAATAACATAATATAATGCAATAATAGGCATTCAAACAGGATTTGACATTTTAACTGTTAGCATCCATCTAGTATAGCAGGTGAAGCTAATTATGCTTAATGGAGTTCATGCTAATTGATCATTAAGTATCAGGTGTTCTGAAAAGTGAGGAGACATTTTGTAGACAAGAGAAAAAGCACTAGTGCATTAAATATAATTAATAATGGCACTGACTGAGAGCAGCTGTGAGTTTACTGTTTTATACTTACTCTTAATACATACTCTTAATTACCTTTAAGAAGCATTTAATAATCATTATTTAAACGGTGGCCTCGAATATTACATTCGTTTTGTTATTCCTTAAGTCTACATTTCCAAACGGGAAAATATTCATACTTAGCTGAAGCAACTGTGCATGTTATTAACCCAGTTTGTTTAACACAAGCAGCAAAACTGATGGTTGAACTTGTACCTAATTTAATTTATAGATTGCCAGTGACCCAGAATAGATGTCATTACATTGAGAACAGCAGGTCAAAGTTAAAATTATTTACAAATTCTTCAAAATTCAGATTTTTAAAGCTTTTTTCTTGTTCCTATTTACTTATAATGGATGACATTTCACATGTCTATAAGAACAAATTTTTACATTTTAGCTCTTAGCATCCATCTAGTACAGCAGGTGAAGCTAGAGTAGCAAACGAAGTGCGCCGTAAGTACCCGGATGGTGCACTTTTTTTTTTTTTTTTTTTTTTTTTTTATTTTTTATTTGAAGAATACAACAAAAGTACAATGAACATAGAACATAGTGACTGAACACAGTATACATATTCCATATTTTCAATATAGCAATTTAAAGACATTAAATTCTCAAAAAGAAATCAAAAACATAAAATCAAGGGGGAAATAATAAATAAATAAAAAAGAAAGATAAGTAGAATACAAGGGGCTATATGAAGTTGTAATCATACATAATATTATATAGTTTTTTTGCAGGGGCTGAATTTATTTTTTTAATACTTTTGCAGAGGAGGAGGATTTCATTTTTTAGAGCCTTCCATGATGGGGTGGTATTAGCACGACATTTGTGAATGTAAAATTTAGTCATGATAATAAAATTATTGATAAGAAATTCATATTGTTTGTTTTCCAATATTATTCCCAATAGGATATTTTAACAAGAAAAAAATGTAGTATTTATTAAGTTTGATTTTAACCAGTCATGTAAAGATTGCCATAATTTTTGGATTTTATCACATTCATAAAATAAGTGTTCTGTCGTTTCAATGTTTGTGTTACATAGATGACACTTATCTACATCTATTTTGAACCTTTTTTGAATAAATTCCTTTGAGGGATATATTCCATTTATTGTTTTGAAATGTATTTCTTTGTGTTTAGGTAGAACTGGAAACTTTAAGAATTTTGTTCTAATATTCAGTAAATCAGATTTCCCATAATCTACAAGGTTCATTGTTTTTTTCTTCAAGCCAGGATATACTGTGTTCACTAAATATTGCCTCAAGAAGTTATTATTACATTTTTGGTCCAAAATGTTCACATAATCAACTTTTAGATTTTGCAATTTCGGATTTGACATATTTTCAATATTGTTTTTAATTGAGTTGATAAGTACTTTTGGAATGTTACGTGTCACCATTGTATAGGTTTTTGGCTGAACAATTTAAATTATATTTATCATTGAATTCTTTGACATTAAAAATGTTACCATTATCATCCATTAAATGAATAATCGACCAAATGCGTCTATCCAACCAATCCTTTATAAATACAGATTTTCTTCTGTATAATATCGTTCTGTTGTTCCATATTGGTACATTATGAGGACTGAAGTTGTGTTTGTAAATCATTTTCCAATTGGATGGTGCACTTCTAACTGTCAAAATTCGAAGTGTGGAGCAATGGACACTTCTCGCGCTCACTGGACGCCATTTTTGATACGTAACGGAAGAGGAGGGGCCACTACCACTCTTGAAAGATTTAAAAAAAACATGGCGGCTGAAATACTGGCAGAGGTGGCCGTTCATTAAATACGTACCGGTGCAGTTTCAACCAACAGCAGGGCATATCGTCGGCGACGACGCTGAAAGTGTAGTCTCCATGCCTTCTGGAGGAGAGGGCTTATAAAAAAAAAACAAACAAAAGGAGCAAAATGCCGGTGTCCATTTTTTTTCAAAGCTGGTCGGTATTTTGGCGGGTGATCGATATATTTTGACAGCGCGATTGTCATTTCCGGTAAGTGCGGACGAAGAGTGTTTCATTCGGAACTACTCTGTTAAAAATTCGTACACTATCCATGTAATGTTTAGTGTTCATAGAGTGCGTGATTTGGAACACAGTGTAAGTATAAGGTGTTCTGAAAGGTCAGAGGACATTTTGTAGACAAGAGAACAACATTACTGCATTAAAAATATAATATAATAGTAAAACTAACGGAGAGCTGCTGCGAGTTTGCTGTTTTATACTTTAAAATATCTTTAAGTAATCATTATGTAACTTGTGGCCTCGAATATTAATAAATATTTTTTGTTATTCCTTTAGTCTACATTTCCATATGGGAAAATATCCATACTTAGCTGAAGCAACTGTGCATGTTATTACCCCAGTTTGTTTAACACTCTTAACAGCAAAACTATTGGTTGCATTCATACCAGATTTAGTTTATAGATTGCCAGTGACCCAGACTAGATGCCATTACATTGTGGGAACAGCAGGTCAAAGTTGAAATTATTTATAAATTCTTCAATGATCAGACTTTTAAAGCTTTTTCTTGTCTTTATTTACTTATAATGGATGATATTTCACATGTTTATAAGAACATCAGTTTTGTTTCAATTTACTTCACACTTGGTACACAGTAGAGGCAATTAATATGCTGACATCGGCACATGCACAGATGACTTCAGCCAAATCATTGCCAAAATAAAGGGGCAGGGCTTGTTGTGTCTGGCACCACTTGTTATCCCACCCCTTGGGAGGGAGGTTTGTCTGTTTCTTTGTTTCTCAGCAATGTTGCACAAAATCTACTGGACCAATTACCATGACATTTTCCGAAAAAGTTGGAGGTGGTCCAGAATAGATCCCATTGAATTTTGGTGAATGTATGTCAAAGGACAAGCTCACCAAAAATGTGTTTTCATAATAATAGGAGATAGGGCAAATCAGATAAAATGTTTGCAGGGGGCGGGGTTTGTTTTGTATTTATTAATGAGCAAATAAAAAAGTAATGAACAAAGTGTAAAATAAGGGTTGATGATATTCTCCTAATCCACTGTATGCACTATAGATGATGTTGGGAATAGTGTGTATGATTATCATACAAAATAATGTAAAAAGATAATTAAATATATTCCTCTATATGGTTTGTCTTGTGTTTATACTGTTTGTATTTGATGATGACGACACTCAGAAGTGGTTTACAGTATGTCTCATTCTTCTAGCCTCAGCACCTAACCTCACATTGTCTTGTCCAAGGACACTCCTACATGTGGACATGGGTCAGTAAGGTACCACCACCAATGGAGGGTCTACCTGCTGAGCCATAGTTACCCTTATATTTAGCTTGCATTGTTTTTTCTGTAGCTCAGTGTTAACACTTGAATATATTTAAATGTGCTTTAAATACACATTTTCTATACTTAGACAAGAGGTGAAATGTTAGTGGGGGTGTTCTATTTAAAGGGAAGAATCTGTGAATTAAAAGGTGATGGTGGCATATGACTAATGTACCTTTTCGGCAGCTTGGTGTGCAGTCAGCAGGGGGGCTGTCCTTCAGCTGTAGCCCAGGGTTCAACCAAGTGCCTGTGTCAGCTTCTGTTTTTGTGCAAACTGCTGAATCCTACGATTTTAAGACTTTTATTTGATATTTTTCTCTGACCCCTCCAAAACAGTGCAATACATAGTTCCCAAACTAACACCAACACATCGAGAAATTCTATCATTAAGAATTTAGTAATTTTTTCTCCCTCTTTTTCACTCTGAATGCAGTTGTTGTTGTGACACGAAACAAAGATTTAATCATGTATATCATTGCCAGTATTTTGATTAGTGAAATTGCCTGTTGTTTATAGCCATTTATAATTCAACCTTCTTTAATAATATTTCTATTCACTGACTAAAAGTTCTATAATAAACTTCTGCATGTTGTAATTCAGATGGTTGCACAAAAATTCATCCTATTTCTGTGTAATCCTGTTTTCATGCTGAAGTAAATCTACCCTGATATAGACTTTGCGAATCAGTTATTTTCAGACACATACAAGAGCTAAATAAGTGAATCCATCTAACGTTAAGGTGGAAAAAAAGGAAAGATGAAGTATATCTAAGTCAGATTATTGTTGTTTTTGCCCTGAAATGCTGATTGTATATTGTCTATCATGTGCTGCATTATATTTATAAAACTAATATTGTTTGTGGGTTGTATAAGGAGCATTGAGATAGTCATGTGCAATATAACCATACAGTATAAATATAATTTTTTTTTTTTTACCAGATTTTAAACCCACCCTGTTTGAGTTTGATACTCCCTGATGAAGGCCATTTGTGCCGAAACGCGTTGGGGTTTTTCATATGATTTTATAGGTTTTGTTAACCAAGCCGGTTTAATAAAGGCTTTTTATCTTTCACTTTTAAGAGAGTGCCTTGGAATTTTTCTTTGTTTTATGCTCCACCCTGTTTTGTCACTGTTTTGCTAATTTATTCCATTATTTTATTATTTTTATATGGCATTTTAGCTAGTTCTTAAAGGGCTTTAGATAAAGTTGGTATGGTATTAATTATAAGGAAGGTTGTAAGTTGGAACAAATTATATATACCAGTGCCACACACACTGGTGTACGAATGTTTGGTGGTGGTCGTAAAATGGCTGCCACGCTTCTGTCAGTCTGCCCCAGGGCAGTTGTGGCCACATATGTAGTTAACCATCACCAGAGGGAGCATGTAAGAGTGAATGAATAATGGATCACTAATATGAAGTGCTTTGAGTGGCCAAAAAGCGCTATATAAATCCAACCTATTATTATTATATATTGTGGTTGCATACTCTGCTCAGGTCTGGTAGATTTTGATATCGAATAATGTGAATGGTAATTATTTTATTGATTGAAATTAACATATATAGATTGTATTAAAGTGATTGAATACAGTTTGTTGGTTATGAGTTGAATTTGGGAAAGGAATGAAAACGTTTTTGTTTCAACCTGCACCATTTTGAAAACATTTCAGAACCTATATATTTCAGTATTTACTTATTTCTTTGCATTGTTCTATATGTTCAATATATGGGTTGAATTTATTCATTCAAATGTATTCACCTTTTAAAATATTTTTTGTCTTTTTGTGGGTTTCTGTTATTGCTATTTTGGTCTGTCTTGTATCTTTTTCTTTTCTTTTCTTTTTTTTTTTTTACTTCTATTTTGCTAATTAGTTGAAACTACAACCATCTGGTTTCCTCAGCTTCTACATGTCAATCTTTAATCTGGAAAGCAATAACTTCATAAGTGCCAATTTTAGCCAGAGCTGGGAAAGATTGTATTATTGTGAGTTTAACATTGCTTTCTTCTGTTCAGATAACTCAGATGCTCTTGGCTCTATCGGTGTAGTCTCTACATGAAGTTGTCCATGGATTTTGATAAATGTGCACAGCAGTCACATTTGTGCAGTGGAGGTCAAAAGCAAAATCTGAACAAATGAATAGAGAAAGAGGAAAAAAAAACATAGAAGGAAATTAGAAATCACACAACCTCAGCAGCAGTTGCTATTCTATCCACATTAGCACAAGTAGAGAACAACATGCCCCGATACATTATTGAAGCAATCTGTTTGTTTTCCCTTTCTTCTCATGCCTTTCCTCCTTTTTTATTTTTTTTTTCTATTCTCTGACTTTTTCCCTCCCTCTGTCTTTGCAGATGGGCTATTTGGCCGGTGAAAGGGATGAGAGCTGAGCCAGTTGTGAGAGTCGGAGTGAGACAGAACAAACTCAGAAGTAGGAGCTGTACCTGTCTGTGGGATACGCAGTGGACGGACGTGACGATACAGGTAATATGTATGTTTGTGCACATGGTGGTGGGTAATATAGTCAAATTATGTTATTTTACATTAGTTAGAGGAGCAAACTCTGCAGGTGTTGAAATTGTAAGCATTGTTTTTTTTTAAATACATGCGTCACTGTAAGTTGTAATGGTACAGTTTTAAAGATAACTGAAGTTAGTGGTAGACATTAACATTATTGCCCACTAAAACAATCATAAAGTGTGAAGTGTGCTGTTAGAAACTGTATAAATTGCCAACAATGTGTCTTCAGTCTTTAATTAATTGTTTCCAACATGGCATCGTGTGCAAAACATTTAATCAGAATGTAATTTGGCCTGTTCTGCTAAAAATACGTGCGTTGAGTTGTGCCTTTTATTTCAGTGCTTTTAACTATTTGATTTTATTGTTTTATGTAGGACAGTGTTGAATATTGATGTATTTATTGTGCAGTACTTTAGAAAGATTCTTGTTTAAATGTGTTGTATTAATGAAGTGGATTGGATTGAAATTTGACAAAGAATAAGAAAAAGATGTTACTTTACAGCTGTTTTTTTTGCTATGATGATCAAGATGGACTCAAACGTGTACTGATAAAAAAACATTTGCTGTTTGTCTTTTTGTTAGTATAAATATTTTGACCAGTTCAGTATTAAACAGTCCATAAATCTTTTCGAGTCCCAAGAGCCTTAGACTACTTTTTTTTGTGTCCGTTTCTGTCTCCCAGACTCTTATCATATGACATAACATTACCCCCACATTGGTCAACCTTGTATATAAAGAGTGAAACATTTCAGAATGAGAGGAGTTCACCCCATCCCTCTCGTTCCGAATGTTATATCAATTATTTATGGACTATCAGGGTAAACGGTCACTGGTGGCCTTGTGGTGTAACTCATCATCCAGGTCACTGATTCGAGTCCAGCCCAGAGACCTTGAGTCGTGTTTCCCTTTACTGTGTGTTGTGAGCTCTGTGTTCACTGTAATGCTTGTGCATTGAAATGAATACATTTGTATGTATGTCACACACTGTGTTTATCGCTCGCTGCTGCTCATCGCAAAATGCTGGAACAGTCTGTACAGCTGTGTTGATCTTCGTTGTTATCATTTAGACATGGAAGAAAATTACATCCTTTGAAGCACTGATTGGTTTGGTGTTTTCTGAATTTACGAAGCAGCTGTAATATAAGTCACTACTTGCCCTAAAATCTGATTTTACTTAATATATTCCCTGAAATCTAAAGATATGTGTACGTTTCTGTCTTGTTTTTTTTTAGGTTCATTGAATTGAATAAGTCCAGTGTAGTGGTTTGGAGTTCTAATTGCATTAGACACTCAATGGGCATTTACATGTACAGGTATTTGTCATTGTTAAATAGAGGCTAAGTCTGTTTGATTGAGGAGTAAGAAGGCTCAGATTAGATTTAATGGATAATGCCCGTTTGCACGGTGTTGTTTTAAATCTGGAAGCAGAGCAAATTGGTTTTGTTTATGTGTCCAATGGTGCAACAATGCCAAATAATTAATCTCTTTCTGAGGTGTCAAGATGTGAATATAAATTAGTGTGTAAAAAGTCCAGACATATTGATTCCCAGCTTCTTTTGCAGACTCGTTGTGAAAGGCTTGTGTCAGGGTGAAGGATAGCACTTTAACTTTGCAACACGATGTGCATCAGTTATTAGAGTGATAGGACAGAGCTTTGCCTATATTTTATGCCAGACACTTTCAGAGTGAAGACAGTAAAAGGCACTTCACAGTATGGACATTTGTAAAGCAAGGTTTTCTCTATCATTATAAGGATTAGGTTCAGCATCCAAGTCATTATTTATCATCTGGTTCAGCCTTTTTCCCCCCACTTGTTTGGTGAAAATGGCCAATAATTATCTGAAATAATACATTTTATATTTAAAAACAGTATTTTCTTGAGGCTTGAGTACCTGTATCTTCCACAATCTTAGTAAAAGTCAATGAATCGAGACAGCTTCTAAAGCTAAAAACCCAGGGTAAACTCTGAAATGTAAAGTACATGTCCCATTAGGAT
Organism: Siphamia tubifer; assembly: GCA_020466265.1. Taxonomy (NCBI): domain Eukaryota; kingdom Metazoa; phylum Chordata; class Actinopteri; order Kurtiformes; family Apogonidae; genus Siphamia; species Siphamia tubifer. Next base: position 40,980,930 of record CM035795.1, on the reverse strand, counting down.
GTTTTCAGTCATTAAAAAGGAAAGTAAAAGTACTAGGAATCGTACTCTGTAGTAATGTTGACCCTATGTCAGTTTGTGTGACACCTTATTTTATGTTGGCAGATGGGTGATTTTTTTTTTTCTTTTTCATATATCACTAAATCACTTATTTATATATCTGGCTTAGTGAGCACAGTAGATATAAAGCTTATTTACAGATTTTTATGGATAAAAAATATAAAAAAGGAACTAAAAAATTGCAAGACAAAAGTCATTCTAGGCTGGAACTTTACCTTTCCAAAAAGTTAAGACATTTTTCCTTCCAACCATACTACATTTACACAAAGCAATTAAAAAAAAAAAACATAACAAGGGCCTTGCAGGACAAATCCCAAAGGTCACATAAGATGTAACTATATTACTGAAGTTAAATAGATTAAAAAACAAAAATCACACCCAAGGTACTATTCATTACTGTGATTAAAAAAAACATATTTGTTCTTTAACTGTCTAAATTTTTAGAATTCAGCAGTCCCAACATCTTCTCACATGCATTTGTTCATCATTTGTTGTGTCTTTCAATCAGTTTGACACAAGTTATTAAAGAAATCATTAATACTCTGGATGGGAATTTATCCAACATTGTCACTTAACCTTGGTGATCTATAGAGAAAATCATATTCTACCCATATTCTCAAGTATTTCAAACACACCTTCAAATAAGAAAAAAACCTCGTCCAATTCTATGCATGTACCGCCTCTCTGAGCCTTTCTGGAATGTAATAGTATAAAATATTTTATATTGAATAAATTTGCCCCTGGCCTCTCTGATATACTTTCAGTTTTGGATATGATGTTCTCTCATGTTTCTTCTTGAAATGATACGACTCAGAACTCAAATCTTTTATCTCATATTGTTCTCAGGTTGTTACCGCCGTTCATACTTACTCAAGGGTATATCTCTCATCACTTGGATCCTTTATTAAATATTGTCATCTATTAGGTGGGCGGCCGTGGCTCAGTTGGGAGAGTGGGTCGTCCAATAATTGAAGGGTTGGTGGGTTGAATCCCACTCTATCCTAGTCAGACAGTTGTGCCCTTGGACAAGACACTTCACCCTCCTTGCCTCCAGTGCCACCCACACTGGTGTATGAATGTTTGGTGGCGGTCAGAGGGGCCATAGCCACAAAATGGCAGCCATGTTTCTGTCAGTGTGCCCCAGGGCAACTATGGCTACGTATGTTGTTTACCACCACCAGAGGGAGCATGTGAGAGTGAATGAGTAATGGGTCTCTGATGTGGCTCAGTTGGTAGAGTGGGTCATCCAATGATGGAAGGGTCAGCAGTTTGCATCCCGGCTCTGCCTGTCCACATGTCAAAGTGTCCTTGGGCAAGACATTGAACTCTAAGTTGCCCCCAGTAGGGTCAGGCAGCGCCTTTGTATTGGCAGCAGCCGTCTACTGGTGTAGGAGTGTGTGTGTGAATGGGTGAATGTGAGGAATTGTAAAGCGCTTTAGGCACCCACTGGTGTATAAAATGTGCTATATAAGTACCGTCCATTTCCTAATGCGAAGTGCTTTGAGTGGCCAAAAAGCACTATATGAATCCAATCCATTATTATTATTATTATTATTATTATTATTATTATTATAGACCTGTAAATAACACTTTATGGGTATTAGTCCTTAATTAGATTGGAATATCCTTTTAATGTTTCCTTTTATTCTGGTATATGGAAGAAAATCATCCTCTTCAAACAAATAATGCATTGTTCTGATACCTTTTCATAACCACCGAGACCAATGAATTGTCTTTATTTTGCAGTATGCTAGTCTCTTTTCTCCCTTGTTAAACCTGTGTAATGTGGTGTTTTTCATGTGAAGTGAAAAATGCTTTCATAATGAAATTCTTTAATATGTACCTGTCTTTCCCTAGTAACCAGTGGTGCCATGATTACAAGGAGTGAGAGCAGTAATGTGTTCACAGTGGGAGTGCCGTCATCTGCTATTCAGCTCTTTCTGATTCTCTGCAGCCCTTTTCTGGAAGCCCAGGGTCAAGGTAAGAATCATCTCTATGGTTTGCCTTTTGTCTATAATTGCAGCACATATTAATTCTCATGCTGCTTCAGTACTTTCCTGTTGTACAGTTTTGATATACAACATTGTACGTTGTTTGAAACATGCTCTGATAGCAAACAGTTTCACAGTTTAGCGTGTTAAAATACTAACGTCTTATTATTGCAAAGACTTATTTCAGTGTCATATTAAAATATTGAGTAGATGATGGCACCAGATAAAAAGTTAAGGGATCATAAAAGTTATTACAGTTTATCTTCTGGGGGCATAAATATCAAATTAAATGCAATACATTCAGTAATTCTTGAAGTATTTCACCCTGGACCGAAGAGTTGCACAGCACAGAGCAGTAATAAGATATCAGTTTGTAGACCAGATTTAATCCTCCATATCCTGGGGAGACAAGGCCACTATGCCCTCTGCTGTCAAAGCAGCTCCACTGGCTTCCATCCCTCCCTGTGACTGGTTTTATTTATAGCATGGCAGGAATTGCTACACTAACAAGTGACAAGAGCTCAAAAATACACACACACACACACAAACGTGCAGTTCATGAGTGCCAACTTTCAGGGGTGGTAAGGGGCAGCAACAAGGTTAATGCACGAGAATTGGGAGTAACCTATTCAGCCTTTATAAAGTGAGCTCTGATTAATGGGCCTCAGTTGTGGAATATGCTCGGGTGAATTGTGTGGGAGGACAGGACAAGGCTGGAGCTAGACCACGAGTACAGCATATTAGACGCATCCTTATAAACAAATATCAAACATTGACTTTCTAAGTGATAATTTTACCAATATAGTTCTTCCAGTCTGAAATATATGAAGTATTTTTTTTTCTGAGATATGTTCACAGAGTCAGGGCATGTTTTAAAGATATGAGATGTTTTCATCTGAGTTTTACAGATTAATGCTTCACCCTCCACTTGTGAAGCTCGACACCATGTTTCCATATACATCACAAGATGGATTGTATTGGTGCTCCCTTCAACTTATTTATTTTTGTGTAAGGTGGTTGCTGATATGTAGTAGCACTACCTATATATGTTTTTTTTCTCTCAAGTTTTTTTAATAGAATGTTTATTTTATATCTAGGGCTGAATTGTAAGGAATAAAAATCATATCACAATATATATTTTTTATCATATCCGTGTATATCGCAATATGTTTCACAATATAATACAAATTACCATTTTTGTCAAACTTAAAATTTTAGCTTGTGAAATTTATTTAAGGTTATTTTTGATTGTGATGGTGGTGACAGTCAGTTAGTCTTTACCTCCCACTGCAGCCCAAACATTAGCATGCCTGCTGTGGCTGATCTTAAAACTGTGCTGTATGCCTCAACCTAACTTGACATGGTTCTATTGTGATTGGATCAGTGTGGTGTTGCTTAATTGCAATTGGCTGTTCTGATGCAAAATAATTGCATGGGCAAAATAATTCTATTGAAATTTAAATATAAAGTAAAAATATGTTAAAAGTAAAAAGTACCTTAAGTACAGTAACAACATACTCCTACTTAGTTACTTCCTGCCTCTGTAAAGGGGTCACTGATAGGAGTACCGTGTGCGGACTGGAGCACAGGATGCAGGACCACAACACTCCTACAGTATGCTTTATGTTAACTTTAATAATAGAAGCAACTGTTTTAAAATCTGTTAGCTATGTCTACCTCCACCAAGTAATAGTACTTTTTCACACTCCTGGAATCTTTGGATTTCACAGTGCAAAATGATATAGAAGCTGAGGATGACACTGTCAGTATCTTTTCACATTCTTCTGCTAAAGAGGTGCTTCTTAGTCTTCACATATCGTCTGAGCTCAAGGGAATGAATGAATATTTTGGAGCCATTCTTGATCTATGCTGCAGTGTGAAAGCTTAAATGCTGTCAGAGCTCTGAAATATTGACAGTTTGCAAAGAAGGATGCGTGTTTTGTCAAGCAGGAGAAGTTTTGATTTAGATATTGACTGATCCTGGTGGGAACAGCTGGAGGTGATTCAGGTCAGAGGTAAATGTAACAAAAGCATATCAGATTTAAGTTATTGTTCACTGCACATTTTTGTTTGATCTTCTGACATTACAGGGAATATTTAATCTGAATACACAATATACTATATGTAGATGTTTTCTATATTTATGTTGTTAAATATGTCCTGTGTACCATAGTTTTTGTATAAATGTTAGTTTTTCTTTTTTTTTTTCGTTCTCTGCAGAAGCATGAACATATATGCTTTCTTGACAAGCCACCCCACAATTATTCCAAGCAGATTGCGATGGTGTTTTCCCTACTTTTAACCTCTTCATTCCGTACACAATACTGTTGACATTTCCCTGGCAACACACGAACGTACAGATTGTGAAGTTTGGCCCCTCCTCTCGATGAATTGCGATGACCCATTTCTTCTACTCAATTAAATCTGAAGCAAAACCCTGAAATGGTAAATATAGTTGGCTTTGTTTATTCGCTGTACATTAGGGCACATGGCAGTGAGACTTTGATGTCGCCTCAGCCATTGTTGACAAGTAAACCAGAAGAAGTAGTACTCAAACTGAATCATTTCACACTGTTTCCAGGACGTGCGTAAAAAAACAGACCTCAGGACAACCTTGCATTCATTTTCAATAACGCAGCTGTGTTTGTGACTCAGTTTCTGGTTCTGTTTGGGCCTGTACGACAAGTGTTTTTCTTTTCTCCAAAGTGTGCTGTTGTCATGTGTGTGTTTATAGTAATTCTGCCAAGTCACAAACTCTGATTAAACTATCAATGTGAATGATATGCAAGTAATGTCTTCGATACACCGGACAGCTCAGATTACAGCACTGGAGGCACTTCTGCTGCTCGTAATGTGCCAAAAGCCAACTTTGCCTTATCAGCAGCTATGGACGTTTGCCAACCACCTTGCAGATTGATTTTTTTATTACCAAGAATAAATGGATATTGAATCTTTGAGTAACAGAGTGACCTGGCAATGAAGACACTAATGTATTTAAGTTGTGTGTGGCAAAGTACACTTTGACAGCCAAGCTAATTCTATTATGTGTAGTGTTTTACATTTACACAATGAAAAGTGCCCAAACTGGCAAATAGGGGCACTGAGAGACTCATTACACTGGCAACAGTCATATTTTTGCAAGTCGTTTGGTAAAGACTGTTTGATTTGTCATGCTCTATTTTCATGTTTAACTCTTTACACACATAATAGTAGGTAATAGCTCACTATACAGCTTGTCATTTTAATTCCTATTCAAAAATCACACCTCATATGTTTTATTGAAGGTGTTAGACTTGTCATGAGGCTTTCTCTAGTTGTAATATTTTGAGAGTTTGGCAATGACTTGTCATAACATCTTGACAGCTTACTGTCTACCTCAAATAAAGTAAAGATGTGCTGATATCCAGCAAACATAGCTGAAGGCTCAGGCAGCAGCAGGATGTGACTGTGAATATTAGACTGTTTGTCACTGCAGGCATTTAGTAGATCCTCACATCACAGCCCACATTCAAAACCTTGAGAGAGCATAGCATGCATTCACTGCTGAAGTGTGGAACTAGAGTGTGTTGAAAGAACATCTGTTGTGAGTGAGTAGGAGTAGTGGCTCATTTAATATGAGCTATAGGAGCTGTATCCATCTGCAGATAATTAATGACTCTTAAAAATACAAATAGCTAAACTGTTTATCAATTACAGTAAACCTGCATGACTGACCTGTGGATGAAAGCAAATGAAAACATTGTGATCTTTTATTGTATAGTAAAAAGAATATGTTTAATTTCTTGAATTTCTTGAAGTATATTCAAAATTTTAACATAGCTGCTCTGTGTCTATTTAATCTCAAAGCACAGTATATTACAGTGGCATATGGTGTCTGTAGAGAACATACTGTGCCAGTAGGGACTAAATTCCTCATTGCACTAGATGGCAGTATTGCTTTGTTTACAGGCAGTAATTCAACCTTCTTCTTAAGTTGGGATCATTCAGGTGTCAAAACAACATTGACTTGAATTAATTAACAATTATTAGGAATTATTCAGCTTCCTTTCATTGATTAAATATGTTCCTGTCACCCGTTGCATTTGCTTCATGTTAGTTGTTACTTTTTACTTCCCCACAATTATTCTTTATATAGCGACTGAGTTTAACACGTTTCCTTTGTGTCTTCCACAAACCTGTGACACCACATTGTTCCCTTTTTAATGAAAGTGTAGAGACAAAGTCATCTGAGATTCATTAGCTCAAACATGTTTGTCAATTTAAAAAAGCCCACCCCACAGCAGGGTGTAACCCCATTACAACGCAAATTACTTTAGAAAGCCATCTCATGAAAACCACCATTTAGGGAGTTCATTTAGGATGCCTGGTTGCACGAGCTTATTTTGATGACCTTAATGTCACTGAGCCAGAAGACATCATTGGGAAGGGTTTTTTTTTGTTTTTTTTGCAGCACTGTTTATTTTCAAAGACCATGGTTCTCACTGATGTGCTATTAATCTGTTTCACTGTGATTTACCATAGCATAGGGTCATGAAATATTACAGAATGCCATAAAAGCCATGGCACGTCTTCCGCCCAGTACAGAATAAGGGGAGTGTCGTCCCAGTGGACTATGTCACAGTCACAGCCTCCGACTCCCCACACACACCAAGCCCCATTAAATCTAACTATCTGGCTTTATACCTTTCCATGGGCAGTACCTCTATTTCAACTAAAATAGCTGTGATAATGTTTATTCCATTTTACAAGAAGAAAAAGATATCAATGTGAAACACACCAAATTTGTGTTATGGAGGTTATGCCCTTTAAATTGCTTCCCCAGAGAACTGTGGAATAGTAATAAAGGAGTTAAATCAGAATTCATTCATTTAGCTGGCACTTTTACCCAAAGAAACATGCATAAAAAACTAGCTACAAGATTATCAACTTCAGACACAAATAGTCATTATGAATTCAAAGGAAAAACAGCTTTACAATATTTTTTTTTACTGGATATAGAAGTTTCTTTTTATTATTTCTACTGCTGAAATTTGTTGACAAAGCAGTCGTAGTGGAAGCTCTGCTGTAGTTGTTTTTAAGCTTTACGTTTTACTCAGTGTTCCTCAGCAGGTGCAGTGTGCTGAGGTGTCATGAAAGAGCAAATGTTTATATTTATTGTTACTTTTAGATTGGGCTAATGTTCATTTTTGACCTTGGAAGCAAACTGTTTTCCATGATGCCGATGCAGTATTTTTCACATACATTTATAACATGAACTTTTGCATCCAAAGGAATATTAGCTGCATCACACTGTTAAAAGAGGAGTTCAGTTTTTGTGATTTAAACCTTATTTCAGTGGTAAAACAATGTCATTTACTCATCTGTTTCAGTTTGGTGTCATTTGGAGTGTGTCCGAAGATATTGTATTTGCCGCTATCCATAGTCCGAGAGTGGTCGGTGCATCTCCACCTGTCTCTGCATCCTCCTTTTCACTACCTCCTCATCCACATACTGAGGCTCAAAATGATAGGGATGCCCATCGTATTCAAAGTCATCTTAGACTCAAACTCTGACTCCTCTTCCATGTCGCGTAATGGAACTTTCGAAGCTGAACAAGCCGACTGAATGAATGCACTTCAGGGATTAAGTTAAGGGTCATTTTTATCAGTTTCCAGACCCTGGATGGCTGTTAACAGAGTACTTCTGACTGAAATGAAAATTGAACAAACATATCACAACAGACCTCTGAGAAATGAACGTATTTATTAGCTGCATATTGGTGCCCCGACCACTTATGTTATATGGATATCGGCAAATGCAATATCTTTGGACATACTCCAAATTACACCAATCTGAACCGGCTGAGTAAATGACATTGTTTTACCACTGAAATAAGGTCCAAATCATAAAAACAGAACTTCTCCTTTAAGGAATGGGAATAAAAAAACACACTAATGGAACATGATTCGGTGGTTTGACCTGCCTTAAGGGTAGAGTTTAAGTCACAGAGGGAGTCCAGGTATACTTGTCATTCACAATTCAGCACGACCTTTGCATCGTGAGCTCTTGTCTAGTGCTTTTTTTGTCTGTCCTGATCATATTCCTTTCCAAATCTTTGGCTGTAATATCCATGGAGTCATCTAACTGACTGCCCCCGGAGAGAAGATCATTAAGGAGATGGGTTGGAGTTTTGAAATGAGACTCCGTGCCTGTACTTATACCAGGTGATGCTGACTCTGCGCGTGAGGGGATTTTTAATTTTTTTTTTTGGGGCCTGTAAATTTAGCTGTGCTGTTCGAGCAGGAAGCTTTCAAATATTATCAGTGCTTTGAAGTGTTTAATATCTGGATGGTGTTGTGGTAGGGGGTGTGGTTCTGTGACCGGGCTCTCGCTTTGACTGTAGCACTGACACTGTTCTTCAAAGTGACATTCGAGGGAGGGACCTTTCACCAAATGCATCACAATCTCATCAAGTGTTGCAGTCTGCTTAGATTAATGGGCTGAGAGCTGATTATGCAGGGCTGTACATCATCTCTGTCTAACTGCCTGCTGCTCTCCCTGCCTGTCAATGATCCACCCTCCTTTATCCTATCTTTTCATGGCAAAAAAAAGTGGCACTCTCCCGTTCTGTAAGAAGGACTCCTGTGGTTTACCCCCAGACGAATGCTATGTAGTTGAGCTGTCAATTTCATTGTGTATAAAATACAAGTGGTGAAACATCCCTGCTATCCTGAATACTGTTGGATGCTCACAGCCAAAGTCATCTATTTGTTTTCTGGATGTACACACACATAAACACATATATCATATTAATGAATGCTGAGATGCTTATGCAGATGAATACATGTGGGGAGGCATCTGTAGAATGTCCCAGAGCACAAATGACCTTAAAATGTATGATCGCTTTTGTACATTCTGCAGGTTAAATTTACAACAGTATTCAAATGAAATGCTTAAATTGTTATTAAATGGATTAGAACTACTAATATACAGATAGTTTACAACTCTGATGGCCTTAACTGCTGAGTTGGGATACCTGAATGTGTAAATTACCACTGTCGTTGCACCCTGTGAGCCGAGCCCCATGTGGGGGATGGATTAATCTTCCCAGCATTATATTGAATGTGTTCTCTTGCTTGGGAGCAGCCGATAAATTGTGGTTGTCACAATGGCCCTGCACCTGCTCTCCATAGCCTTGGAATTTCTAACAAAGTATCACATTTCTGAACACCGCACTTGGGGCTATAAAAAAAAAAATAGTCACAACATGGATAGAAAATGCTCAAGGAAGCTGTGTGGGTTGTGCAATGAAGAAATACAGGAAAGAGACACAGATTGTCCCAGTTGTTGCTTTACAGTGAATACTTTACTGTGTACAGCTCAATATTTTAATTTGAACATACTGACAGGAGTATATACAAGTACCCTGAGATTTGCCAGTGATCAAAAAAGAAAAAAATCACATTACAACTCAAAAGAGTGTCTTTTAATACTGTTAGACCGGCCTAAAAAAAGGAAAAAAAAAAATCTGTGTTTACTTGTTATTTAAGAAGTGAACCCACACAAACAAAATTAATTAGCTTTGCAAGTTTAGTACTTTACGTTCGGCTCTTCGGCAGGACATTGGCTGTAGAAAGGAATAGATGTGGTAAAGCAGATTTACAACCTCATACCGTCATTGATCTATGCAACTGTAATTGCCTCAAATGCCACACATGGAAGTACCCATTAACAGGTAAGATGAGTCCACTGAGCAGAATTAATCAGCTGGTTCAGTCTGATACGCTTAAATACACACCCATTATGAATATTTCACTTTTGGTAACAAACACAACAAAATCAATGAACTCCCTATACAACCTTTGCTCTTTTTAACAACTGAAATGGCTCCACTGGCCTTATTATTTTGTGCGTTTCTCTATGTATTCCTTCTGTGCAGTTATTGTCATCCAAATCAATATTCCTTACACTCCACTGAACTCACTAAAGACTATTGAGTGTATGAAAATCTTTGAAATATCTCTTTCCATACACTGTGCTCTTTGTTTGGTTGCTGTTTAACTCAGATGGTAAAAACATTATTGATATACAAAGGATACACTATTATTTCACTGAACACATATTACAGATCTAAAATGCTCGGAAGTGAATATGTGAAAACACCTTTTTTTTATTTTCACCAGTAGGGGGAGCTTTCACACTTGCCATCAGATGCATTCTTCACAGCCTCTTCTTTTTTTTTTACATTATTTTTTGCAATGTATTTTCATTCATGCCTTCTATATGTTGTTGTTTGTTTGTTTTTTTTTTACAGCTTTTGTTACACACCCCACCTTAAAAGGTCACATGTCATACATTTTCATTGCCTTCGTTTGTCACATTAGTTGTAAATGGTGTGCAGAACTCACAAAGCACTGATCTTCATCATCAGTTTGCTTTATTCTAGTCACTAAAAATGTTGTTTTTCCTGAACAAGACCATTGACATGAGTTAAATGAATTTCACAACATCTCCTACTCCATCTTACCCTCCTCATTCCTGTCTCTTTGTTTTCACTCAGTCACCTCTCACTCTGTCTTTGCTTCCTTGCCAAACACCCACCCCCACCCACCACCCTGGCTGCGCTCATGCAGTTTCATCCCCAGAGGTGAAGAGCAGACTCCTATAATTACCCAAGTGTCTGTGAAATGAATCATTGGGCGGCTGATTGAGCTGCGTGATGGGAAACATCCATCCTGTGTAGTACGACTGAGTGTTCTCACCCTTCTACCACGTTTCTTCTTATGCCCAAGGCTGGCACGTGTTCATACTCAATGCCACCGCTGTGAGAGACAGGGTGTGGTCTCCAACTGCTGCACACAGTAGCGTCAACCTTGCCAGCTGACAGAGAATTATTTGCACTGTTATGTAAGCAACACTAACAACACCAGGTTTGCTGTTGCTGTAGCAATGATGATTTTTTTTTTTCTTGAAATTGACAGTAGCCCAGGTGGTTAGATAAAACCGATTTAATAAATGTGCTTTTCTGATGTCAATGTTTTTATTCAAGCGTTAAGTCACAAAAGCCATATATTATAATTTATCCACATTTTGAAAAACAATCAAAGTGAACAAATCAACAGAGGAAAGCAAACACAACCATCGCAGGACTTACGATAAGACGCATCACATGAAGGGAAATTACATAAATTCCAATCATATTCAAGTTGAGTTATCAAAATATTGTTTAAGGAAATGACAAATCTGATTAGACTCTCCAGGTGAAAGAGCTTAATAATTTTTCCAGCCATAATTTAACTGAAGGAACTTCAGTTTTTTTCCCCCACAACAACAAAACAAAGTTTTTATGCTATAAGTACGTGAGATAGCTGGTGACAACTGTCTTATGCACTTAGTTGGTAGTTGATATTTGTTAAGTTGTGAAAACTGTTTAGATCAGGGGTGTCAAACATGCGGCCCGGGGACCAAATCCAGTCCAGTCTAGTCCAGTCCGGCTCCTGGGATAACTTAATGAAACACAAAAATGACAGTGAATATACTGATAATTTAATTTCAGGTTCTACATGCAGATTAAAATGGGTTAGATCAGTCAAATACTATCATAATAACCTGTAAATACTCACAACTCTACATTTTGCTCTTTGTTAATTTAAACATTTTCATGTCATTTTACTGTATTTACAATAAAACAAACTATTATTTCACAAACAAACATGAATAACCCGAACAAATATGAGCATTTTGAAATGTCTGAAGTGTAAGTTTAACAATGTTCTGCCCGTTATTAAATGTTGTGTGTATTTGTAGATCCACTAATAAATAATCTGTACATTGTTATTGACGTGTAAATGATAAACTGAGACATGATCTTGTTAAAAATGCATTTAGTTTTCTGAAGAAGTGTCAGTTTATTCATGTTATTCATATTGTTTTAAAGGATAGTTGGTAGATGTGAACATTTTCATCCAACAATTTAACTTTTTTTTTGCTCTAAAACAGAGGAAAATTTGGAGTTGACATTATTTATATATTATGTTATTATTTTCAAGGTATGGCCCATTTCAGATCAAATTTGGTTTATTGTGCTAAAGCGAGTTTGACGCGCCTGGTTTAGAGGATAAATGTGCTTTTCTAAAATCAGTTTCTCATGCATCATAATTTTTTAAAATGTAAACATCACTTTTAAATTTCCGATCAAAACATAAAATAGCATCTTAACTGAACTCAACTTAGCATTCAGTATCAGCTGCTGCGTGATTGAAATTCGTTAATGCTGGCTTCTATGAATAAGTTGGGCTGATCGTTTTCTCATATTTTTCTTATAATTGTCTCCTGTGATTATTCTTTACCCCTCATCTGTCAGTTTTAAAAGACGATGATATAAGAGACGATAGGATTGCAAGTTAATCTTGTGTAAATATTTGGAGCCACAGGACAGATAAATGCAGGCTTTTTTTTTTTTTTTTACACTACATCCATTCTTTATTTATTTCAACTCTCATAGGTCATATCAAATTCCCACTAAATGAGATGTGGCACACTTCGTAACATACCATTAAATGCAATATATTACTTTCTTTAGCATTTTATTGATCTGTTGGAGCAGTGACCACTTGTGATTTCCCCACTGACTATGACACCCACATTAATACAGAGTGTACTCCTTGGGTTTTTATGTATGCGTACAGTGTTGTTCAATCTTGAGCTTTATATCCTGTATCTATTGAAGATTTGCACACAGTGATAAAACCAAACAATTCTCCAGAACACAGCAAACTCAATTGCAATTAAATCCACGAGTCAATGAAAGATGCATTTGCAAACAAAAGTTTAACATATTGTTAGCTGTTGAATTCACAACAGACCTTGTCAATCAACCTTGCGGTACTTCATGTCCACCTGTGAACATTTTCAGTATTCAGTGCTTCACAGTGTGATCAGTCTGTACTGGAGCAGCTTTGTAATATGACCGCAGTGGATCTTTCTGAAGACGCCTGATGATTTCCCGTGAGAAATAAAAGTCATGATTGTTTACATGATTGACTTGTTCCTCCTGATCGTTGTCTCATACAGCATTACTGGAGATGTGCTAACACCTTCACCATTTAAGAGAGGTAAATAAAACCAATAAGCACTGGACAAATGTGCAATTTTTCTAAAAACCCTTAATGTTTCAATGGGTGCCCATTTATGTCCATATCTAACATTTTCTAATCAAAGACCAGCTCATCATTCAGTATTGTCACATGCACCATGTCATATTGCACTATTTCAAGCTGTGGATATACATAGATAGATATAGTCATTGTATTTCATGTTGCATGAGCAAAGGGACTCAAGAAAGAAGGGAATATATATGCACTTAATGTGTTTGCCACAAGTTGAGTGATGTGTTAGCTGAAGTGCTAGCAGAATCCCAGTATACTTCATATACAAGTGGTATTTTAAGCTGGAAGTGCTTTGGTGAAAAGCAAATTCTTTCCTGCAGAGTGTGCATAATACTTCTATTTTGGTTTTTTTTGTCCTCATATTTTCATATTTATGTTTAGCATTTTCCGTCTTTATTATGGGTTGGTTTTGCTGCCTGTCACTATTGGATCAACTGCCCATTTGCACATGCGCAGTGCTAATTCTACGTGGATAAACTGCCCAGGAAGGCATTGCCAGAAATGTTTAGACTCATTAAGTGCTGCAGATGGGTTAATTGCATTACAATTTTAATCATGTTTATAGATTAATCTACATTAATGCATTAATTTTGACAGCCCTAATTAGAAACCAATGATTCTACCAGGCTAAAGGGTAAAATCACTCGGGTGCTGGAAAACGGGGACTAAACAACCCACAATTGTGACATTGCAGCACAGCAGGATATTCAGCCTATAGTTACTCCCTTGTGATCATTTGTGTGATTGCATCTCTTCTTTAGTTTAAAATGACACTGTATTCAGTAGAGTAATAGAGTCTGATTACACATTATATTTCAGACTCAGACGATTTGTTCCTGTGATTGTACAAATGATTACGCTTTGATTTGGCATTGGTGCTTAGATAGTATACACGCATCTGAATATCACATGGGTGAGCTTATTAAGTGTTGTGTCAAATTATTAACTTCTTGCATCCACTGCATCGAGAGAAAGTCTTTTAAAAACACAATTACAGATGCAAGTCCACAATGCCACTTCAGTCATATTTCTTGTCAGAAGTTCAGCCTAACTCACCACTCAGAGCAGTGGGTTTACGCTCTCAAAGCTCAGTAGCCTGCTGCTTTGATGCTAACTCACTCACTCACTCACTTACTTACTCACTCAGTGTTTTCACAAAGACGAAGAGAGATAGAAGGACAAACAGTGCGACAACAGTCCTTCTCCCTGGCTGGCATTAGACATGGGACTTTATACTGGAGAGAGGATGAGTGCTGTGACAAAGTCAGTCGGACAGAAAGGGAATGGGACTGCATGGGCTTGATTGTTTAATTAGACTTTACTTCATGGCATGCCAAACCAAATGAAAAAACAAGGAAAAAAGGATTGCAGAATAAAAGCCTGACATTCTTGGCCATAGCTCATTGTCACAGATTGTGATGGGCTCATGAGATTCTGGTGAAATGTTGATAGTGTTGTTATTATGAAGTTTGCTCTAATGGCTTTAGCCAAGTCTTTGCGCACAAGAAACAATAATGGTTAAAAAAAAGTCTGTTTTTAACAATTATTTATCTTAAAAACAGCTTGCAGAGCCATGCAGTTTGACATTGATTTCACTGGCTTTGCCTCTTTCTGTTTCTCTAACACATCTACAGAACAGCACATCTTAGAGCTCAGGGTTCTGCTGAGGGGCTTTTTGGGTAGGGTATCCTGGTTGGTGAGTCTGTACCAGGGGTTCTCAAACGTTTTTTCACACCAAGGACTACTTTTATCATTAACCACCTAACCAGCTGGCTAGTTTCCCTCTCCCACCCTAAAACCTATGTTTTTAAACAACTTATATTACAATGTTATTATATTTTTCTTAAATTACAAATGAAGTCTGCAGTATATCACAACTGGTGCTTACAGTTCGATGCTAATAGAATGTCTTTGCGCCTTGTTGCTAACATTGGTTGTTGTTTCTGCAGTTTTTCTCTTTAGTTACTGATCCACTGTCATCTTTTAGAACTGTTCAAGTCACTCTTTGGTTTGTTTCACTCTTTGTTTCTGATTAGTTAGCTATATTACTTCATTTACACTACAATTAAGATGGTATGAGAGGTCTTTGATATTAGAATAGGCAACCTGAGTAATCTTACTGTACAGAGATAGTGATGCACAATGTGAGTTTGCATAGACAAATGTAATATCTGTACTTATAACCTTGCTATTGAAATCAGATTGAACAAATTGAGTTTTTGATGGTACCCTCACATGGACCACGTGGGGGTGCTTGGCCCAGTATTTGAGTATGACTGGTCTATATGATATGCATGTTTTAAATAATAGGAATAATATTTACACAGAGCAATAAAATCAGTTTGTTTTGTCCAACAATATCATGGCAATGAAATATTTTATCACTACACCACAGCAGCTTGAACATGTTTTAGAAGTGGCTTTTATATGATGCAGTTAAATTATCCTACTATTTCATACTCGTTCAGCTGTTTGAATGTAAAAACAGAAGACATTTGTGAGATCAGCTTTCCAGTGAATATTAAAACACAGTATATATGATCTTAGCGAGCAGGATGGAACTACAGTAAGACGTTGAGCATCTTGTCACTGGACATTGAATTATCTGCAACCTATGGTGTCAGTGAAAGAAAGAAACACGACCATCACTGTTTGCTTTACGTGACCTGTGCAGTTTTCAAAGTCCATATTTTTCCAGAAAATGAGATAGTTACTGTCTGTGATAAGTTTTAAGAGGTTCTTTAATATCATAGAAATGGGTCATTGACATATAAAGTGGAACATGTTAGATGTGCAGACAAACACCAAAAGCAGGCAAGAGGTTGATTGATGTTTCAGTGTTTCTCTATTGCATGAATTCTACATGAAAATAAAGTAGAAACTGCCTCTGCCAACTTTTGGGTTCACTTTCAGTACAGCGGGGGATAAATGGTATAGTATTGTGCATTTTCATATTCAGTTTACATCAGGGGCATTTGCATTAGATCATAATGTTAAAATAATTCAGATTCTATTCACTAACTTGGTCAGCCCAGCTCTGAAGTCGACATATTCTTGGTTCTGTACACAAGAAGTGCTTATTTTTAGTTTTTTCATGCTCAAAATACATAAATAAATGAATGAAATTAAATGAAATGATGTTCACTCTAATTGTCACCAGAGGTGTCTAAAGTACTCACATTCTATACTGAAGTAGAAGTACAGCTACTTGTGTGAAAAAATACTAAAAGTAGAAGTATTGATTTAACTCTTCTACTTAAGTAAGAGTAAAAGAGTACAACTTCTCAATTGTAATAAAGTACAAAAGATAATGTGTTTGAGTCCAAGTTACTGGATATGGCCAAGAAATGTAGGGAAAATGGGGGAAGAAAAGTCACAATTGAGATAAAGTCATGAGATTAAAAAAAAAAAGTTATAAATGTGAGATAAAAATGCATAACTTTAACAGAAAAATTCAAAAGTATGAGATAATAGTCATATCACTATAATATATTAAGTCACAGCGACTTATTTTTCATAGTGTCACATATGTTTAGTTTGTAAAAGTAAAGTCTATTCTGAGAATGTAAAGAGTATAAAGTACAGATATTTGTACAAAAATGTAGGGAGTAAAGGTAAAAAGTTGCCAGAAAAATAAATACTTAAGTAAAGTACAGATACCTAAAAAATCTACTTAAGTACAGTAATGAAGTACTTTTACTTAGTTATTTTACACCTCTGATTGTCACATAGAAAAAGAGCTATTGGCAAACTACATCTGATGACCACTGTTATAGCAAAAATATTAAACTAGTCATGCATATCATCTAAGTATTATATCATTTATCTCTGCCTTATTACACTGACTGAAAGTTAGCCAAGGAAAAATAAGCATTAGCCAAATGTATTGTTTATTTTGATCCACATTTATAACATTTATAATGTTCACTGTGAATTTGTACATCTAAATTTAATTGCTGGGTAAAATGTTTTTTGTTGTAAAGGATTGGATATTGTAGTTGCAGTTCCTTTGAAGCTTCTTTGGACTATTTTTACACTCTGGCTTCCACCTAGCCACTGTGGGATTGCAGGAGCATTGCTTCAATCACTTTGAAATGTAAGAAGTGAGCAGATAAACTCTGCATTACTACTGCTTTTTTTTCCCCCTCTGCTGTCCAGTTAGAGTGCAGGATGGATTCAACTGACTGCAGATACCGTAGTCATCGGGGGGCCAGAGACCTTGTTACAGTCCTGAGTCTCTGTCAGCGAACCATGATTAGGTTGATAGTTTTGTAGAGGTCCAACTCCAACATGTCTGTGCCATATTTAAAATGTCCACAGGAAGGTTGTCTGATGCTAAACCTCTTCAAGCAGTTGTCGCTGCCCTCACTCTCTGTGCATCTCTTTCCTTCTTTTACTCTGTCTCTCTCTCCCTTTCTATGTCCTTTGGCCCCTCACTCACAAATAAAAGTCTGGACATACTGTCGTGCATTTCCTGCTTCCAAAATGTGATGTGCTCAGACAAATATAGACTGTAGTTCACAATAAAATGTGCTGTAGCTGAAAAACGTACAGTACGTCTCTAAACAGACCCTGGGATGAAACAGTAGATTGGTGGAAATGGACGTGATGCGGCACTGAACTAGAATAGCAAACTGAAAATGCATATAGAAAAAAGAGACAAGAGGGTTATTTTTTTTTGTGTAATTATCATTTTATTTGGGAAAGGCAGCAATTAAGCATACAGGTTTCTTCTTTTTTTTTCCAACAATGTTTTAAACACACTTTTTCCAGATATTCAGTACATTCACTGAAAAAGACAAAAAAACAAACAGAAAAAGAATTGAAAACAAAACCTATCTTTACATAAACTTACTGTTTCAGTGTTGAAACTCTGTTCTTTTACCTTGTAGCTCTTTGATGAGTCTACTCAGCTGAGTGTGTTCCCAAATCCTCAAAGAACAGAGTCCTAAAACAACTTCCACATGACTTAGTCAGCTGTTTGGTTTTCCCTTTTATACTTATGTCCAATTGTTTTTTCAAGGAACAATAAATATATACAATTGAATTTACACTTCTACATTTTCCTCAGCAGTAGTAGAGAAGGAGTTTAAAATAATTGAGGATTTACTCGAAGTCTGCTCTCATTGGGGTTATAAATTCCACCCATTTGAGCCAAATTAGATCACATTTGTTTTTCGTGCCCTCAAAAAGTAGGTCAATCTAAAAATTTCTAAAACTATACCATACCAATCCTCTATTGTTGGTGGAGTTGTACTTGGCCACCTTCTGGTAATTGATTTTTTGTTCACAGCAAGAAGAGCCTGCAGCAGCTTCGTGTGACAAGAGGGTTATTTAAGGAGATGTACCTTGTTTTGGGTGTTTTCAAGGACAAAGAAAAATAAATGTGTTTGATTGCGTCACAGTTACGCAGTTTTGTGGGTATGGGCAGGAAATGTAGGAAAAATGGGGGAAGAAAAGTCACAATTGAGATAAAAAAAACAAAAGTCATGAGATTTAAAAAAAAGTAAAAAATGTGAGATAAAAATGCATAATTTTCAGAGAAAAAGTCAAAATTATGATTAAAAAAGGTCACAATTATGAGATAAAAAGTCCAAATTATGAGATAATAGTTGTATAACTATAATATATACAGTATATATAGACATAGTTTCTTTCCTGCACTGATTTTCCATCTGAAGTGACTTATTTTTGTACTGTCATATCTGTTCGGTTTGTAAAAGTAACAAATCTGTTCTGAGAATGTACAGTAAAGAATATAAAGTACAGATATTTATACAAAAATGTAGGGAGTAAAAGGAAAGTTGCCAGAAAAATAAATGCTCAAGTAAAGTAGATACCTATAAAATCTACCTAAGTACAGTAATAAAGTAATTTTACTGAGTTACTTATCACCTCTGCTCATGTTTGCATGGGTTCTTTCCAGGTAATCTGGGTTCCTCCCACATGAACTGATAGGGTAATCAGTCAACCTAAAATTGCCCATAGGTGTGAATATGAGAGTGAATGGTTGTTTTTCTCTGTCGGTTCTGCGGTAAACTAGTGATCCATCCAGGGTGTACCCCACTTTTGTCCTGAAATAGCCTCCAGTACCCCCATAACCCTAGTGAGGATAAAGTGGGTTTAGAAGACAATGAATAAAATAACTGATAAAAAGTGATGCACAATAATATTATATGAAATACTTCAATCAAAATCAATAAGGATTGTAACTCAAAGCACCTACAGAGAACCATCAAACCCACTCTTTATCAACTTAAAGGCATTAAAATTTAAGGATTTGGTTGACCTCAAAACAATTCAAATAATCCACAAAGCATTTTTATAGACCACATTTTAAGTGGATACAAGAAACGAATGGAAATATGCAACTCTAGAAGGAGCAAGTTTCCCTTTTTTTCCTGGTGTGCTTTGTTTTCTTTTTGTTTGTATTTACTGCACATGCTCTGACTGAGTAATACAAAGGGGTAGGACTAGATAAGTTTTGTTAACTTCATCCTACACTCTTTCAAACAATGTATAGTTTCTAGGATGCTAAAGAGGTGTTGCTTTAATTTCTGCTTAAATACTTTGAATGTTTTACTTATTTAGTTTTTACCTGTTAGAACAAACAAATAAATGAAATAGAATCAGTGTTACGTCATTGAACTCTACCAAATATAGTTCTATTCTCTGAACCCACATGCTACCTCCTGTTCCATCAATGTTTCACCAAGATAATTGAACACAGTCAGGGCAGAACATGTTGAAACTGTCTTTTAATTAGTTCTTCTTGCTAACAGTGAACACAAAACATTGTTCTCATTGTTTAACACCACAGAGGGGGAGGCAACATTGTATGAAATCTATGCATATTTTAGTCTTGCAGCCAAATATTTTAATATTTAGTGCATGCGTGTGACCATCACCGGTTCTCCCTGAAAGCTGAGCAGACATTCTTTATTAGAACTCTATTATAAGCCAGGGAGGGCAGTGCTACACCTCAGTGATGTGTGGGGGAAACAAAGACTGGACAGGACGAACGGGGATAGAAATTAACAGGCGGTGCTATTGCAATTAAAGATTGTAGGGTGGTGTGTTATTCCCAACTACTAACTGTCCATCAATAATAAATAAATAAATAAATAAATTGAAAAAAGAGAAGAAAACCAAACAGCACAAACGAAAAAGAGATTCAATAAATATATAATTAAACAAACGGTACTGAGCAAAAGGTACTAATATTTTACTTTTAAGCACATCCGAAAACTTTTTTTCCCCTCCACTACTATAAGGCCCTTTTGATAACTGACATTTTTTTGCCTCACTGTAAAAAAAAAAAAAAAAACCTCTTGAGCTTTCCTTGAGAGATGGGGTTTCATGTCTCTGTATTTCATAGAATTGAACTTTCCGTATACCACACAAAAACATTATTCAGACTTGTAGAAGGCTGATGCCTTGCAGCACACTGCACTTTCTTCTGTGACCCTCATACAGCTGATGCTGATGACAGCTGATGCCAGTCAGGGTTGTATCAATGTGCTCTAATTCAATAGCTCTCCTTGTTTGCAGTATTTTTGACTGAAGATTGACTCCCACCTGTCTTGAAAAATTGACAGTGTGGGTTTTGTGACCTCTGTTTGCCATGAGTTGGTAGTCTGTGTATTAAAGTCCATTTATATGAAGCAGCAGCCGGGCTCCCTTGCAGTTTGAGAGGGATTATATCTGTGTTGTTGATATACTGGAGTATTGTCAGAATGAGCACCTTCACTCAGGTAGTTTTAAACACAATTCCACCTAACCACCACAGACTGAATTATTGAACTCTCAAAATCTTAAAGTAAATTTTGTGTCCTTCCTTTTCGGGCTCCATCATCTATAGTGTATTTTTTTTTTTTTTTATCATTTCACACCATTTCTAAAGAATCACACGAGGTCTGTAGGCATTGGCTTTCCTTTCCAAAAGAGATGTTCTTTAAAATTATTATTGGTCATGTTTCCATCAGTTTTCATTTTAATTCATTTTGTCTTTTGCTGGCTTGTGTGCACTATATTTCTGTCTTCATGAAATGCTGTATATTAAATTTTTCATATGGTTTCTGCTTGAAAAAACAAACCAAAGATATTACTTCTTGTTGTTTATATGTTTAATGCATTGCTTTTGAATAGAAGTGCTTATGAGGCCTGATAAGGAGTGTGATATGTGACACAGAGTGTAATATCGCCGCTGTAGCATCATCATTTGACTAGCCAATGTAAGAGACAAAATGCCTTCAGGATAAGACGCACCAGGCATTTTGAGTGTGACAGGGTTAGGGAATTGCTCTGGATTTATTGAATTTTCAATAGCAAAAGGAGAAAAAAAGACCTAAAACTAATAAAACACCACAAGCTATTTTCCTATAGGGCATAATATTTGTGACTGTTTCTCTTTTGTGGAAATGTGCCCTCAATAAGCACTGAGTGTCACAGGATTGTGCATTTGTCTGTTGGCTATGTCGTAATTATGAACCCCCCCAACACCCAGCTAAGAAGGGGCCACATCCCAAAACGACTTTAGGTGGTGCTTTTATTCTGCTGTCGTGCTGACGCGGTTATATTTAGTTTTTCTTTTCATTTGCCTCCTTTCATTGCAGTGTGATTTACATATGCTGTGTTCTAGAAAGAAAAGACTGGACGGCAACAAAGGAAGGAAGTTCCTTTGGTGTACAGTACATGTGTGGGGGTGTGTGTGAATTGTACTTGAACAGAATACAAATATACAGCCTCCTCATTGTCTGCATATTTAGTAACATGTTTAAAGTAGGTTTCACACATGTAGTTTAGACAAACTAAACCAAGCTGTCATTCTCAAGCCTTTATCAAGAACATTTAGTCCATTTCTGAGTGTTATATTATTTTCTTGATTGCAGGGTTTCAGTGTAGTCAGTGACACACATTAACAAATTGTTTCATTTATGCACCATTAGCCTGATGTGGGCCATATAGACAATGACGTTTCTATTGGGGAAGCAGAGCCGTCTTCTCCCCCTCTACATTTCCTCTTTTTAACAATGACAACGCTAATCATCTGAAATTGATATTTGAAATGCCAAGTCTGGAGCTTCATTAAAGTGGTGTCAGAGACAATAATAAATATCTTTAAAGTAGGAACAAATGTGATAAATAATGGCTTTAATCTAATTCATATCGCCATGTTCGCTCATGGAAGCTATTAAATTCTTGTGATTGGCATATACCTCTTTGTCTGGAGGCTGGAATGAATAGCGACCCATATTTTTGTTAAGCACAATATGAACACATTAATTTTCTCCGGCAAACCTGACAGAACAGGGGTCCTAGGGGCGAGTTAATACAAAATGATCACATTTTCACTCATAATCAATATTGGTCAGTGACAGTAGTCCCCTATTTTTCATCCCGCCAGTTGTCTGGAGAGAGTGATGTGTAGCTCTTTCCTGGTAAAAGGGCCCTCTCAGCGACGAGGAGATGGAAATGGTATTTTTAACAAGTGGCCTGGGAAGCTATTGATTATAGTGCCATTTCTAGGGCTGCAGTTTCTGTGCACTGAGAGCCTCTCCAGCCATCCATGCTTGTCGGTTCTTTCACAGTGTGAAAACAAGAATATTGAAATTGTGCCCATTTGAGTATATGCTTTAGTTGGAAATATTTATGTTTGTGATTGTCAGTGCTGGGTAAGTTACTTTGAAGAAGTAATTAATTCCAATTACTAGTTACTTCCCCCATTGCTTAAAGAAAACCCCCCCAAAAAACTGTTAAACAGGTGACGACTTGCCAAACATTTATTTATTCCAAATGAACATATTTCAACCTGCAATAGATTATAAAAAGGAAATAAATTTTAAATACTGAAAATGTAGTATTTGTTGAAAGTTACTTGAATTTGTTCAAAATTTTAATATTCTTTAACTTTGGATTTAAGTATACAGGTAGTGGTGAAATAATGATGTCTATAAATTCTTATTCTATTATCATTAGAGAAAAAAACTAAGACAGTGATGTCAGTATATTCTTCTATTATATATTTAGCTACTGAATTCTCATGAACATCAACTTACGTTACAATCATTGGAAGTGTTTACACCCTTTATATTAAGACACAGAAACTTGTTTAGAAAAAAATTAGGAAAGAGAAAAGCAAATGTTAATAGTGCAATTGTTACTTTTAATAAATGGAGCTCAAATGTGACCTTGTGACTTGGTGCTGCCATCATCTGTGTGTGTGTGTGTGTGTGTGTGTGGGAACAAGACAGTTGAGACTCCGCCTATCCAACTTCTTAACAAATCATGATCCATTTCTTTCTTTCGATTTCTTTTTCTTTTGTTCTACACTGATCTGAATGTGAGCTTGGTGCAGACATATACGACACTGATGTTTTGACGAAACTTAAACGCTTTCGCCCCAATTCATCAAATTGTAACGCGTCACATTATTTCCCGAGTAACAGTAATGGCGATACACTTATGGATAAAGTAATTATTTGTTTTGTTTCAATCACAGGTCGTTTTTTTTTTTTTTAAGAAAAGTTGCTGTTTTGTATCTTTTCCCTCAATTTAAACACCACAAAATGACTGTTGAACTTTTTCTCCCTTCAATATTCTGTACATGAGATCAGCACAAAATTCAACCCAGTGTTAAAAATATATGCTATATTTTTATCAGAAACTCTTGTGAACATCCTACACAGTGTACTTCTAGCTGTCACGGTGTCAAGCTTCTAGTAATTGCTGTGCTGAATTGAAAAAGTAGATAAAACGGTTGAAGATAAAAGATCATTGGTCAAATTCACAAAGTGAAAAATGACCGAGACTGTGTTCAGACCAAAAGTAGTTCTGCAATTAAAAGATTGCCAGGTTGGCTGCACAGCTGGTAAAGTATTGATTTAAGTACTGTATGACATGAAATAAGATGCACAATGTGTACATTTACTACACATAGCTTGATCATATTTGAGACAGTGTGATTTTTGTAATACTGTCAAACTTCCTGTCTGTAATTTATCTCCTCATGACTTTTGTGAGGTAAATAGTAAAGACTCTGCATTCAGCTTTCAAATAAATCACCCAAGGAAATTATTTTATATGTTTTTCAACTGGACAAGGTTGTGACGTGCAAGATCCCAGTGTGCATTAGAAGTAAAGCCAGGTTCTCCTTTTATGATCCTGTTCAAGGCCCCTGTGTTGAACCCATCATTGTCTTCCACTATTCAGATATATGACAGTTGCATTTTCACGCACAGCTAAAGTTGGTCCCAGTGCAGCCTAAGGAAAGCATTTAGAGGCTCGGCTGAACAACGAACAGGGTGTTCTATTAATAAGAGGCTCATACAAAGTGAAAAAAGGTCTGATGCTAAAGAAAGGGACAGAGACAAATAACATGTCTCTGATGTGACTAATACAGGGATGAGTTTGCTGAATACATTCAGAGCCCAAAGTATGACAAAAGGAAAAAACTAACAAACAAAACGTGTGGACCTAAACATTTTAAGACTGGGTTGACCACAATTCAGAATTGTGATTGATCAATCGCACCTGTCTGAAGTTTAAAGAAAGATTATAGGTAAGTAGTTTCTACCATATTGAGAGAAGGTGCCACCTATGTTATAGAAAATCATTGTATGAATATAAATTCTTTCAGTTTTAATATTGATTATCATTATAAAGATACAGCTATGTAAATGATTAAACCATCTAAACTATAAAGATATGTGTGCTGTTATTAAGATAAAAAAACAAACAGACAAAGAAAACTGTCCATGATTAAAACCAGAAGGGAACTGGCAAACACAGACCTCCACTTAGGATGCAAAGCATGTAGTTCACTTTTATTCTAATTCTGAAATATTATTAAATATATAATAATCAAAATGCTAATTGGTAATTCAGATTTTACTGATTTTTCAGTTTGTGCCCCAAGCTGTTTAATTATTATTTTTAAAAATCTTTTCCACTGAGGTTATGTGATCACTTGTATTGATTTGATCATGTCACTGTTGATGTGATCATATTGGTGGAGGTCCACATATTAAAACTATGCTTTTCATATACAGTAGGGCTATAAATCTTATCTTATCATGTACTGACCAGTTGTTATTTTAGGTAACAGGAGATCTCTGCCTTGCACATAAATTTGTTTAAATACATTTTCATAGAGCTCCTTGTTAAGTTGGTTCCAAGCATTACTCACTTTTGCAGCTTATTTCCCTCATGACACCTTTCTCTCATTGCTCCTAAGCTTACTATATAATCTTGTTGCACTAAAAGTAGAAGCAGTCTTGTAACTCGGCAGCATCATCAGCACAACAACTGAGATTGCCTTTGGAAGCTTGTATGTTATAATCTAAACTGAAAATAGGTCTAGAAAGGGATCCTTCGTCACAGATTTTAGTCACTTAACACCAATAGCCCATCTTTTAAATCAACACAAATAAAGCAGAAAGGCTTCAGAAGCTGGGTCAGGTCATCTTAGCCCATAAATATTTACACTTTGCATCAGGTAAACACAGCACATTGTTTTGTTTTATTTGCCTGGCTCTAAGTTTAGCTAATTAATACTATGGCTTAAATGAAAGTGCATGTCATTTTAATATTTGCGATCCAGTATTGAAACAAAAAAACAGTATAAGGCCCTGAGTAGAAACACTGAGGTAACAGTGCAAGGAACTTTTAAAAGACAATTCTGGCTTAAAGGCAAGTTTGTTGGCAGTAAACCAGGGGTTCAGAAGTCCAAAAACAATTCCATGAACAAGGACACACAAGGAAAAACAAGCTTGATCTCATGACCAGGAGGACAAAAACAGTCCAGACTTTGGGCAGAAGAAATGCAGCTGGGAAGGTTTCCACGATGGTCTTGGCATCAAGAGGTCCAGAGCCAGAGGCGTCCGCACAAGTCATGCACGACAGAGTGAAGGAGTAGTCTTAGGCGGATGGCATGAGTACTGAAGAGTCTGGGACCAGGGTGCCTTGGGTGCATACTGGAAACTCCCAAAGTCTTCTGAAGGTGGGTGGTAAAGAAGAAACAAGACTGCACAATGGCAAGGGGTCTAACACTAAGAGAACCTTTTGTAGTTTGCAGTCCTGTGCTGGAGCATCCATGGAAGAATATGAGCAGGATCAGACTAAAGAATAACAGGGTCAGTAAGCGTGGCTGACCTAGGAGCTGACCCACATGGGAAATTATCCTTCTCTGGAGGTCTTGGGGGAAGAAGGACATCTCCACAGGTACTGTATAATGACTCCAAGAGATAATCTACACTTATCCAAATCTTCACCAGTCATAATTTCAGCCCAGGAGGAATTTCATCATGGAATAAAGCTGGAACAGGTTGCTGCCGAGCAGGAAATTGGATTGGGATACGGATAGTGGTGGGTTGAGGCTATGACTTGAAGCTTGCATACCCAAGGCAGAATGACTGGGGAAGTCAGGGGAATATAGCCAATCAAACGGTCTACAACATTCACTAAGGCCACCGGGGTTTTTATGGTTGCCCGATCCTTGATTTACAAGATTATACTGTCACGATATAGAAAATTAGGAGCAGGGATAGGATCCAAATGTAGACGGAGAGGTTGGCATAACTAGGTCAAGGAATTTGTGAAAGAAAACTGTTATTCACAGGTAGGGAGGTGGGTTAGGAGCTAGGAAAATAGACATCATCACTTAGCTGGGAACAAAGGGAGAGTGGGGCTGAGTGGTGATTACAGAATGGGCAGTAAGAGGGATGTGAAGGCTCAGACTGGTGATAACAAACCACAGACGAGTGAAGGAATAGCTAGGAGGATGCAAACAATGCAGAAAGAGATAATTTAAAATGGTCAGAGAAAAAGACAAACCTAGCTCTGGGAAATAAAAAGGTCTGTTTTGGAGGATACATGAGAGAGCTGCATTATATGAGCGTGAGGATGTATTGTGTTGGATGTGACAACAGATACATCTTCTAGGTTAGATGCTGCTTTAAAAACTTTGAAATCTCAATTTTATTCAGCATTTCTCATCAATGTAGCTTTGTTTTGCCACAATGGCCAGCGCTTTTCTATGTACACACATACTTGAAGTGCACAGTGGATCCTTTATTCATTCACTCTCACATTTTCCCTCTGGTGGTGGTGAACTACATATGTTGCCACAGTTTCCTGGGGCAGACTGACAAAGTGTAGCAGCTACTTTGTGCTTATAGCCCCTCTGAACACCACCAAACATTCATATGTATCCATACACCAGTGTAAGCACTGGAGGAAAGGAGGGTGAAGTGTCTTGCCCAAAGACACAACAGCACATGACTAGGACAGAGCGGGATTCAAACCACCAACCCTTCGGTAATTGGACAACCCTCTCTACCAATTGAGCCACGGCTGCCCATTTTGTATTACGCAATTTGTAATGAATTAATATCTTCGGTTTATTCCGAACATGGTATTGAAGACCACATATGAAGGAGCAGAATAAGATTCCAAAGTTCTTTTATGTTTTTGAAGCATAGGATTGAAAAATATTGTGGAAAGAGCAGTAATTGAAGTTAATGCATTGGCCCTCTGTGGCCTTGGAGGGAGCATTCATATCAGATCAAACTAAGCTGGGAGCAAAGCAGGTAAGAGAGAGCAGTGGTTTAATTAAAAAAGTTTCTTTAGTGATGTACTATATCTGATGTTTTTTGTTCAATTTGCCTCTTGGCTCTGGTTGCAGTAACCTTCTCCTTCTAGCACTTATACAGCTCACTACTGCAGGCTGCATCAAACTTACATAGACAAGGCAGTGACTCGATGCACTTTCCAATCCCTTATATAATTGATTGTTAAGAGCAAGGCAGAAGTTAACAACTTAGCATGAACTACCTGCTGGCGCTCATCTACTTGCCAGATGGTGGATTCACCTGGGTAAACAGATTTGCTGAGTCTGATTGTATTATCCTGGAGTGAGGGCCCACTGAGACACAGCTGGCAGGAAAGAAAATTGCGTATTTGATCTGTGCTATGGGTGTTAACCCGCGTAAATGGAGGTGGGATTTGTCATGATATTAAATAAATGCAAACAATTGTTTTTTAGATAAGGTCTTTAAAACTGTGGCATTTATTTCTTGCATGTCAGTATAGTTTGGGAATAAGTGTTTAACTACATTTATGATATCATTTATAATAGTTTTTAAAATGCCATCCTGTGGGGCTGTCTTGTTTTCTTATCTTATCTAGTGCATAATTGGGTGTACGACACGGATGAAGTCCCATAGCATACTATTACTGTTTTTAGCAGAATATAAAAAGTTACTTGAATTTCTGTTGAATACTGAAAGAGGACTTTGTTGTAGTGAATCTTCTCACTATGCCTCATTGTCCAGCATTGTCACTTAGTTGTTATTATCAGGTACATGTTGATACTGTTATGAATTATGAATCGTTTACTTGGACAATGTTATACCTTTTGGTATTTTGCCATGAGGTCAGACATACATGTTTATATACTTAGGAAGGAGTAGTTAGGGCATAGTGGTAGTAGGGAGACCAGAAATGGTTTCTGTAGCTAATCTGTTAAAATATGGTCATTTATGCTGAGGCATGGCCATACGTTAGGTGTATGTCAGCAGAAAACAAATGATATTGTTGCCTGTATGTGTACTGCAATTTTATATCCTGCTGTTTTCATCACCGCCTCTACCTGTGCTGGTGGGTAGGGACTGTGAAAAGAGGTTAGAATAATAGTTTTTACTCTACCAGTTTCAGTAAACCCTAATGCTTCACTGTCAGAACTACTTTTACCATATTAGTTATAATGGAAAAATACAAATATTACAGGATAATAATCAAGTATGATTGTATTAAGTTATGCGCTCTCATATTATTACAGTGCATCCACCACTGATGAATATGCTTGGCATTTTGAAGGTATTTGTGATGGTAGTTTATAGTAATGGAGGCAGCAGAGGCCAGGCGTATAAACAGAAACTTGACACAGGACAGCTGATGAGGCTGTTGCTATCAAGAGCACTCTGAAAAGTTTGTTTTTGGCAGGGCAAACAAAGCTACACAGATTTCACTGTCATTCATGGATACATTCACATGAATAAAAATAAAACACCTCTCAGAAAATTTAATTGAATTTTCCTAAAGAAATGTTAGAATCTAATAAAAGTCCATTTCACCACAGGTATTTGTCTAATATAGTACAGCTAGCGTTACTTTTTTGAAAAAGAAAGAAACACATACATATTCTGTATCCCAAAAAGACACACATGCCACAGTATGTGACAGGATTTTTACCAAAACATCCTAGTGTTGGAACAGCAGGAGTCTGCAAAATCATTTGTATGGCATTCTTGAGAGGACTGCAGTTGGTTCTGCCTCAGTGTTTTCTTTAAACATTTTTTTCTGCATTTCAGAATCTGAACATTGATAAGAATTATATGATATGATCATTTAAACGCTGTGATAAAGTATTTAAAGGAGTGGTATTTTGCTTTTTTAAATTCTCAAAACTGTAAATGTTATACTTGAGTCTGAACTCTTCATTAATTCAACTCCATAGGTCCATCTTTAACCCTATTTTTGAGTCATGACACCAGAAAGGTTGTTTTGAGTGCTGGCCCTTTAAATGCACCTGACCCACCTCCTCAACTGTACACTCTGTCCCAACCAACAACTGAACATTTTAGGTAATCATTTCAAAGTTTGGACATATTTTCAGTTTTTACCTCAATGACTGTACTGCTGCTGACGAATAATTATGCCTGAGAAATGTTTTGTTGGAAATCTTTACCTCATATGTGCAAATGTCATGGCATAACTAGTTAAAAAACGGAGCAAATTAAGAAGGAATTGAACGTGGTTGTAGAAATCCACTCGATATTTGCCAGAAGGAATATAAACATAGCTTTACAGCACCTGGCGTGTTGAAATTCAAACTTTATGAACTATTTGGCTCCAAATACACAAATAAATGTACCATGGACTAATAAATGTGGGTTAAGCAGAATATCATCCAGTTTAAGATAACTCTATGCTGATTTTTTTAAAAAAATTTTCATTATAGAGTTTCCTGGTTGTTTAGACAGACTTGGAAGCTTGATCCAGTCAATTTTTTCTGTCCTACTTTATGTCCAGTCGTTTTCACTGCCACCATGCCCCGCCCAAGTAGTGTCTTTGTTACACAGCAACTCAATCAACTCTCACAATTAACTTGTGTGGCCTGCTCTGTGCTCTACACACCACTGCTCTTGGGTGCAACACATCTGGGGGACTCTGCTTGATAAGTGATGGTGATGTCCTCAAACACATCTGTCCTTGTGCAGTACATTTTTAAATCACATGCTTCCTGCCCCAAAGAAAACTGAAATTAGAACCAAGACATAAGCTGGCATGGTTAATATAGTTACAAACTCACTGTATTTTGTCTGTTGATTGACAAGGCAAAGGAATGACGCACCACTATGTTTCAACGTGTACTGTATAAGCCTTTGTTGTGCATGTCCCTTTTCTTTAAAGCATTTATTGCTCTGTGGTACTTTATGTAGCTCCAAGCTTAACAAACAGAAGTAACCTGAATCTCAGACACTCAAGTAATATTTGATCGCCATTCTATCTTTGATTTATGGACTTAGATTTCTTCACAGGTCTACAGAGAGCCAGTGTTTTTTGCTGCAGGTTTAATTACACTGTTATCGCCCACACACTGCTATAGATGGAAAGCATAAATGTACATTTTTCTGTTAAGCTTCTCAACAGGTTTCTTTATGACCCGAAAATGCCTTAACACAGTATAAATGCTTACAGAAGATTTACATTTTCATTGCTCATTAGATGCTTAATTACTTTCCAACTGTCATTGTTTGGAATCATGGCATTCTGACCAAGAGGGCAAGTCTCCAGCTGGTGTCTGAAAACAACCTATTAATCCTTTGTCACAGCAGTGTGCCAACACTAGCAGTCCATTCAGCTCTTATCAAAACTTGAGCTTTGTTTCCAAGATGAAAATAAACAGCGAAAGATGTAGACGGTGCCGGTTGACGTGTCTTTTTGTTGGCAATCTCATAGTTGGCCCCCCAAAAAATAATAAAAAAACAAAACAAAATGAAAAGAAGGAAAAATAACCAAGTACATCTTCAACACACTGTCTCTGCTTCATGTGTAGTTGCAGTCATCTTCAAGCTAACCTTTTATTTTAGAGGAACTGTTAAATGGCAGCTATGTTCAACACCCTACGAAAAATGTAATGCCCTGTTAATGACCTCCAAACAAAGCTGAATGTGACAGTATATGTAAATGTATATGTGTGGCAGATCAACTTTTTTGGTGATCGGGCCAAAAAATGTTGATTGGTGCCTTGAGAAATAAAAATTCTGAATGAGGAAGGTTGTTCATTCATACACTGGTCACGTTTAAGAAGACTATCTGTGAACTGAGAAATTACTTTATTTGTAATTTTTTCTATATCAGTATGGATCTCTACAAGTTGTAAATAGTAGTATAATTACATTAATTAAAGTATTGTGATTATATCTGGCTTGCTGTTTTTAAAAATAATTCAACATTGTAGGTGATGTATACAATGGTAAAAATTTACAATGCTAAATTTACATTTTCATTGGTAATTGTCATCATGTTACCACTTTCTCATGTCAATGAATCAGAGACTTTTCAATATTTTACACCAAAATGTATTTTTAGCTTAGCTGAGCATAATATCTAAAAGGTTTTGTCCAAAATAATATATCTATTTCTCTTGAAAACTGCACAATTTGTATGTTGGTGTAAAGCTTAAGAATACTTATGTCTGTTTCAAGTCAGCCTGTTAAGGAGGAGTAATTTGACTTTGACTTTTTATTATTTTTGTACTTTATTTATAGAACTTTTAAATATTTATAGAACTTTTCAACATTTAACAAACACATTGTTTTCATGTTTCACTCCAAAAAATTCTATCCCCAAACTTTTAATAATAGTAGATTAGATTAGATTCTATAACGCTTTTCAAGGCACCCAAAGGGATTTACATTATTCATTCACACTCTGGTGGTGGTAAAACTACATATGTAGCCACAGCTGCCCTAGGGCAGCAATTTGTGCCAAACAGCCCTTCCAACCACCACCGAACATTCATACACCACTGTGAGTGACACTGGAGGGAAGGTGGGTCAAGTGTCTTGCCCAAGGACACAATGGATAGAGTGGAATTTTAACTGCCAAACCTTTGGTGATTGGATAAGTCGCTCTACCTCTTGAATTATGGCTGCCCCAATTTTATCATACATAATGATAAAATGGTTATAAATACCTACATGTAGTCAAATATGTAGAATACATGCATAGAAGTTACTCTGCTTACACGTCAGAAAAAGTGTTTCCATTGCAGTTTTGCGATAGATTAGAATATCGAAACATCTGAAAAACCATCTCCTGAAAGCGTGAAAACTCTATCGATATTTGAATGTTGTTTTTTTTTTTGGAAATTCCAGTGTTTCCATTACTAATTTTTTGCGAATTTCCAAGGGGGATCTAAACACAGCTAGAGACTGTTGAACACCAAGTATGTCCACGTTTTCACCTACGTCTTGATCAGACCCAGTTGCTTTTGTTTGCTAGTGGCTGGTTTGGTGTTTGACAGTTAAAACTCATCTTGCAACAGGATGACTATTAACAATTATCAGTTAATTGGAACTGACTGTGGATTTCAAGCCTTATTTACCCTCAAAAATGATTTACTTGATGGGCATAGCAGTCACTTGAATACCACCATGTGTGAGATGGTAATCACTCTTGTGTCCTTGTGTCCTCTGTAGTTGTTACATGTTGCTCATTAAAGCAGCTTAGTGTGGGGCCGGGCCACAGCTGTACTCATGTGGACATATGCAGAGATCCTCCTGTCCTTTCTCCTGTTTGACACATAAGCTCTGTTGGTGCCAGATGAGTTCTCACTGACAGCTGGATGTAGGCTGGTCAATCCTCACGGGTTCACCTGTCAACTTGTGTTTCTCGTTGCCTTCTAAAGCAATGCTGACACTTCCTCCATCCCTCTCCTCCATGCCTTCGCTGTCACTCTTTCTCATCCTTCACCTCCGTCAGCTCTCACCACTTAAGGGTTAATCGTGGAGATACATGGTCACGTCCAACTAACCTAATCTTCCTATGTGCGTCATCAAATCTCTACCATTTTTATGATGAAACAGTGACTTAATATCTTTCCTAAAATATCATTGGTGTTATGAGCAATGGTACAGTGACTTATTTAATTATAATACAAACATTTACACAAAATGCTACGGAACCGGCTGAGTTTATACATATAATCTTCATAGTCGCGTTCAATTTGATATAGTTTCAATGGATCATTGGAGCATATTTTGTCAGCCAAGTCTCAGTTGTTCTTCCTCTGATTTTCTCACCTGATGTAATGTCATAATAATAAATCAGCCAAGTGTTTTTAGCTTGAGTTGATTAATTGCACTACTGCAGAGTTTTGTATACAAACAAACAACATATGGACATGTCATTTATCAACAAAATTCACTGTGGGTATTAAAGTTCAAATAACAACAGCAGGAGAATAATTAACAATGCCAATGCACAATTTCATAAGATCTCAAGGGGGAGAAAAGCTAGTTTATTCCACACACTCTTTACAGTAACAGACAATATACTCTATGCATATACATCACTCAATTTATCTCATTCACTGAAACAATCATTATCTTTTAGGAAAAAAAAGCTGCAAGGGATTCGTATGTACTAAAGATGACATTTCCATATATTCCAATCATTTATATTTTTACTTTTAAAAAATAAATGTGTTAAAGCAAGTTTTGTCTCGTCTTTTGTCTTGAATTTTCCTTTTCCCTTATTTATCACTGTACTGATAGCAGGGAGCACACTTGTTGGTTCTGTGTAGTGAAAACATGCTGCTGGACTTACTGCCTCATCATAACCATTAATGTTTTTATTCATCTTTTTATTTTACTATTATCAATTAAATTTAACAGGGCACATATTAAACCAGCTTTCTCTTCATTTAAATAAAAACAACATTATCTCATTGGCACTCTATAAAATTTTTTCCAGCATGGAACTTTTGTTTGGAACACTCTAGAGTAAATGTAAAGCAGAAGATGAACCCGAGAACATCAATGATCCTGTTTTCCTTTCTGTAATTTTACACGTCTGTTTAGTTCCCTTTTTGTACATATTAGAATTCAGCTAAAATCACCTTCAATTACTCATTATTCAGTGTTGTTTGACAGAGGAAAGAATATGAAATTTCCATTCCCTCAACTCATTTCCAACAATTATTTAATAGTATTGTTATTTAACATCTCAAATATGTGGAGTGGAGTTCTGTATGTACTTTGAGTATCTTCATTAATACAATATTTTACTTGATAAAACAAACACTTTTTCAACACTTATATAGAATTCAGTAGAAAAAAACAAAACAATTAAAGAGCCTGTATTTACTCAAACAACATAGATGTACAGTATGTTAAAGGCAATTAAGTGATTATCTTGTGTAGCTGAGCACAAAGCAGCTTTTTAGTCTTACAGCACTTAATGCAAGTGCTTTACTTGGAAAAGGAAATGTCTTATGAGTGGTGCAACAACTCATTTACAGATATATGACTATATACACAATATCTGACTAAGTGGCGTATCTGAAATCACTGTATCTGAATTTCATCTCTGAAGCGATCTTAGTACTTGCAGCCTGGTGTTAATGCTAATGAAGTGTTCTATCAGTGACGACAGTAAAGGTGATGGCTAGCCTCAGTGGACGTCTGTCCCGTATAAAACCCTATCTCCAGATGGGCCAAGAAAGATTTAGTGATGAGCGAAGGGGTCTTTTAAATGAGTGAGTGCTGGAAATGTGGAGTCACATATCCACACCCAGCCATTTGGACTGGAATGGCAGAGAGGTGAGCACTGAGGTCCTGTCCATTTGGAAGACTGACAGTACCATCAGAGACGTCTTAATCACATCTGCTTGTCTCATTAATCAGATGAAGCACTATTGTTGAATGTTATGTCTCCGTCCATCAAGGCGCTAGTACATCTCTGTTAATAATTTGGCTAACCTTCAAGGAAAGTTCTGTCACAGGACGAATAGAAGGAAAGATGAAGCTCTGAGTTGATCTGGTATTTATGTTTGCATGTGCCATATGAATAGTTTCCCAAGATTGCATCAGAGTTCTGAATATTTTAGTTTGGAGATTTTACGTTTTAGTTGCCTTTTTTCCTCCGAGATGTAGTTTATGAAAGGGCAACATGTCAAATTTCCTGCTGTCACTGGGGAGAAGTACACCTGTTGCATCGCAGATTCTGACACAGTTGTTTACGCCAGTGATTCTAAAGTTGTTTTATTCATTGTGATGAAACGTGGGGATTGTGGTAAGCTCATAGCTTATCGTGAAAGTAACTTGCTTCTCTGGTGTTGCTTAAAAGAAGAAGATTTCTTGCTCCATGTTGCCTTGCTATAATTTCGGCTTGTATTAGAAAGTTAGCAGATCAGTTTTATTTTTGCTTGTAGCTGAACCTTCGGGGATTGCATCATTGGGTTGATGAGATGCTGCGTCTCTTTTACTTCTGTAAATTAGGCTACTAACAGCTGTGTATTACAGTCATAAGTGATTCATGCAGAACATATGAATATTTGCCTGAAGTAGAAAAAGCTAAAGACTAATGCATTTAAATTTATTTCACAGCGCATCTAAATAAATGAACATTCAATGATGTGCAAGAATAAATGAAGAGAATGACCACTGAAGGCACATTTGCACAAACTACATCATGTACATTTGAAATAAACGAGAAATGCAGAGAAAATAAACCAGTATCTGTGGGCTCCATTTACA
This sequence comes from Siphamia tubifer, assembly GCA_020466265.1. Classification (NCBI taxonomy): domain Eukaryota; kingdom Metazoa; phylum Chordata; class Actinopteri; order Kurtiformes; family Apogonidae; genus Siphamia; species Siphamia tubifer. Next base: position 40,944,909 of record CM035795.1, on the reverse strand, counting down.
GAAGAATTACACAGTGCATATGAGAGCGCAGAGAGGGAGATCTTCAACTGTTCCATCCATTTCCACCTCATTTGACTTTCAGAGTGTTGACCATCATGTACAGTGCATTACTGCCGTTATTATCCTGGTTAAATTGAGCATTTAGGATTTTGTTAAATCTACTGTGGAGTTTTCTTCTGTGCTATTTTGCCGCAACATTTACAGTGTATTCATTCTTATCAGATATTATGATTCCTGTACCTGGTTTGACCTCCATACTCCAGTCAAGGCTGGGGTCCTGAACACCTTTCAATTTCCTCACAACTACCCAGTATTGCACTACCTGAAGAACCACCCTGAATGTCTTTCCCGTTAGCTGATGGTATACTTACATCATTACAGTTAATAGAAAGATTTTTATGTCAGCAGGGCTTGATAACACATGAGAACATAAATTCTTAATACAAAATTGATCCACAGAATCAATCATGACCAATCAATACTCTTCAGTGTGATGTTCATCCATGGGTTTAGCAGCGTATTTTATCAGACACCCACCTCCCTCTCTTTATTTCTTCAGCGCTGCAGCTCTCCGTGGCATAATGCGTCGATATTGTGTTGTAAGACAAGCAAACAATATATCTTCAAGCAGTGGAAACATGTTGACATCTTTGTACAGTAAGCAGAAGTTCAACTTGCAATGAGGAAACAATACAGCCTAATGTCTGTCCAAATCAGGTTTATGACTTGTAATTGAAACAGGATGTACGCCGATGCTTAAAAAATGCCCGATAAAGGCCTTAATCATCATTTTAAAAAGATAATTTTCAAATCTGACACACAAAGATATCAAAAATTCTACAGGCACGATAAACACCCCCAAAAAACTTTGCGATATTTCCTTTGAAGTGTAACACTGGTCTAGAAATAAAATGCACTCAGAATAAAAGTAGTGAAAGTTTGCCCACGTTTGGAAGGAATCTTTATCTCAGAACTAACAGATCTATTTCAAAAGACTGTCTGCATGGTACAGTACATTGACAAGTTATTTCTAGTGGAGAGTTCATAAAATGTATGTCTTGTGAAAATGCAAATATATATATATATATATATATATATATATATATATATATATATATATATATATAGATATATGTATGTATATATATATATATATATATATATATATATATATATATATATATATATATATATATATATATATATATATGTATATGTATATATATATATGTATATATATATATATATGTATATGTATGTATATATATATGTATATATATATATATATGTATATATATATATATGTATATATATATATGTATATATATATATATATATATATATATATATATATATATATATATATATATATATATATATATATATATATATATGTATATATATATATATATATGTATGTATATATATATGTATGTATATATATATGTATATATATATATGTATATATATATATATATGTATATATATATATATATATATATGTGTATATATATATGTGTATATATATATATGTGTATATATATGTATATATATATATGTGTATATATATATGTGTATATATGTGTGTGTATATATATATATATATATATATATATATATATATGTGTATATATATATATATATATATATATGTGTATATATATATATATATAGATATCACATTTAAGTGTGTTTCAAGGCAATAACTATGAAACATGTAGTAGTGCTCCTTTTTTTTACTATAAGGTCTTTAATTTAGCTTTAATTTGGCTTTTGGTATACACTTGCAGTTGTCAAGCCTGCAGAAACCCTAAAACAAATACAATGGAATATATGAAAGAAAAAAACATGTACATGCACTTCTCCACTTTGCATTACAGTTTCAACAGACTTCCTGCAACCTTCAAGTTGAACTCATAAAAGCTAGCTAACTGTCACCAGTGTCAGCCCAGTCTGGAAGGTGGACGAGACATGTCATCCTGACAAAATTTAAAATGTGTTTTGAGGCCCCCTAGCTGAGTGGCTGCCACTCTTTCACTTCCCCAGGCAGACTTAATGCACAGCTCCACTCACAAGTGCAATGGGTCCACACCAGCAGAGTGTGCGTGGAAGGACCCAGGTGGGTATTGTCCAACTGAACTTTGAAGTCTCTCTTCAGTGTTTGTATAGGTCAACAATTTGACCTCTGTGTTTCCTGCTGAAAATATTTGAATAGGAATCATGTGTTGGGAGATTGTTTGCCAGAACCCAAGTAGAAGTGAAATGTTTGGACAACTGACACATGTACATGAATACAACATTAGATCTTAGTCGGGTGAAACAAGAGCAGAAGAACACTGCAGTTATTATCAGAGTTCTTTGTAAGTCAGGCAGATTAGTCAGTGTATAAAGGCCACCTTGTGCACCTGCATGAATATAATTAGATGTTGCTGATCAATAAGCCACTGGTGGTGAAGGATGAATATAATAGATGCTAATTATCTAATTCAAGAACATTTTGGTAGTCCATAAGCCACACTGTTCTCGCTAATGTGAAAAAAAAAAAAAATTCTTGTTGTAAACCTCATGAAATGATTGCCTTGGTTCACCCTCACTGCTTTAATCAATGTCATTTCGAGGCACAGGTTTTTGTTTTCCAACAAAACCAGGTGAAAAGGTGAATTTAGCAAAGACCACACCAGAGATAATGACTAACGGGCATTAACGTACCTTTATTAAATATCCAGAAACACAACTACTAATGAATGCTAATGTGGATTTACATCTGAACCTTTGCTAACATGCTCTTGTGTCAAATGTAAGGGGCAATAATATGTCAGTGTGGTGTTTACAGCTTTGTTGAGCCAACTTGAAAATGAGCCCAAGCATAGTTTATGTTGTGACGCAGAGAGATAGTCTAAACCGTAGCAAAGTCATTGTCACTGCTGTTTTTTTTTTTATTAATTTATTTATTTATACTATTTTCCGTCAAGAAGCAAAATGTGTGATGGGTATATATGTTGCAAATGAGCTTATGCTGCTGATGAATATTGTACAGAATGGAAAAAAGTACAATACCGCCTGAAATATATCACTGTCAGACAGTGCCATTGGTATTTAAATAGAACCGACACTTATTCATTTTTCAACGTCAGAATACGGTTATACAATAAACATTTGCGCTGTTTATGAGGCAACATTTAAACATTTTCTCTTGGACCAACGTATGTGAAGTAGACACACTTTCAATATACCCCCTGAATGTATGAATAAGTCAAAGGCAATAGGCCACATTTTGTTCACCATATGAAAAGTGATCCTATTTTCTGGATGAGAGCAAAGGAGTGCAAGGGGAAAAAGAATATTATTATGGGAACACCTGGCTTCAGTCTGAGTGCACTTCTCTCCTGGTGTTCTTCTGCTCGGTCATAGTTTGAACTGGATATAGAGGGGTAAATTTCATATTGACTGGCTTATTATGTTCATTCAATTTGCACTGATCAAAAGTGTTGCTGAAATGGAAGGATGAGCTGTAGGCTGGGGTGACTGTTTGAATGGTGGACTGGCAGCTCCAATAAAGCCTGAGGGCGCTCAAGTCTACCTGGAAGTGTCCGGGAGATGATGTGATTGTTGGTGATGATATGGGTAATGGATGTGTATAGTGGCAGTCTCTCTGACTCCTCTGCCTGTAGTCTGGGCTCTCATTTTGTCAACACCTTCACAAAGTTGCTCTGAGATTTGGCATCTTCCTCCATCTATCCGACTAAATAGCACTTCCACAATACTTTGGGTGTGTGATTTTATAATGAGATGTTCTCTTGCCTGATCTTAGACCACCTTTTGGCATTTCTGTCACAGCTCTTTTGTGTTTGATAATAAATAACCCCGGTGGAGTTACTTTATATTCTTAGTGCAAACAAACCTCCAGAATGTATACAGCTGATGATCGATTGACCAACAGTCTAGTAGTTTGCAAATGTACAGTATTCAAATGAATGAGACTGTGCAATAGCCTGAAGCCAAAGTGAGGGAATGATTTATGCCTAGTGGCACATCGACTTCAGATAACTACAGCATATTTCTTACCTTTCCATAACATTACCTATTATTGCCTATTTCTACTTGATGCGCCAGGAGGAAAGCATGGATGGGCTGCCCTATGTGTTCACCACATAATGCAGCGTATAACACGAGCTAATGCTATGTTTTTTATTTGTTTAGGTCATTATTATTGGCAGTTAAATTGATGTTTATGGTTTGTGTTTGCATGACACTGGGAATTTATAGGAAAATAAAGTCACAACCAGTGTTATTTTCCCCAGGGTTATATAGCAGCTCAACATGTTGAATTGAGTTGTTTTGCTCTATATTTCAGACAAAAGCCAATAATTATTAATTTGTTGTGATAGACTTGATTAATACGTGTTCAGATCAGAGTTATTTGTTATTGGATTGTGTGAAATTAAATAGTTTGCTCAGCTGCTGTGGTGGGGGCTCAAAGAAAATTTGGAATGATCAGAACACTATTGTATAGCTGTGTTATTATTAGTGGGAACTAACAGCTGCTTCCATACAAGGAATCCTGAATAAATATGTATGAAATCTAATGGTGTAGACTGTAAGATTTTTTTTTCGTCCGCCGAGCAGATCCAAAGCAAATGTGCAAATGTTCAATCCCAAACATGAAATATTCTAGCCTAGACCCTAGGCCCTTAGCGGCAGCAAATCTAATGTGCTACCCTAGTAGTCTAGTTATGCTCAAGGTAACTTTTGGCTAGTTTTCCCTGAAACTGGTCGATGAATCACAGAGGAGTAAAGAGTCAGAGGGCGGACATAACAAAGTGACACTGCAACGATTTGGAGGGAAACAACTGGAAACAATCATAGAAGAAGAACAATGGGTGGAGATTTCCTTTTGATGAAGATGAGTGAAGACTGTTAGAAAACATCAGAAATCTTTAAATAATTTTTACAGAAGGGACAACATTCATTCAGCTCCATAATCCCCAATTTCAAAGTCATTTGTAACTTTCTCTGGACTCGTCCATGAACTTTCCGGTGCTCTAACTACGTCATCCTAAGGATTATGCTGATTGGTTGTACAGTAGTACCGTGCTATTGCATACAGAGGGATTTGAAAGACAACCTTTTTGCCCCGCCTCCCCTGCTTATGAAGTATTCCTAGACCTATACATATAATGAATTGGGATAGCACGGCTACGCTAGAAATTTTTAAAAATTATGAAATTATGAAAAATGCTAATTAAAAATAAGTGGTGGTATTTTTATTTATTTATTGTTTTACTTCAGTTTCATGGTGGAATATATAAACACCAGGTTAGTTTGATTTCATTTGTACATGTATGTTCATTCTTCATATTCAAGAAAAAAAATGGAAAGGGTCCATTTTAGAAAAGATAATGACAACTCAAACAGTATTTAAAGATGTGATTGGAATTATAACGTAATACAAAAGCAGGAAATAAATATGGACGGATCAAGTTTTTTGTTAACAATGTTACTCAAAGAAGAAAAGGAATACATTGGGATATTTTATATGTGGTGTAAACACAATGAAAATAATTCAAAGAGTTTGAATGCATTGCAATACGCAAAGAGCAAGGATGAAAGTTTAAGCATAACGTCGTAATCACTGATCCCTCAGACAGAACTGCATCATGTACTGTCATTCATTTATCTTGTGGTTGAGCCTGAGCCTATCTTGTGAACATGGACCTTCAGTCACAAATGCCAGTTATTTAGCATTTTCATATTGAGCTGACAGCACATGGAGCATTTTCTTCCTAAAAGCATCAGAATACTGGTTGGTCTGACCACAGTGTGGCCCAGATGCACCAGACCCCAGTTTTGTCAACCGTGCTTCTGGATAAACTTAATAATAATGCATCCTTTTGGCACAGTAACATTTCAGCTGGTATTTATGGATGTAACTATGTACTGAAGCACTATGATCTGGTCTTGCCTATGTTTAGTACTCTGTGAGGCACAAATATTGACATTTATTGGATGCCTCACATCACATATATATTCACTTTAGTAGATCATTAGCTCGTTTTATTTATGCATAGAAGATAATTACTGAAATCAGGTGAACATCTTTAATTCTGTGTAGTCACGTTATTGTCAAGGAAAATTATTGTTTTTGTGTGTGTTCATATTCTTGCTTTAATTGCCATCTGTGTTAATGTTCAGATAACAGTTTTTTTTATTTAGTCTGCATACCATCTTCATTTTATTATCACCATTATACCTGCGTCCTGCAGGGATTCATGATGAATAGGTGGATAATTACAAAATTGTGGGTATTTTAAGAAAGAAAATGTAAAATGTGTGTGACTTTTGAAGATATCTGTTATGTGAAAACTTTTACATGATATACATTTCTGTTTAGGTTAGTGTAAACACACGCCTTAATTTGTTTTGTTGTGTTGATGAAGTGGAGCAAGCCTTCTCCTTCCTCCCACTTATTATATGTGTTCCACATACTCAAAAATGGGATTAGCTCCTCATTCTTTCATTCAGACATTGGATTGCACTCAAAAGACAAGTTTGTATGATTTGCTTGTCTGAAAAAACAAAGAATGAAAAGAAAATGTGACTGTATAATAAAGATGTGACAGAGATTTCAGAATAGATTGAGTGTTGAGGGTGTGATATACAGCTGGTGACCTTCACCAGTATGACTAAACCAGTCAAACCAGGTGAAGTGCTTCTGCCAAAAGGGGAGTAGGACAGTTGTTCCTGGGCTGTTGAGAGGGTAAGCTGTAGAGCGCAGGTAAGGATTAGAGATTGACGAGGAAAGAATCAGAAGAAAGCGTTTGGGTTGGTCATGGAGATGAGGAGAGCTGCAGGCTGCTGCTAAAGCTGCCACCAGAATACCATATAAGCATCATGCTGTTGCTTTTTTTAGCGGCTGTTTCCAGTTTGCAATGCTCTATTAGACAAAATGTCCATCTGCCAATATATTCAGAATTCACTATGGAGGTTATTAACATGCCCTTGGCAAAACGGGTTTAGCTCTGTGGGGCAGGCATCTCCATAAATTGTAGCAGAGGCAGTTTTATTACAGGTTGTAAATAGAAGTCCCTGCCATATTTTATGACAGCCATCACTAACTCATTCTGACTCTTATTACCTCTCTGTTCTTTGACTTGCAGGACCATTCACAGACACATTCTGTGCACAAGTTTATGTGTATAAAGGATTGATTGTAAAGGAATTTATTCCTGATGTAATTGCACCTTCAGCTTGTGCAACACTTTTAACTTCAATTGCTGTTTTCATGTGCATTTTAACAAGCCCCGGCTGTTTTGAATAGTTAAACATAAAATTTACATATGGATGCCTGGGCTACTAATCTGATTGAAGACCTTTTTAGTACAGTATGCAATGGCAGTTCAGAGTATGATGCATTTAGATTGTGTTTTTAAATGAAATGATCCCTGCTGTGTTTTAAGAAATGATCTACAGTTTTTACATTAAAGCTGTCATTTCACTGAAAACCACTTTTCCACGCTCCTTTTGGAAACTAATGGGTCACTCCAACTAACCAACACATGCTACTAGAGCTGGGCAAAAAATCGATTTAGATTTAAAATCGAGTTTTATGGCAAAATTGATTAATATTTTAGGAAAATCGTGCAATCCGATTCCCCTCCACACGCACTTTTTTTCCTCGCAAAAAGAAAACCATGAACCAGGCTGCTTTCCGTAGTTGCACATCTGAAGCGAAAGCATCCATTGGGGGGGGTAAGCAGAACTCTTAGAAAAGGCAGAAACTAGCGCTGCCAGCACTTCTTCAAAATGTTCAACAAACACTGACTGAAAGCTTTTTGTTTTTGACATCCCGCAACCGCCCGTACCCGTCATGTTTAAACTCGTATCCGACCCGTTTTCCGACGAAAAAAAAAAAAATCCGCACCCCAACCGACCCGCTATAAATGAACCAGATATCCGACCCGAACCCGGAAGAAAATGTCAGATAGCCAAACTTAAATACAAACATTTATTGCCACGAATATACCGAACAGTGACATAGCCAAGGCAGAGCCAAATAAAAATGTTGTTAACCTTTTAGCCTATGAACCGCAAACTAGACCCGCGATCACCCACGCGAATTAGCATCTACAAGAGAAGACTGTGCCATAGTAGCTGCTGCACAAACTTGGGGAAAAAAATGGTTCATGTGCTCTCTATGGAAATAAAGCCTCATTTTTGAGAACAATCAACAGCACGAAACCTAGCTGGATGCTACTCTGGCAAAAGTAAACACACATGGAGAGCGAGAAGCGAGGGGGGGGTGTTCCTTCACGCATTCTGGGCCAATCCAAGACACCTCAGCACCACATAATGAACATGTATGAGGAAGTACCGGTAAACTCTGTTGTTCCACCTCAAGTCATTTTTCCACCCTCCAAAAACAGCTAGAAACAAAGCAATCTGGAGGGTTTTTAAAAAAAAAAAAAAAAATAGAACCAACACACAATGTATTCAATAACAATGGAGAAAACAGTAATATTAGTGAAATAATGATGGAATAGCTCGTTTAAATATGAAATGCTTGTTGAATTCAGAAGAATATTTTACAGTTTTTCATGTTGTTTTTTTTAATTCAAATTATTTAGATTTTTTTTTTGTTAATTTAATTAAGTAATGGCCTTTAACAATAAACAACACATATGCAGCAGAATTTTTAGTAGATGTTTTCACGGACATTATTTTATAATACACAGTAATTGTCAGATTTTCCACATAGCATTTGATAGAGCATCTAAGCATATGTGTGCATTACATTTTCACATCCAGTAGTAACTTTCTGTCACCACTGCCCATTCTAATATGACATATTTAGGCTGTCTGTTTCAGTTGGCTGGCACATCTGTGTGTAATCATGATCTGAGCTATAATGTGAGAATTTCTCTATTGAAGGATGTTTATCATAATCCTTACATAATCCTAACATTCCTAATTCCACTTTGAATTTGCAAACCTTGGAAACAAAAAGAGGCTTCAGGACCTTGATTTAGATTTACTTTCTCTGCCAATATTAGTAAATTAAAATTTAGGAGGAAAAACATTCAGCTGCTAATAAAAGAGGCTCCACCCGTGCTTATTTGATTGAAAGTTGCGGGGTTCTGATTTTGCAAATTAGAATTAAAACATTAATCATTACCCAGATGGAGTGCTGTAGGAATAATTATTTCCATGCTACACAACATTCAGTTCAAGAGAGACAAACAACCAAATGTATTCCATTATAGCCTTCCAAACTACACCCCTGTCCTGTACTGGGACACACATGGGCGGAGGAAATGGGGATGGATGGTTGGATTAGGAATGCCGGGAGCAAGTAGATTATCCAGTATCTGGGCAGGCAGATGCACAGAGGAGAAAACGACAACACAAAGAGCCAGATCTCCATCAGGGGATCAATTCATGGTGTTCGCTCTGTCACTTCCTGTGAAAAAGCAAATTTCATGGTGTGTTTTCAACTGGCCAGCTTCAGAAAAACATCAAGAAGACAGCTTCTCTGGCTCTGTCTATCTAACTCCCCGTTTCCCATCCACTCTTCAGTTTATTGTCCTCCACATACTCTGCTCTTTGGGTTGTGAAGCAAGACGTGCAAATGTGCTCCTCTCACGTACATGCACAGCTGCACTTAAGACACAAGAACCGGCACATTCATGCAGTAACCTATATTTGCTGAGTATGGTGGATGCCTATGTGTAAATTTTTAAAGAGGTTTAGCCAGTGAGAGCTGGAATGAGTGTTGCTGTTGGCTGAGTTTCTCAGCCCGGGGCCCCTTGTCTTGCTCCCCCATTTTGCCCAGTAGAGCTTCATCCTTATCGCTGTCCTACACCCCACCACTGCTGAAGCTGGGCTCCTCTCCTGCTTGACCACATTTATCCAGGGGGCTCTTGTCTGGGGGTGATAAGCTGTCAGACTTACCAGTATGGTTGTAGGGGTTCCCATTTTCCCTCCACTTCACTCCACTCTACTCCACTCTACTCAATCCACAATAGTAGTCAGATTTTGTTTTGGTGACGGCAACCGACTCAACGATTCTTATTTGCCCTTCCTTCAGTTTGTAGATTTGCCTTGACTATCACATATTTCCCAGCCGGTAGGTCCACCACCACACTTTCCTCTCACCCATCTCTCCCTTGCTGTCTTTTTTTTTATACAAATATATCAAAAAGGACATATGTGTTTTAAAAGAAGCACAACATGGAAATGAGGAGTGTACAGGGCTCATAGGGACCTTAGACAAAGGCGTTGTGATTACTAATTTCTGTTAGATTTGTCCAAATTTTACACAGTTGGCAGCAGCATTTTATCTTCTGCTGACATGTGGAGACTTATGACGCAGAGACGCATATGTGCCGTTTGTCATTTTTAAAACTTTGTATTTAGACCATCATTTTTCATCAGCATGGCGCAGATTTCCATATATTGTGGTGTATTATGGAGATGTAACTATGTTTGCCTGTGTTTTGCAAAATAAGCCGTTGCTCACACCTTGATGGTAATGAAAATGAACAGGCTGCAATGAATTAACTGCTCAGTGTGTGAGTAAGAGTTGACTGTTTAGTATCAATAATTACTACACAAGAATTGCAACAATATAGCTGCCATTACAGAAGCTATTTTATTTTCAAGGTTCTTGCTGTTAAAGGGCCTAGCCATGTGATGCAGACTGTAACAAGCTGTCACTGTAGACCACTTAGCACAAGCAGTAACACATGCTCCACGTATTTTCAGGTTGTCCTCCACTGCCCGCTTGCATCAAAGCTAGTGAATGCTAAGCTTTGCCAACATCATTTAAATTTGGAGCCCAAGGTACCACACCAGACTCTTCATATGCAGAGAGAATAATCTCTGCGTATTACTTTTTAACGCAAAAAGCTTTAGGCTGTAGATGAAAAACTCCTACTTAGAAGTGTCGACATGTTGCAAGATGTATTGTAGCATTAGAGTTTGAATTTACCTTGTCTGGTGCAGATTTGCTTTGTTATATTGTAACTCAATTAACAGGGGGCTGTCATACTTTAGAATTATATACTTTAGCTATGGTGTAATAGCCCAGAGAGAAGCAAACATTGCGCTTGTTTATCTGTCATCGGAAACGTGAATTGCCAACAGATGTTCTTACTGGAGTCTCAGAGAACATGCACATATCTCCCCTCGTGTGCAAAAAGCTTAATTATAGTTCCTGGTGCTGTTGCAGGTTGTTATGAGGGGAAAACAAGGTGGCATGAAGGAATAGGAGAATGCGGGGAGGCAAGTACGAAATGACTAAAGATTATGTGTGGATTCAGGATATTAATTTGCGGCGTGTATAAAAAATTATGGACTTGATCATGGGTTTCTTCAGAAGCTGTAATTAGAACATTAAAGCCAGGGTGTGAGTGCGAGAACAGCCTGTGCATACTCCCTGCTTGTGAAGCACCTGTTTTATGAACTTGGAGGCATTACGACCTTGGTGCTTTGAGAAATGTGCCTTGTATTCTAATAAACATGATCTGCCACATCCCCAAAACAGCAAGGGTGCCTGCATTTGTAATTGTTCACATTTGCAGATTGCCTTTGTGTTCTTGCACAGCATGTTGGCATCAAATGTGTGCAATGAAGATGGAGAATTGGGCAGATTTTTGACATTGTAATGGCGTTAATAGTCTTGCAGGTGATGCTGATGGTTTTTATTGCAGCTTTTCCAGAGTCACCAGGAGTGGCTTTTGGATTGTATGATGGTTTACATACAACCGGACAGTATGTTGGCAATTATGCCCTCCAGTCAAAAAACATGCCCCTAAGGCAACCAACATTTTATGACCTACAGTCAAGTTGGCCTGTAACATGGAATCCCCAAAAGTCATATTTTTAAGTCATATAAATAAGTGACATAATTATATGTTTATAAAGTGTAGAGGCTGGGTTTGATTGGTGTGGAAAATGATTTGAACTTTTAACACAGGAGGCTGCTGTTAAAAGCAAATGATAAATGTTAATTTGAATTATGGCTTTTCGATGACTATTATTTTGTCCACAATGATGAAGGTCAGGTACAAGCGCAGGGGAAAGTGCTTATTTAAGCCCTACCATTATGTTTCCCAAAAACCTAAAAAAGTTTTTTTTAATCCGTAACATTATTACAATGTAAATAAATGATTGTGTGTGTGTGTGTGTGTGTGTATATGTGTGTGTGTGTGTATATATATATAAATATAAATATTATCTGAAGAAAATATTTAAATATATTTTTTTACAGAAACAAAGTTAGACAAAGTCACTTCCTCTAGGTTTCCTTGAAATGACTACGGATATTCACGACTCTTTTGTCCGTAAACTCAGGGGCGGATTAAGAGGATTGACCCCTACAGTTTCTATACCACAGTGCTCTTTTCAGACCTTCCTCAGCCTCTCCACTTTCCCTTGTTTCTTTACCTCAAGTAAATGTAGCCTATCACTTGCTGATTTAAAACATACATCAAAGTTTTTTTTTGTATTATTTCTTTCTTTCTTTTTTAACCTTCTATAGGAGTATTTTGTCTCGTCTCTCTTTGCTGAGCACCTATCTCCTATTCTTGCATGCGTGTATTAATTTAAACTAGTAGACAGCCTTGGTCCAATGCACCCCGTAGTGTAGAAGGTGGGTTACTCTTCCAACTCTTCTCTGCCACAATGTCTAATGCACAGCAAAAGGTTGAGTAGAGTGGAATGAATTCCCTCTGAAACCCAGAGAGAGGAAGGCAGGAAATAATTCAGAAGCAGCGTCGGCAGCGGCAGCTTCAGCTTCAGCAGCAGCAGCAGCGGTGGCAGCAGAGAGTGTGTAGAGAATGGAGAGAGAGGGAGTATGTGTGTGTGAGCTTGAGTGAGAGTGAGTTCCAATACACTGTGCCGAGCGTAGCTAAGCCGTGCCGTCGCGTGGCAAGCTGTGTGTCCATTTGGTTCCCATGCACTCTGCTGAGGCAGAGCTTACAGACGGGAGAGATGTGGCTTCACTTGAAGCGCCACCATCACTGAAGACCAGAACCCAGCCTGGGCATCACAGAGCAGCATGGTAGGACTAGAGACCCACTGCTGACACCAGCGTGACTGATGATGACAGCCCACGCGTGGGTTACCATGCGCCACAGCCGCGCTGCTCTAGGAGGAAACACAGCCATGTGAAAGTGACTCGGCTGCCAGCAACTCTTGGACATGTTTTCCAGGGCAAAGTCTGGATTTCTTTCTGTGTTTGAACTAATTTTTTTTCTCTTGGTGCTGTGTGGTTGTCCTGAACTCTCATATCAAGCAAGGACCAAAGGCAGATGGAACAAGGGGGGTAAGTGATGACAGGCACGATGATTAATGTGTATGATGCCTAATAAGTTGGTACTGAATATATTATAATACAGGTGGATGGGAGAGTGACAGAAATGCCAGTGACACATTCTGACCTTGTCTTAAAATACACCTAAAATGTGTCTGATGGATTTGTTCAGATATATTTACAAGTTACATCTGACAGATGCGTTATTTTCTATGTGCAGTTTCCAGAACAGTTATGACTCACTGTGGCAGCTGAGATATGGTCAAAGGAAGTTGATCTGTTTTTGTTTTTTTTCCCAACAGCAAAGGAGCGAATGCCAGTTGCTTATATTTGCTGAAAGGGGTATTGTCTAACTTTTCATAGCCAGCCCCTAAAGTGTCCACCGATTAGTTTCCAATATAACAGTTTGCGGGTGTCTGTCTCATTTTCATTTTATTTGTTGTGTTGTGCACTTGACAGTGTTTCAGGGGTTGTTTCTGGACAAATACACATGCTCGTTCTCACACCCTGCCCTCCCTGTGTAGCGGAGTGGATTGTGATGGATTGCATTTATCTGTGCACCCTGGAATGTTTGGTTTGCAGGACATGCCACCAGTGTCTTAGAACTGTGATTTTTGGTTTAAAGACTTAGATCACCAGTCTTGAGGAGAGGTGTTAATAATTCATCTTAGCCCCTCCGTGGGAGCGGTCCTCTCGCGTCTCTTGTAGCATTTAATCCCCTTTGTCGGATTAAAGGAACCTCTAATCTTAGTGCTTCTGCTTGGTGAGAAGGCTGAGAGATGCTCCCAGCAGCCTATCGGCATTGTTAGCACTCGAGGCTCATGCTCAGTGGGATGTGTGTCTTCAAAGAGGCAGTGTCACCACCGTAATCTATTTAATGATTCTTTGCCTCTTTGCTTTTGCTCCTATTCTGCCTCACCAGCTCTCTACATTCCTTCGTATAGATCTGTGATACACCTTCTTGTACTACGTCCGCTCACTCCCTGCTGACATGCGTCATTACAGTAAAGAAGTTCTGTCTTAATGACTTCGACCATGCAGTCCACGATAATGCAATTTCATACTTAGAAAGTAAATCACCTCATTAATTTTTAAAAAATTTACATTCCCTTTCATTCTTTTACTTTGTTTTATTTACATTTTTAAACTGTTGTTTTCATGCCATAGATCCTGCAAATTCACAAATTTCAAATTTTAATTTAAAGCTTTTTGCTGTCAATGTCAAAACCACACCATATTTCTGTAAAAAGGTGGGGCCTTACAGAAAGAACGAAATGAAATCTCTTTTAGCCACTGCTTTTGAGAAACTGTATGCATTTTCAGCCCGATTTTTGTGGCGTGCAAAATAATGTCTGAAATGTGTTCAAGGTTGGATTTGATGTGTTTGGTGAAAATATAAATCAGCAATGTGTAAACCAAGAAAATAAGGAGATACAGTATGAATGGCAGTTATCGCTGGCTCCTGGTGAAATGGAGGGCAGTGACCTCTCCCAGTGTAATTAGGGCATGGACATCCATATCTGGCCAGAGTTGAACAAATCATTTCATAGCCAAACTGTTGTTATTTGAAACACATTTTTAGTAAGAAACATATTTCCTATGATTGGGATTAGATTACAGTAGTATAACACAGATAAATATACAGGGATATGCTGTCATTACGCATGAAGTTATTGGCTGTTAAGAGCCTTTTGCCATCATTAGAATGGCAACACAAAGTCATTGGATTTTTCTCAGCAGCTGTTAATTTTCATTGACTGTAAATTATTGCATTAAAAAATATGCTTTACCAGATGTCCACTGCGTTAGGTGAGTTGTCAATATTTCCAGAGCATAGTTATTTAGATTAGGTTACTAAAAATACAGATGACTGTGCATTTTTACATTTTATTGCCTTAGGTTCTGAGGCTGTACAGTGTAAACAATGGAGATTAGATGTAAAAAAAAAAAATACAGCTTGTAGTGTTTTTTCCCCAGAGTTGATCAGACTAGAAACCACTTAAACATTGTGGTATACATATTAAAATGTACATGTATGTTTAATAGGACTTATTGAGAAGAAAATATGAAGTATCACATTTTCAATTGGTTTAATTTTCAAGTCAAGATTACATTTTCCACTCCATTTATCAGTTGGTAAAATTGCATGCAATAATGTAACATAGGAGTAAGTTAATGTTATAATGTCTCTGACTTTAAATACAAGTTACTCCAAAAACACCATGGAGGAACAGTAGAGAATGCAGAACACATATATGTACAATTTATTTAAATGGAAATAAGATAATAGTGAGTAGATGTTTCCACAGTCAGGCTGCAATGTCCTAAGAAGCAATCTTTGCTAAATCTTCTACATAAGGCTTTTGGAAATATATTTTTGGATGAACTATATTTTACTTAAACATTCAGCCATGGTTGCACAGTGTGACGCATGCTGGCTGGGGGGTAGTCAGTGGATCAACACCAGGTGTACCAGCTGTGGTATGATGAAGGTGCAGTAAAACTTTATCTAATAGCATCTCATCTCTCTAGAGTGAAATCTCAGCTCTGAAGAAATTTTATGATACAGAAACACACACTTATTTCTAATGCATGATGTCTGACATGGTCCAAAATCCAGAAAATTGCTGCTCCTTCATATTTCTTACACCACCGTGCTGAGAAAGCCTCCATAACTAATATCTGATAGATGCCCAGATCAGGGGTAGCGTAGTCTGAAGTGTGCCTGGCAATGCTGGGGGAAATCCAATTGAATGTATTATGATCCAACCCAACTACAATAAATGGTAATGTGAAGACAGTAGCAGGTGGGAAGAAGCCTGACTGTGTTAGCAGAGAGCCCCAAAGACGAGCGATTCGTCGACTAGCTCAGGTTTAGAAACAGGGTCATTTTTTTCACAGTTTCAACAACTGATTTACTAAACAGGGACCTGCTGAGGCAGTCAGTAAAAGAGTAATGGAAGAAAGAAGTGACCAACACCTATTACAGAAATACTACTCAGCCTCCTTTATCTCCCACTGCTCAGCCTGTCTGAGTGTCTGGGAGGGGAGTGAGAGAGTATCAGATTTATAGACCAGGAGAGGAGAGAAGAAATTAATATTACCACTTCCTGCTCACACAGGAATAGGGAAGCCTACCACAGATCAACACACCAAATTGCTTACTTCATCACTATGTTTGCAGATACTTCATAACTGTGCAATTAGTAAGAGCTATTCAGGGCTTTTCTTGCTATGAGAAAAACAAGGCAGACACCAACAGTGGATTGTAAATGGCCACGGACACTGAAATCGCTGCAGTGATTTGAAACTCTTACTTTAAAGTATTACGTTATAAAGTTATTACTTCTGCCAAGAAGGTTACATAACCATCAATTATCTGTTTGTTAATTTGGTGATTTGTCTATCAACAGGATTATGCAAAAAATGACTTCATCAATTTTCATGAGACTCTGTAGAGGGTTTGGCATGAGACAAATATTAATTAACCCAAAGAATTTTGTAGCAGATCCAGCAAAAAGGGCGGACTATGATATATGGTGGGACCTTTTCTGATGTCAGAGAATTGCTTGGATGGATGGATGAATGGATGCATTCTTCTTAAAAAGTGTTAGCCCTACTTGTCTTTCATCTTTATTCAACCAAGAAGTCCCTTGAGATAAAATCTCTTTTTGGCGGACAACTGGAGAGAGTGTCCACAAAAAGATATTTTCATTACTTGAATCATTCGTTAGCTGGGTCTTTCGTAAGTAGACGTACCACTGTATATTGTTTACAGCTTGACGATATGGCAATCGATATTCCTTAAAATTAAAATCATTATCTAGATATCACAATTCTATACACTAATCTCTGAGATTAATTTGCATAACTTTGACCAGGTAACAAGTCACTGCTTCCATTACCTCTTTCTACCATTTGCTACTCCTCTCATAAAGAGTACCTGAACTAAAAGCTTGAGTGAAAGTTGTTTGCTTTTCTTTAATGCTACCTTTTGCCTCTGGGTGGGGTGTGGCTGGTCTTTTAGCAGTTTGGTTCACAGCATACTGTTTGGGTACGCATGGATTCAGGTTGGACAGGTGGCTAATCATGTAATAAACATACATATGAAAGGGTTATAATGAATACAGATACCAAACCGAATCCAAAAGATGGAAGTCAAAAGTTTTTTTCGGAAGTAATGTGAAAACCATGTGACATGGACTACATCTGGAGCTGTTGAAAACCCCGTGGCTCTGACATCATATTATAGACAATTCCACGATATCTCTGCTTGGTCAGATCTTCAGTAGCTGCTAATCCTTTACAATATCATATTGTCACATCACACACCTCTATATAGACAATAATAAAATAATCCCTATCACTGATCACTTTTGACCTAAAGTATGATGGTTTACTTATCTGTTGTGGTGTTCTGCTTCTTCCCTCTATGGTTTCTAGTATTGCTGTGTTCTGGACATTGCGTTTAATGGCAGTATTGTGTAGTTTGCATATGGTTGTAATGAACATAAAAGCAAAGCAACTCCAGTTAGTTCTACTCTTCTCACTTAATACATTGTTCTCACTGTGGTGAGCCTCTGCCTGAAACACAAAACTATGGGCAAAGTGACATAACACTAAGTCTTTTGCCTGTCACAGACCTCTGGGCCACACACAGCAGACGGTGTGTGTGTGTGTGTGTGTGTGTGGGGGGGGGGTCACAGTATGCTTCAGCTATATTACCTCTAGAAGAGTTTTCCAAAAGTGTGGCTGTTTTTATGTTTTAGAATATAAAAATACTGACATTTTCTTTTTCACAGCTTTCTTCTATATGTTTCTTCTTAAATGTTAGGGTTGCAGAGGGGGTGGCCTTGGCCAAAACTATGATAACATGTGTTAAACTGTTACATACTCAGTTTCCATAGTTTTTATCTTCATGACTTTGTGATGTAAGTACTCTCTCTGACATGATAAATATAATCAGTAAACTGTTATTTACTGCCAGTTACTTAGTATAATTGTCAGAATTGTGTACAAACAATACTGTTTTCTCCTCTGTATATTTAAAGTGCTTATTGCCTTAGTGTAATTTCATAGAAGTCTTTTTTTAACTTTATAAAATAGCATAACTTTTCTTTTTTTGGTATATTTACATGGGTAGTGGAAAAGATGTAGTATATTTTCAGGTTGTTATTATTATTGATGTAGGTTTAGTGTCCTTTTCATATTTGATTCAAGTTAATTATCCAAAGAGCAGCTGTGCTATTTATGTAGAATCAGTATTAAAGGGTATCATCCATGTGCCACTCATGTCCTGACCTACAGGAAGGCAGAACTGGCTGCAGGGATACAAATATTATTCAAACTAATGGGGAAAAAATTAGAAAACAACCTGACAGAAAAATTAAATCATTGTCATTAGTTTCAATTAATATGTTTTGACTTGTGTCTTGGGGCAGGAAGCACAGTAATGACTGCCATAGAGCAAGGGGGACATCACTCACTATCTATTGCTGCAATGTCTTGTTGACATACTGTGACTCAGTTTGGTTTCATGGGATGAAAACAGTTTTCCGCATCCCATGTGTGTAATCTGAAAATGGAAGCTAATTTTTCATTTCTGCCAAATAATAGTTTTATAAACAAAATGTTTACAAGGCAGCCAACAAGTAGATTCATAATGAAGTCAACTTTGCTGACTTGTAATTACTCAGTCGGGATGAAAAAGGCTAGAAAGCCAGAAAATGTGTCTACTGTTCCCAGTTCAATCCAATTAGATCATTAAGCTTCATGCCACTGCAAGTTGAGAAGAATCAGCGTAAGACAGTTTTTCAAATGTACTTCCCTTAATTTTGTACTCCTACGCCTTTGAGAAATTAATATGTGCATGAGCTGAAAGTGTGGGCGAGATTACACAAACAGGGTTAACACGATTTAGTCAACATTAGATAAATGTTGCTGCTGCCCAGTTTAACAGAGGGCTGTTCTGTGGAAGCAAATGCTCTTTATGAGTAAGTGTTAGCGTTGCTTTGTCTAACTAAAAACTATTAATGAAATTCATAGCATGGTAAGTACAGTAGATGCTGATCCATCAAGATGTTAGAAATATCTTTCAGTCCCTTAACAGATATTGAGTGTCACATTCTGTAATTATGACATAGGTGTTTAATTTTTTAAATTTTCTTTTTCCAAATATACCACATCATCATCATATCATATGTAAATGATCAGTCTACCTGTAACAAGAAGAGGTCTTCCTATCAATTTTTTTTTAATCCCATCCACATTAACTTTGATTATCCATGTATATAATATATATAAATACTCCATAAAAATCTACAGAGGTGTCTTATCACACATACAGCACATGCATTGTATTTTCAGTGTGTATCCTCTTACACTTTAGTCTTTGAAATCCAAAGTTTCCAGGTATTCACTTATTTTCAAAATATGTTTCCATCTTTTCCTGCATCCTATATGACATTCTTTCATACTTGTGCCACTTCCATCATCCACTCCTAGAATGGATGCTCCCCATATTTCTTCCAGTTCCTCATGATAATTTGTCCAGTCTTTTTTGGGAAATATAAACAACACTTGAAAATGTACTAATACACTGCATTTTCCGGACTACAAGGCATTACATTTTCCAACATTGTGAACCCACAGCTCAAACGACAACGTGGCTACATGTAATTTTAATTTCACATGCTAATGATTGATCTGACTGTTTAGGAAGGAAATAGAGCTACTGCACATAAGCTTGGCATCACTAAATCGATGGTGACACACTGGAGACAGAGTGGGTGTGGCTTATAGTCCATAAAATACGGTAATAACTTAGGGGCCCCTAGTTGCAGAATAACATAAGTTGTTTTTTTACAACATGACACAGGTGGTTTGAAACTGTTCAAGCTCTAATATTATTTCTTTAAAGCTTAATATCCTTTTAGATGTTTGGACTATAGTTTGCATATAAAGATGGACTTGCATTTCATACTGCACTACAAGATTCAAGGGGAAGCTACTTCTTTAGTGTTGTTTGTGTTCAAGTTTATGAAGTTGATTTATGGTCCAGGAATAAGTGTCTAGTGGCTGTAACGAACAATGGCTGATTGTGTCAGACCTAATATAGGAACAGGCAGTTGATTGACTTGTGAATGCTTTGTTCATATGCCTTTACTGCGTGTCTCTACATACAAAGCTCATGCACGCATGAGTATTTATCACATAGTCTGGAAGGAGGTTTTATAGAAAGTGTTTCCAATTATTAGTGATACTATTTGTATTATTTAGTTGCACTTTCATGGAGCTACTTTAACTTTGGTGGCTATAATAATAATAATAATAATAATAATAATAATAATAATAATAATAATAATAATAATAATAATAATAATAATAATAATAATAATAATAATAATAAAGTGCCTAATTCATCATTATGATAGTGCACCATCAGTTTATGTAAATGGGTAGGACGTAATCTCCAGACCTGCACTTCTACCTCATCATCCCAGTCCTCCGTGCACTTGCTATATACAGTGCAGGTTAATTACCATCCGGTCACATGTCCACTAATGAAGCTGATTTGTAATTGCAGTGGAAATTACGCTTTACAATAACAGTGTTTTATGGGTGAATTTCAGACTGTAAATATGACAACTTAGCATGACGAATAGAAGTGGGCTACTTTAATGTCCTAGGACCCTTTCACCCTGTCATTCTCTGGCTTGGCTACAGCTATGTTACTGAGTATCCACTTGATCACTTGTGACGACAGCCTATATGCAATAATGTATGCATGGTTGCTCCAGTGCACTTCATATCTATCTCTTCTTCCTGCCATCTCATTCACTGACTATAGTTAGCTGTTATTGGCTGTGACAATGGTCAGAGGGTAATGTTGGCCCTCTAGTTTTCCTATGGAAATGTTTGGTTTAAATATTCAGTAGGGCTGTGTAATTTGGTGGAAAGGACACATTGCATGTTGTTGTTGTTGTTCTGATTGGAAGCTATCTTCCTGTTTATTACATAAAATACAAAGGTTACTCATTCAGAAACATACATTCAAACATACAAACTTAAATCAGCATTAACAGCACAAATAAAATTGACTCACTTTGCACATCTTACACAATGCCTCTCTCTGCTCAGAGTCTCAAAATCCACTACATCAGCATATGAAATAGGTTTTGTTTATTTCTCTCATTTTTGTAATGACACTACCCTAAATCCTCCCTAACTTTCAGCATTTTGAAACCATAGCATTTTGTGATTATACAATAGGAGGGGCTGCTATTACAGCTGTGACTCCACTAAATGTGCTGCCCTGTTCATAAAAATACAATGGGAGATGGTATAAAGCATCTTTCTAAACTTGCAGTCTCAAGCATTTTTTGTAAGAATCCAAGTATTCATTTGTAAATGCCACTTGCAAAGGACAAAGTTACATCACAGTTTTTGCCCAATTGAATTTTTCTACTGTTGCCAGGAAGATGACGCTGTCATGGTCAGAAACACAAATTCTTCACATAGCAAGTCAGCACACAAAAGTGTACCTCAGTAGACTTTTTTTTTTCTTTTCTTTTTTACTTATCTGTGACGCTCTCCCACACTCTAACTCACTTACTTTCGATATACCTCCTTACCTCTCTTTGCTCTCTGCAATAAAACTTTAAAGAGATAAGAAGCTTTTTTCTATTTCAGGGTCACCATTAGCCTGAATAATGCATTGACAAGAGAAGAGCAGTTTGAGTTCTATGGAGGATAGAACCACAGCCTTCAATTAAATTATACATCATTATCACAGCTGGCAAGCCTAGTGCGACGGTACCCTCTCCATCCTCCTCTAAATGTTCCATGTTACTGTCTTGTCCAATATTGTGTGTCAAGCAATAGCCTCTTCCTGTGCCAGCACACAGGGCTGGGGAGGAAATATGGAAGAACATATTCAAAAATAGGCACAGTTGCATTCAGGGACACATCTTAAATGGCCATACTGGTCTTTCCTACATTGTCAGTGATGGAAAATGTTGTGTTTAATGGACGTAGCCTTTATTTTGATGTACGATAAGTTCTCTTCAATCTCCTCAATAACAATCAGATGGTAATGCATTGTCCCATCTGTGCTATGATGTGCTTGCATTACTCAGCGCTGTCTAGAGCTTTAGCAAACGTGATAACTGACCAGCAAATAAACCTCTTGGCACAGCCTGAGTTGGCAATGTCCATAAACTACAATAAAACTCAGAAAGATGTGCTTCGGCACAGATCAAGTATTCCAAGGATTGTACGCTCCTGTCTAAATCATACATCTGTATTCTCTTTCAGATCTGACACAAAACACAGTTCAGCTGTTGGACGCTCAGTATATTTATTTAAAGGGGCTGTTGATAGATGCAAGTCTGTGGAAAGTAAAGTGGGCTACATTTTGCTTCTGTGCATGTCCAACCACATGCTGAATGTCATCTTGGACCCCAGGAGATGCTGCAAGAAGCTGTGGCTTTGTGAGAAATATGATGGTGCAGTGCAGTATTTATATGAAGCAAGGGATTTTCACTGCAAGATTAAGGTGTCTACAAAGGTCCTCTTTACATTTTGCATTAGCATGCGTCTTATCCAGCTCCCCCTCTTGCTCTCAGAAAGATGTCACCAAACTGGCAAATGCTGTGCGCAGTCAGTTCTTTTTAAAAAGATGTCCTTAGGTCATGAAATTGTAACTTTATAGTTGTCTAACTTCAGAAAAAAAAATGCCATGTGCACAACAACTGGTCAGGAATCTGCTTTTAAAGCAGCAGAGTCAGGGAACGCAGTCATTAAAATGCTCTTAAATGGAGATTGTGCTGCTTGTCTTATTCAAAACAATTAACTTTGTTTTGCTCTTATCCTGCAATTCATATGTGCACCATGGGGTTCCCAAATGTTTTCAGCTCAAGACCCAAAGGAGAAATTCGGTGTTGCCTCAGGACTGAAACAGACAAAATTACACCATGAACTGCCATCTGTGTTTATATTCACATTTATGTTTGCTAGATGACAGGGAGGGTATTATCATTAAAAATCAGCACTTGCACTTATCACCACAGGTTGGCAGAATGTCAGTCGCCATAAGCAAGATAATGTCTGCAAGTCACAGCTATAATTGATAAGTATTGTTGACTGGTTATTAACACATACTAAGACAAACATGCTAACATGTGCAAAAGTGTAACCGAATGTATTATCTGTCGTCAAAGGAATGTCTCCTGGAAGTCTCCTTTTTGCTCAGGTGGAGTAGGGAAGTTTTTGCATCTTGCCTGATACTGAGAATTCTGGAGTTTGTTTGTCTGTTTGTCTGTTAGCAATATTACTCAAAAAGTTATGGATGTACTTTGATCAAATTTTCAGGATATGTTGGGAGTGTCACAAGGAACACATTATTAACCGTTGGTGATGATCCAGAAGAGATCCTGTATTCTGGATCACTTTGAAATATATTCTCCATTTACCACAATGTAAAATTTCAAAGTGATCCAGGATGTCTTCTGGATCATTTGAAATTGTTATCAAGATCCATCCATAACTTTTTGAGTAATGTTGCTACAGTAACAATCAAACAGTGAAAACATAATTTCTTGGTGGACCTCTCTTCAGACCTTGGCAGAGGTCTGTGCTCTCAGAATGCTTTTCTAGTTGTTTTTTTTTTTTTTTAAGCCTTTATTGATGTCATGCCTGGGCAGTGTTGAAGTGATGAGTGAAACCAATGTTTATGAACTCTTGTTATGCTTTTGGTCCTTGGTTCTGAGATGATGGAGAAATCTTTGCCAACTGGTAAAACATTTGGGTTGCACATGTTAGGTGTGAAGCACAAAACACTATTCTTGAAAAAAAAAAAGTGTTCAGTTTTTTAGCTTTAACACTTGGATAAATAAATATTACTGATCATCCTTTTGTTCATTAATAATACAATAAGTCTTTGTTTCACCCAGGTCATTGTTTGAGAAACATGGGATGTGTGTAATTATGGTCCTTTATTACAGTATTTCCTGTTTATAACATAGTCAGTCTGTTACAGTTACATCACACCAGTAGACACAAATTATGGGTGCACTGACTGCTAAAACTGTGTGTTTCGCTCTGCAGATGAAATAGCAGAATCTAAATCTGTCAGGATATATCATATTCTGCAAGAGGAACTGAAAGCTGGAGTTAGGAAGGACATTCTCAAGTATGTTATTACCTGCCCTATATTAGTGCTGCATTATTAACATTGTCCTTAGCTCACCAGTTAATTAACCCCACAGACCTTAATTTACAGACGAATAATGCATAACAATGGATTAACTTCCTGTTCTCATTACAAAGATTGATTGATTAAAATCACAGCTGTGCTATCGGTCATGTTTAAATATGACCATATTATCAGTGAGTTGCTATTATTGAGTTACTCCCCGCAGTGAACTCCAGTAGCACAGTATTCACAGTTTTCTCGAGTGTGCTAGTTCCACAGAAAGAAGCAGAACCATTAAGCCATTTTGTAACAATAGCATGTTTGTTGTAAGTGTTGGCCAGGTTGTCAATACATTTCGTGCACAACACTGCTTACTATTACTGATACAGAGACAGATAAACTTTATTAATCCCCAGGGGAAAATTCAATATGCATCAGCCCTGGGAAAGAAAGTAAAATACAAATTCAACAGATAATCAAGTGAATTTCTATGGATTATGATCTTGAGTTGAAATATCCTGTTTGGGTACATATCTGCAATATATGAAAAAATGCATCTCTAAAATTCTAGTTAAATTGTCACAGAATGAAAGTAAAATGACAGTCGTTCTGGTATTCTACAGGGTCACATGCTGCAGTTGTTTGTGTAGTTAAGGCACATTTGGGAAATATGAGCTACAAAACCACATCGACCTGCATCTTTACACATATACTCACAATTAGGAACAAGTATTTTTTCTGTTTACTCAAAACACACATTGGGAAGTAAAAGCTCCTAAAAATGCAAAATAGTGGTTTTTGAAGTGTAAAGTCTGTCCACCACATAATAATGGTGACTATATAAATGTAAAGCCAGTGATATGAGACATCTATGCCCTTGGTTTTGCCCTATAGCTTGGTACATTTAATTCTTGCATATATGTCATATCATTAAGGCTGTAATGGTATATGTATTCACACCGAACCATTGAAAACAGATGTTTGGTTCGGTGTAGCCCTATAACAAATGAATACAGTCAGTTTGTACCGATCTGTGCCACTGCATGTACCACTATGGCTCTTTAATATTCACAAGGATACCTCTACGTGATTGGAGTAGTGAAGGGAACATGTTTAATATTTATGAGACCCGTTCGTGATTCGTGCTCATGTGACCATGAGCATATCATGCGGAGGTGATGCATGGAATTACGTCTGCAGCGGACGTAATTCCATGCATCCATGCTACGTTTGCTTGTTTGACAGTGTAAAACGTCGCTAATAATTTACGTCACGTGATCGGCTTTTTTGATTGGCATGTTTTGCCGATCGCCGATCAGGCTATTTTTGGGTAATATCGGCCGATCATGATCGGCAGCCAAACGATCGGTACATCATTAGTTAGTAATAAAAATATTTCAGTTGCATTGAGGTGATGGGATTATACACTCAACTGCTGAAAGTGAGCTGATCAGGAAGTGTCTCCAACTGGATGCTGCTTGAGCAATATCCCAGTTTCTGTCTAATAATAAACCTCACTGATTCTATGTTGACAGCCATGATTTCATCCAGTTTTTTCCTGATCTTTTGTTTTGTTGTGCATAAAGAATGGTACATAAATTCAATGAGCTGATGGTGACAATCCACCCCCATATTTGTTTTGCTCCATACTCACAGTTGATTGTGCAAGTTTCCATGCAATCGCAAGTCCTTGGAATCATTTTTCTGAAATTGCATACGTATGCCAAGTATGTGGTCCTGTCTTGAATGGTGAGTCATTGGTAGAGTAAAATTATCTTAAAAATGTTTCAAATTTAGCATTATGTTTTTGGTCCACCTACATTTTAAGATTAGTTAAAAATCCAGTGTGCACCAGCCTTCAGCAGACATGTGCATTAAAGTGTTAAAGTGATTAGGCAGAAAGAAAGTCCTCCATTGTTTGTCTTGGTATAATCCATCTATTTACACTCGTATTTAGCTCTACATATACATTTCAATTGGAAACACAAATGACAGCTTAATAAACGCCCGTGAATGTGATCATGATATTCCGTGCTGTGACTGACAGTGTAGCTTTGCAGGTTGCTATTGTAGTGTCCTATTTTGAGCAGCATTATGCCTCCATTTGCTTTTGTGTTGTTGGATTAGAGTGTTTATTGTCCAATTTATCATGTTCACTTTGCCTGCCATGAAAAATATCTTCCCATCTCTGAATATGTAATGATGCTGCTTTGCAAATACAGCGCAACGAATATTAACAAGTGGTCCCTGCAATCTTCCAGCTGATGCCCTGCAAAGGTTCTAGAGAGTGATTTCCTGCACACACCAAAATAACAAATAGAATATTAACCTAAAGGCAATGAGCATAAAACAAAGTAATTCTCAGGATATTGCTTTACATGCCAAACATAATTTTGAGCCTGTGAAATGTATTAAATGAGAAAACGTTGAAGCATCGTTAACTTCAATCCAAGGCGTTTTCTGTGTCAGAACTGTCTTAGCAGAGGTTCCTCACCTCTGCTTTCTCGCTGAATGGGTAGCTATGATGCAATGGCTACATGGAGTGATATAAAACTATGCTTCCTTTGAAAGATGAGATGGAAGTCTGCACACTGAGGCTGGATTAAGAGTTTAATGACTGGTAAAATTGTGGCATTTTGTCCAAGGTGACCCCTGCAGAGGTGATCATGCCAAAGCAAGATGAAAAGTGAAAGTAATCCTTTCTTCCTCATTCCCAGCTGTCACCATCACAGGCCCAAGGCATGTAATTACACTTTTATTGGCTTTAGGGAGACCGCATCATTCATTTAAAGAATAATCACACTTGTGAGCACAAGCCCCAGTATAGATAGATCATACCTGCATGAAAGCATCCTATTCAGACTGGCCACGGTTTAATGGACTTTTATGAATCTAGGTTTGAGGCATTGTTAATAGTGTGCAGGGTGTTGATACCTGATTGTTATCCACAAGTCATCCCTCTGTGCTCTTCACTTTGGTATTTTCTGAGTTGAAGAGTAAGGCCATATGAATGTGACAGCGGCAGCATGTGAGTGTCTGGGTCTACTGCCAACCAGCCTTGACACCATTAGCTCTGGTGACACATTAAGGTTCTGTTTGCCTTGTAATTTGTTTTGTCTGTCAATTTGATGGATGTCTTGTTTGCCGGCACTTCCTCACACATTGGAAAATGGTGGCTCGAGGACATTGTTAAACGAACTTCAAAAAGGGAAACAGAAGGCATTTGTTTTCTCCAAACAGGTTTTTTTTTTTTTTTTTGGTGTTAATGGGTGTGTGTAACATTGTCGCAACTCATGCCATGCTAGACTTTGGATAATTAAAGGTGAAAAGCTAATTCAAGGAGAAAACCAGTTCGGGTTCAGAAGCTTGACTTGAGCTGCAAACAGAGCTCCCAGTGTCATTGTTGAAGTACATTTTCCAGTTGATATCAGTCTGGTGATCTGAGAACTCCAGCTGGATACTTCATACCCTCTAGTCTGAGCAGAAAAATGTGTTTCAGTGGAAGAGACTGTAAAACCACTGTAACGTGCATTTCATCTCTCCTATTTTCCTGTAAATGTTACCCTAGTTCATTAATTCTACCACAGAGTAGCCACCACTAATACCGTTGCAAATTTTTTATTCACACTATTGACCCTTCTTCTATGACGAAGCAGCACTGTACTGTAATATCCATGTCACTGCAGTTTAACACAGTTGAGGGAGTGTAGAGGGGCGACACAGAAGGGCTTCACCTGTTTGTGCTTAGATGATAGGTCAGGAAACTGGCAGCACAGTACAGTACTTTGCCTGACGATTCACCTCCAGCTGTGCAGTGTAAAAAGCTATCAGTGCACAATACCCGGACCACTCGGCTGAGGAAACATTACTGCTACACCATCAGCTTAACTTAATGAACCACTTCACCATTACCTTCATGTAAAACCTTGTAAGATGTGTGGGGTAAGAATGACACCACTACTTTCTTCCTCTTCAAGCCACCTTTATACATTTCAATATATGTCATTGATTTATTCATCTACATATATATATACGTGAGTAACATTTGACATACATTTTTTTTATGGCTTTTTTACACTAGGCGGAAGATGTCCTGACTCAATATTTGAAATTCATTAAGCAAGAGTTCATCATTTGACAAAGTGATGAAATAAAAGGTGACTGTTCACTTCATCGCAGATTGTAAAACTTGTGCACTCCATTTCAAAACATATAAAAAAGAAAGTGTGTATTTATAAAAACCCTGAGTGCACATTTATTTGTTGCTTCAATTTAAAAAAATACGCCACAGTGATGATAATATATGTTTAATATATTATTCAGAGATTCACATGAGGTTCAAGTGGCACTTAATGTAGTGCTTCATAATTAGTTTGAAGTTGATGCTTAGAATTTGATTATGATGGAGAATTTTGGAATTTGAATTTTTACAGCCAAACCTTAAGAGACAATATGTGGCAGCTTGTCTCATGTAATTTCCTTATTTATGGATTGTAATTAGTTTAGTTTTTTTTGCATGTGGTGAAAAATTGTTCTTGTTCGTGTGTGCATGTTGAGTGAACATTACATTTTTTTTTTTTTTTCATAAATACAATTGTCATCTCAACATTTATAATCATGACATTTTGGATTCAGAACTGAAAACTGATTAGAAGTAGCATTGATGAGAAAAACTGGATGCAATATCAATTTCAACATTGTACTGATTCCTGACCCTGGTTTGTATGTTTTAGAAGATGGTCAAGATATAGCTTACAGTGCACAGGACAGAAATCGATACAGTTTATAATGATTGCGGGCCCTACATTCTGTTTATTGATGTGAGCATACAGTATGGGCATCTCTAAACCTGTTATTAAACAGTCTGAGGTACTGTGTGTGGTGAGATTTCCAGGTGCCATGCTGTTTTGTTTTGTCAGCTTCTGTTGACAGTGTGAGAAATCAGAGATCAGCTTACCCTGTCTCCAAACTTCACCCAAGTAAGACAGTCCTGCGTGTCATTGCTTTTCACTCTTTTGCCCCGATGGTTTCATTTGTTACAACAGACCTTGAAATTTGAGAGACTGTGTGAAAAGCAATGCAAGACTTTAACATACATATCACAGTCTTAAAGCCATGGCTTCCCTTTTTTCTGTTTTTTTTCAACCATGTGAGAAATATAATATGTTACAGTTGAATCTTTTCTCTGCTAATCCATGGAGCAGGGGATGAAATCTTATTTAGGGATCAGCACCAGTGCATCACTGCCATGATAGTAGCAACATGCAACTCTGCAAGCTCTTTTTAAGAGCATTAGACCGCAGGAATGAACCAGTCAGCAAAAATCATCTTGGCTCATTTTTTCTCCTTTCAATTAAAGTAACCAATAGTCTGCACACCTCTGTTACCAGAACTGTAACTTCCTCAATTATTCACAATAGCATCTATACCATCCATTAACTATTTCTATACATTCAGTATGCAAACTAGCATTGCCTTAGCAAAATATTTGAAAGCGAATGTCTTGGATTATTCATATACAAAGGCTTAGTGAATGAGCTTCTCTTTTGTATGTTTGTTTCTTTTTCTGTCCCTTTGAATTTGAAGCCAGCTTGTCTCAGTAGGATATGCAAATGTTTGAGAAGAATGGCTGTCTGGCTCACCAGAGAAGCTCTTATCCTTTATTGTAGCATCAGTGGTAAAAAGAGCCAGGAGATTTTAATGTACTATAAGGTGCTGTTTGGACAAACTCTTACATTTGTGGGAAGAAATAAATATTTGCTGTCTTACGAACAAAACAGGACCCTTAGGTGGAGATTAAAGTGTTTGTGTCTGTTTTGTTGTTGATGGCCTGAATAACTTTGTCCTGTCTATAAATAGGCTATTATTATTATTATTATTATTATTATTATTATTATTATTATTATTATTATTATTATTATTATTATTATTATTATTATTATTATTATTATTATTATTATTATTATTATTATTATTATTATTATTATTATTATTATTATTATTATTATTATTATTATTATTATTATTATTATCAGGTCTTCCCTCAGTAGTCTCATTTTCAAATCTTATTTTAGGGTCTGACAGAGTTGTCTTAGTTTGAACAACACCTGCCCGTTCATTGCTGAATCAATAGAAGCTGAACTTGCTGCTCTGTTAGACTTGCATAGCAAATGAGGGTCTCCAAGGAGCCATGAAAAGCTGGTGGAAAGTGTCACTGCTTATAAACGGAAGCACAGGAGAGGTGTTACCCTCCAAGGAGCCCAGGACTAAAACTGCAGAGCTGCAATTTGACAAGCAGGTTCAATCTCAGTGCTGCTCAAGTAGCCACCGACGCGATCACCACACATTCTGCTCACCACAAAAACCCTAATGGTCTCAGTGTTGTGTCTAATAACGCTTGCAGTGTTTCCAGCATCAAGTTGGACAGCTTCAGTGATTCAAAGCAAAGTTATTTGCTATAACAATACAGAATTACAGAATCATTCCACATCATTCTGTCAACACACATTTCAGATAATAGGACACAATTAGATGTATTCTAATTAATATTGATAATTTGCCCCGTGTCTCAGTCACAGTGACAGCCTCCCCAGCTAAGAGGATAAAATGCGGCTCATGACCAGATGTAAGTCGACCGTTTATCATCACAGGTAAATCTAATGAACATTTCAGAGAGAGAACCTGACAACATTACAATGGTATTATGTTTTAAGTCTTTATGCCATACCATATTAAATTATAGGTCACTGATGAAAGTTCCAAGCTATATAGTGTACTGTATAATGGGCATTATATAAAAATTGGCTGCTGATTATTAAGGTAACCACAGAACCAATAATTGAATTAAATTGTACATATTACTGTGGCTTAATCCAGCTACAGCTTTTCAGGCAGATGGAATTTGAGTATTGTGCTGTGGTATAAAAGGCCTGAATGTTTGCTTTCCACTAATGTTTACTGCATGGGTTCTGTGATGACGAAGGTGTAGTGCTTCTGTAAATAGGCCATGGTGATCATGTATGAATATTTTATTATATGTGCTGTAATGGGTTACTTCATTTAGCCTCTTGGGAGGAGCATTTCTAAAACCGACTTCTTTGTGCTTCTGAATTTCTGGACTTTATGAGTCTATAACTGTATGACTGTATAACTGTATAAACCAACTGTGATTTGAATATTTTACATTGAATTAATGTATTTTTCAATTTAAAGCATAAAGACACAACCATCCACTAGTGTCCCAAACCACCTACTAATGTAAAATGTTAATAATGTTTGATCCACAAATCCTATCAATACATGTAAATAATTGGTGTAAAGCACATTTTGTTTCATGGTCATCAGATATGACCTGATTGGACATTCAAAGGCTCCATAGTGAACACAATATCTTTGCCAAAAAGTCACCTTTTCTTCCATTTCACTGATATAATAACCCTCAACTTTAATTTGAGCTTTTATGTACATCTACATAATTGGTGAATTCGATGAAATTATGATTTTCACTGAAAAAACATAAAGGGAAGGAGATAATATTACAATAAATGGTGATAAATCATGGAAAAAAGGTTAAATATGGAGAAATCACCATTTTGGAACTATCATCGGAGGTCTTTATTGTTAATTAATCCATTTTAACTTTCAATTTGTCCAGTCTTTAACTATGTCTTTACAAGCCATTAAACAAAATATGTGTTATTCATCCCTCCATTGAAGTTTAATGTCACCTTAAAATTCAGCACATCTGAGACACATGGCATTTGCATTGTGGATGTTGTCAGCATCAAGTCTATTTGCTGAAACTTATACTTGTTTCGTCATGTTTTGCTGCCAAAGAAACCTCTCTGAGCTGGCAGTGTCAGTCAGGTTTTTATGTGCTCATGCCTGCAGGGGTAAATGTATGTTGTCGCCAAAATTGCAAACATTTTTTGGCCACATCTGTGTTTTATATTTCTGACTTCCAGCTGGTTTCATCTACTTTCAGGATGTTCCTCCATCAAATGACCTGGATGTTCTGTCATGAAGGACACCAGGGTATCAGGGTTAAATACCTACATGATTGTTATCTACTGTAGACATGTTGTAAAATACTGCATATGTAAGATCCTAAGGTTCAGTAAAAAAAAAAAAAAAAAAAAAAATCCATGTTCAGCTTTTCATATGAATATTCAGTAGGATATGCATGTGAAAAAAACCCCGGTATCACTACTTGCAAAGGGGACACATATCCGTTAAAGTACTTTTGTTGGCGTAAACCCCCTACTCAGTAAACCATCAAGAAGGAGACAAGAAGAGAGGGGGTGGTTTTATCCTCAACCTCTTCCCATTGGGATGACGTGCTGTCTCTGTTATCTTACACCCAACATCAAACTCCTGATCCCAATCATAGTTTTTTTTTTTTTTTTTTTTATCTGTCCATGCTGTAAGAGCACACTACTCCCCCACATCACCCCAGCTGCTCCAGCACTGCTCCTAAGATTAGAGAACTCGCCAGCTCTCAGCTTTATCTACCACTGTTCCCAACCAAACAAAATTGGCTCCAGAGGGGAGTGGGAAGCAGAATCACTAGGAGACGAGACAGGCAGGCTTTATCTTAATCAGCAGCAGACATTAAAAAGTTACACAGAATTAGTTTTTTTTTTTTTTTTTTTGGCTCCCACTCTGGTAAGGGTCATTAAGGTTAAAACTGTAAAGAAAGGATGGGATGTAGGAGAGATTTGTCTCAGTTGGTTCTGTCTTGAAGTACAACGTTTCAAGGACAGTTGTGAATTGAATACACCTGGTAAAACATGGGAAGATGAACATGAAAATAATCAAGATAATGTTTAACTGTGTAATTATTTTTGGGGGGTAAGAGGTGACAAAAAATTCACAATACATATTTTTAAATACTTTACAATTTGAAAAGTATCCTCTACTCATGTAGACTCTTACTATGATTTTAAATATTTTCATATTAGTTGCTATCATTTTTGGTATCTAGTGAAAGTCTAAGAAAACGATGGCTATCGGTGGTTTTAAACCACTTGTAAAATATGTGACAAGATGAAAGCTGGCTAAAAAGATGCAACAACGTAGCCTGGCAAGCCCGATTGGGATATGAATTCATATATTGGAGACGATCCATAGACTGAGCTTAGGCGTATGAGTGGAATCAACGGCTGTCTTTCAAACTGCTCTGCACGTAAATAGGCCAGTGCTATGACCAATCAGAGCAACGAACAATGTGACGTATACAGAGCCACGAAAACGAGTCTAAACTAGCATTTTATCTGGTTGTTTTAACATCCTATAGGCTAGGCTAATTAACGTTAACACTCTCCTAAAGGTGGAGAAATAATACCCAACCAGGGCCATTTACTTATTTACTTAGTTACTTATCCGACCATAGACTGTATATAAGTTCATACTTTTTCAACCCTGTCGTCATTGTGCTAAGCCCGCTCTACAATCTGGTTACACAAATGAAGCGTTGTGATTGGACCAGTAAGGCTCTATGGAGCGTCACTAAAAATATTTTTTGCCACAGGAGGTGGGCTAGTTTACTAGGCTAGCAACAAGAAAATCAAAATTGTAGTCCTTGATTTTGTAATTTGGGTTTTGTGATTTAGTACACTCTGTGTTATTACTTAGCAAGATAAAAATGTTAAAAAATCCATAGTTTTTGGTTTGAAGTACATCAGCATTACATTTGACATTAATGTTCACAAGAAGTTCGTATTATAGCTAGGGATACACTAATCCAACTTTATCACTTCTGATGCCGATATTGATGCTGTGGCCTTAATTGTTGTTCTATACCTGATATGAATGCAATATCATTGCGTTTTTTTATTGTGTTTTTTATTGAGTAATACATTTATATAAAAATATACAGAGACAACCCCCCCCCCCCCCCCACACACACACACACACACAGTCGCAATACAAAAAACTGAGTGACATCAGCTCACTTTCACTTTCTTTATCTACAGAACTATATAGTAAATATATATATATATCCTCCACATACAAGTCCATCTTTTACAATTACACTCAACATACATAATGTGGCCCATGTCACACAAATTTAAAGGGGGAATATCGGTCTTAGATTGATCCCCAATCCAGCTAAAACTTTGATATCAGGGCCAATATCCAATCCTAGTATTGGATTGATGCCACTTTAATATAGCATGTAGTACTAGCTTGTATTTCAAAATAACAATCTAAAAATTACTCTTTGAAAAGAACTTTAGATAAAAATAATGATGACATATATGTGATCATTTGGTTAGTTTGATGGAAGTAATGGGATACATTGTGAAAGTGCAAAATAAATAAATAAATAGACTAATTGTGTGTTATAGGACTTGAGAGGATAACATGTTATATTCAGTTGTGAATGCCATTCCAGACTCTCCTGAACCACCTATGTCTGCAAATACATCCACCATATTGAGCCTGAACCCTGTACTAGGCAGTACTCTCCACCACCATCATGAAAACACCAGAGTAGGGAACATCTTGGTGTTCATTCCATCAGTGTAGTTCACAGACTTGTAGAATCAATGCCGAAGAGCACTGAATTTGTTCTGGAGGTGCATTGGGACCCCTGCAGAGCCTCACTGACACAGTTGGGTTTTCCTTTAGTCTGCCTCTTTGCCTGTCTGTATCGTTTTCACAAATGTATTTATCTGATACCACAGAACGTGCATATTGTTTTATTAATATATTTTACACCTAGTTCCGACATAGAAAGCTAACTGGAAAAAGAAATGGCAAAATGTATGTGTTATAAATTCTAACTCTATTTTAACTGACCTATGTAAATAGTAAAACCATCTTAGCCAGGTGGAAGTATAGTTTGATATGCATTATTAATAAGGTGAAAATGTAATTTGATATATATGATATAATGTAATTACTTGTGATAGTTAAAGTAGATTAGATGGACTAGCTTTAGCCCATTAATCGGTGTCCCAATAGGACATTTAATCAGTAAGAAATAGTGCTGATATTAGCCAATGTGAATATCAGGGTCTTAAACTTGGAAACAGGGAAAATAATAGCTCTAAAAGATGAAAATCATTACTCCAATTTTTTTTTTACAGTTTCATGTTTGATGTATGATAATTACTTGAGTATGCTGTTCAGTAATTCAGATTTATTTTGATGTTGAATTCAGCAGTTTTTCAGTTTTTGATAATGTTGAAGAGTTTGAATTTTTAGACATGCATAATGCTTTTTCAGGTCCATAATGTTTTATTGCTAGAGCCATGGATGTTAAGCCTGATTATTTGGGTTTTGCCCTTTTTCCTGCTCCAGACCCTGCAAAAATCCACAATCAGTCGACCTCTTATTTGGCCAATTCCATCTTGTTTGCAGGTAATACAATTTAGCACATTCGTCCTCTTCTCTTTCCAAAACCAGGTCAATACTGCACTGGTTTGTTGATCAGTCTGCCACCTCCATCCTCTTCATCTGCATAGTGAGATTTGATCGTAATGCATATAGAATGAGAACACAAACGCTTTTTAATTTACACCTCACAATCAGATGTCATCATCCAGTTAAAGCCAGTAGATGCGGATTGACTATGGGCACCAGGTGTAAATGGGATCCGTGATAAACACACATTAAAATGCAGCTGTAGTTAGTCCCCTTTGCCCATTTTATTATATTAAAAATGCATTTCTATGCTATTTAAATCAGTCGAGACCCACACATTTTCCCAGTCTGTTAGCTGGAGATTAAATCAGTTCTCAATTATGAATCGAATTTGTATCAGTTTTTACATAATGGGTTGTCTTGCTATCAACCCTATAATATTAAAATGTAATGAAAAAGTCAGTGCGGGAAAGCATGGGTGTCTCTGAATAAAAAAAAAAAAAAATGAGTTGAAACATGACAGTGAAGGGCAGGGGTTGGAGACAGAACCAAGTCCCTCATCAGAATTTTGATTGAAACCATAAGACAGTGACAGATTCAGTGTGACCTTGACCCGAGCTGACATGAGTGGGGCGAACCAGTCACAATGCCTCACCCATGACAAGTCCGTCGTTTCCTGGAAGAGCTGACCTCCTGGCATGTTTCTCTTTCGCTCTTTGTCATTAGCTCAAACACACTCTCACGGCATCTCCTCTACTCATCCTTCATAACTCAATACTCCGTAACCCTTCACGTCAAACCTCCCATTTGGCCTAATTTTCCCATGAGCTGCATGTATTAATCAAGCCTAAGGCCTGATTGACAGCATTTATCACCAGTGGATCAGTTCAGGCCTTCCTATCTGGGCCTTTCCGTCTGACTTAGAGACTATCAGAGCTTCCACTATCTCTTTCGCCTGCAGCCAGTGTCTACCATGAGGAAGGGCTGCTTCATCTGTGGCTTGCTTTTATCTCTTCCATTTTTAAATATCCCACAATCAAAGAGCCTGTAGCATTTCCTTGCTAATTGCCGGAGGATAATAAATTAGAGAATCCCCCCCCCCCTCCTCCTGCCTTCACCTCCATCTCTGGTGCTTACACTTACTCTCAGGCAGAAGGTAGGTAATAATCTGCTTCATTGCCACTGCTCTTGATCGCCTGACTGTAAGTGTATCCAGCATTGGGTTGCATGTTGAGTGACCCACTTTATTGGAAACTGTACCTGAATCTATGCAAAAACATCAAACAAATGGAAAATTATCCTAAGCATCATTAGGCTACGCTGCCACACTGGAATTCTATCTACCGACGTAGAAATATGGGGCGTTGAGTTTTTCATTTAAAGATATTGGTCTCTCATTGCCCCAATTTACAGGATTACTATCTTTTCATTATGAGTTGGTTATGTTAAACCAGATTTACTGAATTTAAACAGATGGCATACGAGGGTGTCAATTTTGGATGACAGGATTAGGCTCATCTCGCCATTTGGGTGTCTTTTAAAATGCAGCAGAATATTAAAATGCGAGCGCATTAGGCGAGATGCTTTCATGCAGTCTTGCTGAGTGCAGTACTAAGGGATGATAATTACTGAGGATACACCCTTGGTCCTAATAATGTAAGGCTTAATTATTCTTTCAAAAGAAATGTTGCCTTTGGGCGACTGATGATCTCAACTCAACATTTCATCTAAGCCTTATCTAGATTCCTATAGTCTTTAATGGGCCTAATACAGCATTTGTACGCTGTCTGTTATTAAACAACGTCAGCCTATTGAGAGTTATCTGTGTCAGGATGTTCTCTGATTATCACTTTAAGAGAAGCAAGATTCATTCAAGTGTGACAATTTATTTACCGGATAAATCATTTTTTCGTTCTTTTCTGAAGAACACACACTCGTGTACATGTTGAGCTGCCATGTGTTTAGAGGACATTGCATCGACCTGGATTAATGTTCTGGAGACTTAGCCGAAACATCTAAACTCAACCATTAAAATAACGCTTAACAACTCCGATATAATCATTTGCATTATAGGGAACTGTATTTCCTCCTCATAATGCACAGACATGACTCTCAAAACACATTTACATTTCTATAACATCACAAATACTCAGACCACACACAAATGCACACAGGACAAAGTCAGTTTTTCTCACAGTTTATGTGTGATGATCACAGAAACTAGCTGTATATATATATATTCATTTATTTTTTATTTTTAAATTAAGGAAGGCAGCATTTTAGAATCACTGTTTCCAGGGCTTCAGTCTGCTGGGGTTGTTTTTATGTGGTTTTGGTGGAACAGTATACAGATTGTGTTGGTGTCTGGATTAGTACCAAGATATGAGTAATCTGCTTGACTCATGATCAAATCTGCTGTGAAGAATCTGATGAATACGTACATGATTATGTTTGTCCCCAAGGTTGAGTAAGGGTTTGAGCATTTACTCGGTATGACACTTAAGAGTTTACAGCAAAAAGTGTTACACACCATTTTTGCTCCATAGGTATTATGTCTATAATATTGGATAGTTGTTTTTTTTTTTAACAAGTTTGTCATAATGTGTCTTTAATGTAAAGATAAATGAAAAAGCCACAGTTTATATACTACATGTTTCTCTCTGGTATATCTTACTTGGTTGGTTGTTTATTTTAAACTGTAATTATGAAGACAGTGTTCCCACAGGGTCTTAAAAAGTCTTAAAAGTCTTCAATTTACAGATCGGCATTTAATACCTTAAAAAATGTTTAAAAGGAAATACATTTGATATGATAGGTTTTTAGATTATGTTGCTATGAATTTGTCCCATGCGTTAAATATGTCTGGGAAATGTCCAAGCTGAAAAGAAAGTATCATTAGCCTACTCGCTTCCACCTGTTTCAACCCGACAATTTATTCGGTAATTAGGAACCACTAATTGATAAGTTTGCAGCCCAGGTGAGAAATGACCAGAACATTCAGCCTAACAATTGTTCATCTGAGAAAGCTGACTTTGGGAACTTTAAGGGGTGACTCGCAAGGGAAAAGTAACCACGAGTAAGTGCAAATTTAATGATTCCTGGTTGGACAAATGTTTTTTTTAAATAGTCTTAAAACACCTAAAGTCAACTTGTAGAAAGCTGTAGGAACTCTGGAATAATTTAAGTGGTGTTTTTCATGGGAGGCATTACTAACTTGGGGCAGTTTAGAGTTCTGAAGCACCCGATTTGATCATAAATGTAGTAGTTTTGCACTTAATTTTCAAAAGTCATTAATTATGTTGCTACCATGGTAGTGTAAGTAAATAACAAACTTTGTGTAAATTATGCAAGATGTTCTAGCTGTCTACGATGCCCTCCTTAATCCCACACTGAATCTTTAAGTGGAAGTAGCCCTAGTTTAACATTTCTCCTGTGATCACACTTTTATATACAGTAGAATTTTATATATATAATAATAATATTCCTCCTTGTGGAACTAATAAAGGAATATCTTATCTAAAACTTTTAAAAAATATCTATGTATATTTTGTGTTGACAAACAGTCTTTAAAAGAAACTTCTTTCTTGTTCGTGTTTATGAAAAACAGCTATCCAAAAACACCACCCAAAGTCTCTGAATACTAATAATAGTAGCAATAATAGCAAGTACGTTTCATTATTTTAGCAGCACAACTCCAACTATTTTTCAGCAGTGCGTCCTCCAGAGTATGAACTATGCTATACCTGTCATTAGGGGATCTGTGTTGTAACCCCCAGTCATCCTCCTCTCCATTCCTCTGTCCCAGTTCCCTCTTCTTTTTTTCCTCTGGGTACTAATTAATGTGTGGAGGAGGCTGAGGAGCTAACCAGGAGCCACGCTATTGCAGCATCCCTGTGTCTCCATGGCTCCTCCCAGGGCAGAAAATGCTACATTTGATCATTTGATACCAACTCAACAGCAACACATATACATATACAAATATACAAACCATGACATTCACTTTTGAATGTCATACTCGTCAAAATTATGTTTCTTAACTAACTTTTTTTAAAAATTCCCACATACTTTTTACACACTTCTACTGTTGTTTGCCTCTGATTCTGTCATCATTTGCTGGATGGAATAGAACATAACATGTAGAAACACAGTTGGCTTAAGTGGGACGACATTGCATTAGGGATTTTCTTGAGCCGTTTCTCTCTCATTTTTCATGTATTGTAAGAATCACAGATATGTTTGGTGCATGGTTACACATCAAGCTATATCTTCTCTATTAGTTATAAATATATAGTGATTCCTACAGGTCTTATGCAGGTTTGTGGACCTTGTGTGTACTTGTATTGTTATTTAGATTTTTCACTTAGCTAATCGTTCAAAATGTGCATGAATTATTTAAAAAAGTACTAAAAATACAGTTTTCCCTAGGTTTTCAAAGTCTTAAACTGTTTTTCATTAGTTTGGAGAAGAGTTACTTGAAAAGGTAAGGAATTTGGGCGTTACCCTGTAAGACATATTTTTCAACTAGGCTTATGGTGTCAGAAGTGACAGCTCGGGCCATATCCCTGAATGCCCCCAATCCTTAACCAGACAGCTACAATATCATGGTATGAGGCATCCCCAGATGATGACCTCTTATTTGCACTTGATTTGAAGTCAGGTTTTTTTTTTTCTACTTTTGAGCAGGCCCTTGTGGGCAATCTAGAAATAGTAAATCATCCAAAATTGAATCACTTCTTCCTCTCCATGATATTCATTGATATGGAGAACATGGAACTTCTAAACAGGATAATTTTCAAGTTACCATGTGAACACGAAAGATATACGGTGGTGGTGGTCAGACCAAAAACATAATATCCCTGAAACTCAGGGATATAAATATATCAACTACTAATAATTACAAAATCTAAAACAGCTTTTGCATTAACACTCCAAAAGCTTAGAAACAAAACTTCTGTAATACTTCATTCAGGGACAAATGTATTAAATGTAAGAGAATTATTTTAAGTAGTTTTGTTGCTCTTCACACAGATTTGATGTACATGCTGCTTAGAGTGGTTTGGGTACCCTTCCTAAGACTTTATTATGGAGGAAAATAACCTGAAGATGGCTTAATTTGTTTCATTGAATACATTTGTTATGAATTAAAATGCAGAATGGTTGGGGTGGAGGTTTTTGTGTTACCCCGGTAATTCCCACAAAATGACAAATGACACAGTCAGCACGTATATATTTATAGAAAAGTATGTTTATAATTTACAGCCGTCTGTGATTGTGTCACTGGATGCATAGACACTAATGTATTTGTAATATATATTTAAATGTGTGGGCAAACAGTGATTTACTTACGCAGCTATTATGAGTGGTAGACACAGCAAAACAAAATCACTTTTAATAAGAATTATAAACAATGTGTTGAGTCTGTAGCAGCTTCAGAGGAATCTATGGAACATAAAGAATGCAGCCACTTATTTAACACTGTAAGTTGTTGCTAATGTTTATGTCTTGCAAGTACGAGATGCTTTATTGAAGTTTCACTGTGGTGTGTGTGATAAATCCCCTTGACTCCTATTATTCATCGCTTAATGGCTTCCATTCATCATTGAAAACATGAGGTAAATTAGCTGTTGGAAACTAGTGTTTGGCTTCAAGGCTTCTCTGAAAGGGCTGAAGTCTTTGTTTAGTTTATTTTTGCAAGAAAATACAAACTTAGGTTGTGTTGTATAACTTTTCAAGACAACATAATAGCAATGGCCTTAATACTAGATTATATTCCCATACAGTTACACATCCTGTTACTGAAAGGCAGACATTTGTGAGTACCTTAGTTTTCAATCAATGACTTGTAATCTAACGCTCATGGTTTGTGTTCCTGAATACTTTAAAGATCATCATTCTTCTGAAAAAGAGCTGCCGCCTCCCATTATATTCAGCCCTTCCCCCAAAATGATAATTAAATGAAGAATGCATCAGAAATCCTAGAATTAAAACACTTAATTATGCATCCTTCACACATTAATCTTTCATGATTTGGGAATCAACATTCTTCATTATTCAAAACTGCAAAATACAAGAAAAGTTAAATGTGAAAAAGGCAGAACAGATTAACACAGGAATAAGAAAAAATGTGCAGAGGTGTTGACGATTGGTCTCAATTCCAGTCCTCTCCTCTCATCATTACCAGTCAGAAGTGTACAACACAGAGATGTAGACTGGGTGTAATTACCCGATGAAAAGTTAATGCAGGGCAGAAGAACAGAAAGCCCTAAATTGTTCAGAAGATATATTTGACCTGGGACACATGTCCTACTGGAATAGAGGGTGTAATTTGGCAATTAGGTTGAATCAAAGTGGATAAACTCAGGTTATACTGAATGGATGGAATGTGAAATACATGTCAAGATATTGACTATAGTCTCTATTTGTTGACTTTACTTTCACCTTTATTTAGCCTTTGCCACTAAAAACCTTTTCTACGGCAAGAAAAGAACCTTTGCAGGGGTTATGTTGTTTATTTGGTATTCCAGTGTTAAATAATTTACTCAAGATTAGTATGAATATAATTTAATTTTGTCTGGTTTATTCGGCTGCAAAAGATGAAAGACCACACTTTAAGTGTTCATATTTAAACAAAGACGAAGGCACGTTTTATGTTTGTTGGAAGGTCACACTAATTCTGTGTATGATATTTCAGCCGGTGTGTACTGTATACTGATGTATACAGCACGCTACATTTGTTTATGGCTAACACCAGCGTGAAAACAAACTTAATTAGTTCTCTCGACAGTGACTACAGTTGTACCCCTCTCTGCTGTGAATGTAAATAGAGTTCAAGTTAATGTATTCTTCATATTTTTCAAGTCCCCATGTGGTAAAAGTGGGAACTCAACATTGACCTGAGTGTATAAAGTCTTCAGTGTCTGACTCTTTAAATCACTACCTCAGGAAAGAGTTGTTACCGGAGCTGGAGGTCACCCAAGCAGGTCTGCTGGGATGGCACAAGGGCTCCCAGCGTGTTTCCTGACCACTGCTGCCTGAGCCAGCACTTGGCCTTTTCATGCTGGCCCTTGAAGGCAGTAACATACTTGTGTGCACCTTTGTACAGACACACACACACACACACACACATAACTGTGCATGGGAGTTGACCAAGGTTCCCCATGAGGGTCTTGGCCTGTCATCTGACAAAGCCTAACAATAGCAGGGAGCAGATGCCTGGGTTCCTGGGCCAAACAGATGGATGGGCCAAGTGGCTTTGGATAAGAATCACCCTCCTAACCCATAAAGACAGCTTGGGGTTCTGGCTGTCAGGGTGCTATGTTTTTAGATAAATTAGCACAGCAAGAGGAAAAACAGTGGGCTTTGCAAAAGTCCAAGAACAGCTTGCAGGAAGACAGGAATAAAAGAGAAGCTTGCTGCAGGCCCCGAGCCCCACCACTTCTAATCCTTCTCCTGTGGCTTGAAAGGCCAGAAGGGAGGACCAGTATCTCACCATGAGGGACTGAAATATTAAAGCAGTTATAAACCATCAGGCTGGCCTCTACCATGGCTGACAGGATCACTTGGAATGGCAACTAGATTTAGGATGCCATGGGCAGTGTGAAATGAAAAGACACATCACAGGGCACGAGTCTGTACCTGATTAAAAACTCTGGCAGTTTTTATCTCCCTCTTGTCTGAGTTCCATTTCTTTGTAAAAATCTGGCTCCGCTTATACGCCGTCGTCTCTTTATGCGTGGGTACCATTTCTGCGTTTGCTTTTTGATGTCTTCTTTGTTCCACAATGTAGTGAAAGGCTCGGGCACTATGAAAGGCTGAGATAGATCCATTCCTTCAAAGGCCCTGGATGTGCTGCTGATGTTACACTGTTGAGCCAGCGATGAGGCTCACATTGGCAGGCAGCTGTAATTTGAAGAAGAGGTGTTGGCTGTCTGACCCCTGGCTTGTCAGGCAACCCTCCCACCATACCCAGTTTTGAAAGTCTGGCAGTCAAACAGGGAGGGGCAGGCAACATAATGGCCCTGAGTGGAGTGGGAGAGGGTGCTTAGCCAGGGTAATTTAAGAGCAGGACATACAGATGGGATTGGGGGCAGAGAAGAGACTCTGCAGGGCAGCAGTGATTAGACAGAAGGGCTTTCTTGAGTGCACCGATGGATCCTGACAGATGAGAGAGGGGGGTGGGGGGGACCCATCCTGTGACATCATCAAAAGGGGTGAAAATAAAGTAGGTGCTGACCGAGGAGAGCTGGGATTCCATAATCAAAGGGCTCATATGAAGTTTTGCCACCGCTGATCGTGCTGTTTGTTAATACGCAAGTAGGACATCAGGCTGCACCGCTCAGTGAAAATGTCCCCGTGGTCAGCAATGTACAATAAAGGATTTCCCAGAGGATCAAAATACAGGAAGGTAAACAATCATCAGCCAAGTACTGTAATACTACAC
This sequence comes from Siphamia tubifer, assembly GCA_020466265.1. Lineage (NCBI taxonomy): Eukaryota > Metazoa > Chordata > Actinopteri > Kurtiformes > Apogonidae > Siphamia > Siphamia tubifer. The sequence continues at coordinate 40,900,593 of CM035795.1, read as the reverse complement.
TACAGTGCTGGCTATGTGCACACACATCAAAAGAATTAAGGAATAGCAAAGTCATCATGCTGGGGACCTGCTGCGTAGTTAAATAAACACCCCAGGGTTCAAGAGGTCATCTTTGATAAGATTGGGAAACAATGAACGTGTGGAGACCTACATGCAATCTGACGGCGGGATGTTACAGACCCATCAAACCAAGTAATGAATACACAATGCCTGTAGTCATTGAACCCCCTGGCTCATATTTATCTGAAAGTAAAACAAAAATGGAAAACCGCAAATGGCATTCACCACCTGCCTGCTGCCCATGTCTGTTTGAACATTAAGTGTAATGAAACCCACACGTCTCCTGTCTGGACGGGTTGGAAATGATGCAGCTCAAATGAACCTGCCTCTCAGTTAAATGTTTTCACACTTCACACTCCATTATGATGCTGCTGATGTGAGCGTCTCCAGGTGAGCAGTGGGGATGAGGGCTGTCAGTGCAGGAGAGGAGCTGCAGTCCTTTGAGTGGGAGTGGGAGAAAGGAATGGGAATGGAGCCACAGCTCATTGGGAACATCAGCCTGCTACAAGGAGGACAGGGAACATGACTCATTAGGTATGGGCCTCTGCACTTTCTACACTGAGCTGCATGCTAATGTAGAGAAGACATGGCTCAACTGGGACTCCAGTGATGTTACCAGTGCTAGAGGACTAAAATGGTTGGAGTTTCTATGTGAAGCATATGGAACATCACATCACCTTCCAATTCACTGGTATACTTTGCAGTGATATATGGGATATTGTGCTGCAATAGATCAGACATTTGCCATAATAATAGTTTCAGATATTTTGGTGTCAGGTCACAGTGCTACACACTCAGAAAATGAAAAAACAATGTCTTGGATCATATATGTTGCAATTGATGAGACAGTACTCTATGATGGAGATTGAAGGAGACTGCAATACCTTTATCATACTAATGAGACATATTAGCCATGCTTTCCGAGCTTCAACGGCATTGACAATTTTATACTTGACATTAATTGCCTCTCTGAAGTACTGAAAATCTTTTTTTTAACCTCAAGAGTGTCATTTGAAGAGGCTGCGTTAAATATTGAGGAGGTTGGTAATGAATGTGGACAGGAGACAGCCAAAAGTTTTCTATTTGTAAGGGTAAAATGTCAATAAAAAGTGTCTTTGACGCCATAGTGCATGAACGCCCACACCTTTCCTGTTCATCATACAGGAATGTAGTAAAGGCAACATTAGTTCAGTCACATAGTGTCTGCCACCCTGTAAATGATTAGTCCACATCACAATACAAGGGAATGAACTGTATTTAAACATCAGAAAACAAATGAGGGGGCTTGTTTGCTCTTGAATTGAGTTCTGGGCTAAGACTAATTAGACGCTCGAGGATACATTTGATTAAACAACACGACATTCTCACAATTAAATGTCATGTGCAATTACTATGAATGGAATGACTGATCTTTTTACCATATAACTACATGTATCTTTCCATCGTCCTACCAGGTCTCTCTCTCTTTTTTTTTAATCTCTGGTTGCATCGTGGCCTTTATAAAGGGAGAGATTGTAAAACCTGTCTGATTATTTTTGGGAGCAAGATGCCCTTTGAGGCATTAAAAAGAAAACACTACTTTTTGAATTCAGTGAAATATATTACTTTCACCTTGTCTTAAAACTCAGGACATGCATTCAGGAGGATTGAAGACTAAGCATATTTTGGTCTTAATGACTGGGTAAAGATGTACCTAAGATAGCATATTTGAAATGACGGCCCTATATTCCAAACAGAGGTGTCCCAGTTTTTTATGCACATTTATATGAGATTTATAGTCCCACACCTGAGGAAGAAAGCATTCCCTGTGGGCAAAACTCCCCCTCACTCACACCAAAGTGAACAACAACAACAACTAGAAGTGAGGTCCCTCTGCAACTTGCCTCAAGCCTCGCAATTGTTTCCTCTCATTGTTTTTGTGTTTTGGTTCCTGCTCAGCTGTGATTTATGTGCGTTTCTGGCCAACTTTGTATTATCACTTTAGCTCTATTTTTGGGGTATTTGAGTTTAAACTTGCAGCGTCGGTTGGAAGTTTGTTAAAACTCTCTACCAAAAGCACCTGGGCCCAGTTCTATTTTGGGCATTTGAAATGTGTCATCGTTTGGTCCCTTCTAGAATTCCTTCTGGAACCTTTTGGATTTTTTTTCTTGCCGTTTCCCGTTTCACATGTCTAGCCTGCAACAGTTAATCCCATGAGCGCTCCTTCAGCTTCTTCTATTCCCGTCCTGCTGTACCATTGTGATCAGTCACCTGTTCTCCACTAGACACAAAGCTTGCGTGGGCCGTGCAAAGTGTTCATCCTCAGAGCTGCCGTATCGCTACACGAGGGTGTTTTTACCCAGAATAATCCAGATTTACTCCTCCGTAGACCCCTGCACACTGCTGCCTCGACGGCTGTAGAGTTGTACCACACTGCTAGATCCACCCTACACTCTCCTCTCTCTCCTGCACATTACCCCACCCATTTTACATGCTCTTCATCTGTTTCCAGAGGTGAGATTTGGAATCGGGTGGGAGTGTGTCCAATGGCATTAACCCACAGTGGAGCTTGAATCACAGATTAGAGCAGAGGAGGGACTGTGCAGAGTGGAGCTGGGTGGGAGGTGATACAGTGGTGAGATGGGGCTTCAGGCGCCTGGGGAGGGTGGACAGCTCTCATCAGGGCCAGCAGGGATAGAGGAATAATACAGAGATGAGGGGCTTGAAATCCAAGAAAGGATAGGCTTAAATCTTCTGCCATTGAGATGGAGCTTTGGGGCTAATAAAGGATTCCCTTGAAGGAAGAGTGAGAGCGCTGCAGCCTCCAGAGTTTGTAGTGTCCCTGCCACTGCCAGAGCCAACCAATTTGTGATGTGTTCTGTCTGAAAGCTGCCACATTCATGGAGGAGGAAAACTTGCCTTCATGTCCATATGTCAGGAGTGTTAGTGTCTTCTTAAATGTCTCTTTAAAAAACTTTCAGCATAATAATCAAGTACCATAGTAACAAATACTGAAAACCCAACACCCAACAAACCTAATGGAGGCAATGTGGTGCGGTTGATGCCAACCATACTCATGTTTTCTGGGACTGTTCACAGATTAAAACTTACTGGGTGTCTATCCACACCACGATAGATGAAAAATATTGAAATACTCCAATGAATGTTATTAGGTTATTCGTGACCTTGTGAAAAAAGAGCATCAATATTTGATATACCTATTATTGTCAACGGGAAGAAAAGCAATCACAAACCTGAGCCACCCAATAATACTCAATGGCTGGACATTGTGAAGGAAATCTGGACAATGGGGAAAATTACTTTCACTCTGAGACTCAAAGATGCCGAATTTAAAGACAAGTACGGCAAATGGACTACTTACAAAATGCACATGGGTTCTGAACTCTGAGTCCTAATCTTTAATCATAAATGTTGCTGCCGTCTTTTATATTTTTGGGTTGTTTTGTTTTTGGTGTTCTTGTACTGGTTGGGTTTTTCTTTTTTCCAATTATGCTCTATGTGAAAAATTAAACAAAGATTTAAAGGTAGGTTAGGAGATCTTGGAAAATGGTTCCTGCAAGCTCTATTTTGAAAGTATACACACCCATGTCTCTTTGCCAGCCCACCCCTGGAAACCACACCTTCAAAAATACATCAACGCGCATGCTGTCTGGTGCAATCAACATCAATTAGCATCCTAAATAACAAAGCAAAAAGTCACATTTATCAGTTTGTGTCACATGAAGCTTACCTAACAAAAGGTTTAGAAGCTTGAAATAAACACCATAAGAAAACTAACGGATAAGGACAATAGCTTATGGTGTTACATCAGCAGTTTACACACAGTGTTGGTAACTTCGCAAAACCTGCTGAAACATTATGTTTGGTCAATAATTTTCTCACTGATGGGTTGAACACGATATTCTGATATTTGATGAAGGGGGCTGATATTTGATGGACATATCAGCAAAGCAATCATTGTAAAGATGTTCAGAATAATGATTGGCCAGAGTTTTCCTCTGTTTCCACCCTCTAAACTGGACTAAACATTTAGTTTTTTGGGCAAACATTCTATTTAAGTGTGTGATATGGAATCGCGAAGAGGTTTTCAAGCAATATGGTAAAACATGTTCCAAAAAAAAGATCTCCCACCCCACCTTTAAGTAAGTTAAACAGAACTAATGGTGCAATGTGGGGAAAAAAAATACTGAAAAATCAAAGTTGATGAGTTCAGTATTTTTTCTTACTGTGATAGGTCATAAAAATGCTGTGCTAGGTTTAAAACTTATATTGACATTCACTGATTTTGAAAATCAGTACGAAAAGACAGCAAAAGCAAACAAATTTAAAGCAAACAATGGAAAACCATTATTTAGCACAAAACAACAACAAAAAATCCTAGCATATTTTACATTTGGGTGACCTTTCAAAATGGTAAATACATCAATCTTCCGTGTTCTGCTCTCTCTCTCTCCTTCTCGGGTGTGTGTGAGCATGGGTGAATGAGTCCATCAGTCTTCTTAGCACTCATTAATAAGAGTCAGGTTAATAAATCACAGGATTGCGATGGGCTTGTGTTTGCATGCCACTAGTACCCTAATGTCACTCGTCTGTTAAAATCGGTAAAACATCCTATTGGTTTTTATTTGTGTTACTGCACTTCATGCCCAAAACGTTTAGAAGATCTATCAATAAGGCGGCAGGATTAGTAGGTGGAAAGGAAAGTGTAACATTTGTTTGGTAGCAGGTGCGAGGTTTAAGGTTAAGTAAGTGAAAGGTGTTGTGTTGTAAACAATAGGTTAATGTGCGTAGGCAAGTGTGTTGTTTGTATTGCATTCCTTGCATGTGTACTTATTGGGGTGTGGACTTTCTGCTGATGAATAGCTGGAGTTGCTTTTGTAAAATGGGCAGTCAGTGATGGATTTAATGTAAATTTACTGCTCTCTCCTTCTAACTGCAAATGTCTGAGGCATTGTGATTATTTGTTTGCTCTTAGGGCAGTGGCTGGCAATTATTGTCATTATAAATTCATGTGCTAATAATTCATTTTAAAGGCTTATATCAATATTTTAAATCATATATGAACTGTTATGGGGCTAGGTGATGTGGCCAAAAGATCAAATGAGATCTGTTGAGGTGGAAACATAAGCTCTACAGTATATAGAGTCACACTTTTCACACCTTCTGTAAAATTAAGGCGATTTACAACCAAACTATAACCAGTTTTGCCGTAGTTTTCTCAGGTTTTGTCTGTATGTGATTGCTTATTATTGTCATTTTGTGACTGTTAGGGTTTCTCTTTGCTTTATTTTGAACCAACATAATTACAACATCTGCAACATTTAGATGAAGAACACACACACCTGCATTTCCTGTTATATACAACTGTAGTTTTTTCATGAAATAATTAGGTCAATGTTTATTTTTTGAATCAAAGACCCACTAATGGCATCTTGACCTGGGGTGGGGTGGGGGGTTACATTATTGTAAAAGTTATACAACAAACCTGTATGTGGAGGACTGTAGATATGTTGATCATGCAACATTCAGACCTGCATATACTTAAGGATAGATTCTGTTCATTTACATTATTTTCTTTTTTCATCTTATTTTGCGTGTTTTTTTTTTTTTTTGCATGTTCAAAATACATGAATAAAAAATAAAATAAAGATTCCCTCACCTCATCATTTCCCACCTGCTGTCTTTGAGAAAGCCCATGAGTTCATGATTTTTTGTGATTGTTATTTTTTCCCAGGGGAGAATTTCCTCTGGTTGAGATGAGAACCACTGACGTAGATTGTGATGGACTAATTTGTTCCCCAAAGTTGTATAATGATTCAAAAATGTTTGTACACTCCAGCATAACTATAAAATCTGAGGCTGAACACTCAGCTCACAGACTTATGGTAATTCTTTGTAATTATTTCCTCTCAAGTAAAAAAAATAACACTTTACAAAAACCCCTCTAGTTAATCTGGACGAGATCTGAACATTTAAATGTGGATAGATGCAAAACTCACTAGCTTGGAAACAAGCACAACACTAATAAACAGTTGTACTGTAACTGAGTGGAATAATTTTGACAAGATTTTAATAACACAATGTCTATTATCCCCCTGATAAGTAGATGTATGACAAAGGTTGTGAAACTGGTGAGTCCTAAGGGTTGTAATCATGAATATTATTTTCCAGAACTCAAAAGATCTCAAATCCAACCAGGTAGAAATTACATTTGACAAACAAAATGCAACCTCATATTTGAGAAACTGGACTTTTTTTTCTTGCTAAATGGCTTCTGACAACTAAGAAGTTATAGGAAATTGGTTTACTATCACTTCAGATAGATTAGTGACTAATCCTTTCAGTACCACTTGCTGAAGCTGTGGAAGGTTTTTCCTTCTCTCACCTCTTGGAGTGTTTTCTAGTTTTACTGCTTTTGGTTGTATGCCCCTTTGGCTTCAGGGGCAAATAATTAGTATTATATATCTGCATTCATTGAAATAAAACAAATAAACAAAGCAGCAGACCTCCACCAAGGCTTGACATGACATTATATGACGTCAAAACGTGATGTGATTGAGCCATAGGTGTTTGACCCATCTGATGTCTGAAGGTGAGACGATGTGAATGCAAAAAAAAACAGATATTAGCACTTGTGTGTTTTAGCTGTTGACTTTTAGTGTGACCTTGACCTTTGACCTTCATTGCTCAAAATCAAATGGGTTCTTACTTGACCCATTATCTACCATTCCTGAAACTTTACTCAAAATCTGTTCAGAACTTTTTTGCCTAATCCTGCTGACAGACAGACAGACAAACAAACAAACAGACCTGAATTTAATACCACCTTGGCAGAGGTAATAAATCAATTAAAACTTTATTTACCATCACTGTAGCTGAAGCCTGCTTCAGATCACCTATCATGAGTACTTCCACCAGTAACTCCTTAAGGAGCTTAACCTGTCTCTTAACAAGTACTGAAATTAGGACAACTAGCCGGCATCAGCCAGTTATTTACACTGCAGTGAGCCAAGTAATCATTATTATGCAAATTGATTCAATTGCACAAGTGGGGGAAGAGTGGTCTTATGAAGATGAGGAATCGTAGATAATTAGCAAGAAGGCATTTTGTTTGAACCCAGCCACTTCAACTTGGGGTGCGCTACGAAGGTTTGGTGATAAACAAGCAATGGAAAAACACAAGGGGAAAGAGGGAAAAAAGACAACAAGCTCTTTCATCTAAACCCACACAGAGATATGTCTAAGGAATAATCAACTGTTGTGCTGCTAAATGTTGCGGGTAGACAGCTGTGGAATTAGCCATCTCCAATCTGATTGTCCCCAGCACTTTATTCTCTAATGCAGATAAATACAGCTCTGAAGTCGTTGGGAGAGAGTGGCTGCAGCAGCCCAGGGTCTGGCCATCTAACAGCTTCTGTCTAAATGGCTTTGACTGTCGATGAAACGAGGCTGGGGCAGAGGCACTGATGTGATGTTAGCTCGCTCTCTCTGTTTGTCTGTCTGCCTGCATGTTGTTCGCTATAGGTATCATTGTTTCCATTCCATTTCACAGCAATCGGCCTTGGTGAGGGAAAAGTGCTTTTCTATCCTTGAGCTGTGTCTTTGTCATATCAAGGCCTCAAGCTTGAGCTGCAGATTCTTTATAGGCCCAAGAATGTAAGAATGTACTGTTTGGTGTGTAGTAACATATGCGTGTTTAATTCTTTCTATACAATATGTATTTACTGTTATAACAGTTTGGTTTCACGGGGGAATTTTAATTTTTTTTTATGTATGCGTTTGGGACTGCAGGAATATGAGACAGAGGATGTGTTTGTGAAAACTGAATATATTGAGAATGTTGATGGATCTATTTTAGGCTAAAAGAGCCTCTGTCAAAAGGAATTGCATTAGTATGACAATAGACATTCAAGGCGTGTTGAAAGCGCAGTCACTAGAATAAAGAATCTTTTATCAAATCCAAGCCAGCACTTTTTTTTTTTTTTTTTACAAAGTTTTATGCAAACATCTTTCTTGTGCCGTTTTATTTTTTAAAACTGACAAAACATATCAGGTGAGGCTACTTGAATGGCCTGTTTTCTCTGGGTTTGTGTTTGATGGATACATCATCCGCTCCCTGCTGATAGTACCTGATTTTGGTTTTGTGAGCATGTTCTTAATATAGTAAAGTTCTAAGCAATGGGATTTATTCCACTGTACAACTCTGGCAGTGTTTGCACCTTATTCCTTTTCAGTTTTAATTGCATCCTGATAACCTAGGTAAAGTAATGCTAGAGGTAATTAATCACATAGTTCTTTTGTGAGTGTACACAAGAAGACTCACACAGATGCACACACTTATATACAGGGTTCTGGCAGGGTGATCAATCAACCTGCGACAGTGTTCTGTACACACCATCAGTCCCTCCATGGTTGCCTTTATCAATAGGCTAATTTGTCTCCTTCTGCACCTCAAACATTATGAGTCCTCGCACATTTAGCCCCACACCTTCCTCCTTTATCTCCCTATAATTCAACACTTAATACAACAATTAGAGAGCTGTGGAGGTTGCAGTTTCCCATTAACTCTTGCCAACTCCTGGTAGTTTTTTTCCACTACCACATACTGTAACCTGTAGCCTACTGTGACAGTCAGGAGACTCCACGGCCCTGATTGCTGCTTTTACATTTCATAACTCATCCCTTGCAATTTCTTCTAGTCTCATCTGTCTTCATGCGTACGATTCTTCCTTCTCATAAAAGGCTCACTGGGTTGATAAAGCAATCAACGCAACGGTACCATTAAGCAGATAAACATATTATCATTGCTGCTCTCACCTCCCACTTTCCTTTCTTTATAGTTTCCCATATCTAATTTGGGTTCCGGCTCTCCTCCTCTCTGTTGCACACTATTCCTTGCTCCTGCTTACTTTTACTTACCTGCTTTCGTGTACTCTCCTCTTCTTGCTCTGCCCCTCATCGTGCAAATCTTTCATGTTGATTTCAAAACTGGCAAGTCCACAGATGAAAAGTGGAGTGAAGTCAGTTGAAGAGAGCCAATTTCCTCGTCTCTTGTGAAGATTAGCGGAGGCTCATTGGAACGTATGCTTTGTGTTAAAGAGCCTGCCAAATGACAGAACACGGTTGGGGGATTCATAATTATCTTTTTATTACTCTGCATGTATAATGACTGCCCCCATTATAAAACTCGAGATGATGTACACAATTACATTACCCTAGACGGCACTGAGACAGGTGCATCAATTGTGCATTGAATCTATGCACTGTATTTTTGATAAGGTAGCCATTTGGTGTCGTTTCATTTGGAATGAGCGATTTCCTGCTCTGTTGTCACACCTGTGATGTTTTGCCATTTATGTCTTACTATCAGAGGACATTTGATTATTAATGTGCTTAACATTATACCGACAAGGTAAAATATGTCTGTACAAAGCTGCAGGCTCTGGGAAAAAAATATCACCTTTTTCTTCATTGAGGGATCAATGCCCTTTGCTGTATTTGCCATAATGTCACGTAATGCCACTACCAGCAGTAGTGGTGAATAAAAAATGAGCGCTCCCTAGAGGTTGGAGCAGGTTATAGAGCGTAGCTTGTAGGTACGAAGAATGGCTGCAGTTTAGAAAAAAAAAAGGGTTTTCATTCCTGGTACAAATCCCTTTTTTTTTTTTCATACTTTCCAGAGGAAACAAATTTACAAAATCCCAAACACAGTCCATGAGCACAGCTATCCTTTGTGCACAGATGCCTTTTCATTATTATTCATTTCATCCTTTCCATCTATTTCCCCATACTCATTTGCAACATTTTTGTGGCCCTTTGTATTTTGAACATAATTTTAGCTTAATCTAATATTTGTAACTGAGTGCAAATGCAAATAGAGGTGCTGTTTGAGTGCCGGCTTCCAAAAACACCTGGTGTCAGTGCCAAATGGTACATGTGAGTGAAGCCTTGGATTATGAATGAGTAAACGATGGAGCAAATGGGTGGTTTGGCTGTAGTATTTCTGTCATCTTGCAACAAACAAACAAAACAACAACAACAACAGGACCGCAGGCTTGTGAATAGACTCGGTTATTAGCCCCATAAATCACCACACTGCTGATGGATGCCATATATGAGACAATTCATCAGATTTTCTCATTTGCAGTCACACACGCACACAGTCTCACACACACACACACGCACACGCACACACACACACACACACACACACACACACACACACACACAAACTTACAGACTAAGTTTGAAAAATGGGCATGTTGAAAATCACACAATAACATGACATTGCATTTTGGTCACCAGTGTGTTTTCTTGTCTTTGATGTTCCTATATATCCACACAGAAGCATGTGTTTTGTATGTATTTGATGTATCCTTAATGGTTCTTACTAACTGTATTGAACAAGGCTTTTATCACTCAGGCTACGAGCAAGAGAAAGACTTTTCTTGTGAATAATCCTAGAGATTCTCATAGTTCCGCTGAAAGAAAAAAAACCCAGAGAGGAGATAAGATTATAGGTAATGAAGAGGAATGGATTCAGGCAAAGCAGAGGGAAGTAGGAGGGGGTCTTAACTCTATGACCAGCAGCTTTGTGATAGTGATTTAAGAGGTCAGGGAAGAAAGATAAAGGCCTGTTCATTATTAATGTTGAAGGGATCTAACAGAATGTGACTGAAGTTTTTACTTTGTTGGAGTAAAATTAAAATTCATCATTCAAATGATCACGTGCGCACATGTTCCCACATCACTGCTTCATCAAATGATACAAGAGTTGAATCCTTATTTGAGTCTAACACTGTTTTGCATAATGTAAAAATAGCACAAAATCTAAGTTTTTTTTTTTTTTTCTTGCCTCGTGCTGTTTTCCCAGGATGAAAGTAAATGTAAAATGAACTAAATGTATCAAAATGAATTTTTAAAGTCAATTGCGCAGAAAGCGAGCCTCATTTTTTTCTTCATCCTTTTGGTTTTAACACTGCAGTGTTTATCTGCAGGTGAGGAAAGTTTGTGCGCAGACAGCAAACAGTGTCAGTGAAACACAGTGGGGTCTGTGTGCATTTGGACTGGACGTGAATGACTGTGTGTACTGTACATATTTGTGCATGTGTGTTTGTGTGTGTGAGATGGAGTGTAAGCTTGTGGTTAGCTGTCGCCTCCAGTGCAGATTGATGGCTTACAGACAGGTAATTTATGACCTCTCTGTGGCAGGCAGGGAGAAGGGTGACACACGACTTCCCCCGCAGATAAATAAGCACTGCTCAGGGGCCCACATCACCTCACCTCTGTACGTTTGTGAAAGAACAGCTTTAGCTCGCAACCTCAAACACTACTTCTTCCTTCCTTTTTTTTTTTTTTTTAAACCTTTTTTCATTTTCAAAGCTCTCCATTTTCTGTGTCTTTGCTGTGTCTTGCACTCTTTAGTCACTTCTTTCATTTCCCACACATTTCCACATTTTTCCCTCTGCTTCTGTTGTAACCGTCTCCTAACTTTTCCTCTTCTCACCTTTCATTGTCTGTTTTACCCGTCTTCTCAGTAGGGAGTCTGGGACGTTGACATGGCAGCCATCATTTTCTGAAATATAGTGTGAAATCGATCTCACGGATTGCGCTACTGCAACAGTAAATTTGGGAGGGAGGACTGTAGATTAATTTCAAGGTCTTTATGGTGAAACACATGGCCTGTCTGAAGGAGGCAGAACATATGAAGGTGTGATATTATATTGTAATTCATCATCTGGCTATAGTCTCTGCTGCCTGTACGTCTGTGCCAGGGGTTTATTGAAGGGACAAGACAGTTTCATTTGAGCTGAAATAAACATCAAATGGTGGCCGAGGTCAATCAATCCCTTTGTCCGTCCAAGTGATTCTTCCCCAGAGAAAAACTGTAGTGAGCTGGAGCAGGAGCTGGAACTTGAATGGTAGTAGAGAGGGAAAAAGATGTGTGAACGGTAGTTGACTGATGGATGGGGAAGTTATTACACTGCTGGGAGGACGTGTCGTTTATTGCCAGTTGCTTGTCTCTTCTCGCTTCTTGTTTCTTTTATGGCAGTGATTACGGAGTGGGTGTATGGGCAAACAGCTCCCCCAGAGATCCACATCAGCCATGTAAAACAAATGCACATCGATAGTGCAGGACACACAATTGGATAGTCAGGACATTCTGTAGGAAGTTCCAGAAAGTTCCATTTATCAGGTCTTTCAGAACGTGTCGCTCTCTGATGTGATCTGCCAAAGCCACTGTCCGTCAGTCCACGGTCAAAACTCTCTAACAAGCACAAAACCTGTCCTGACAAAAGCTTTGCACGTGCATGTTTGAGACCACGGTTTCTTGATCGGTCGAGCAAAATTCCTGCGAAAGGATTAAAAAGCAAAGATGTGTCTCCTCCTTTAACAGGATTTAATAAAGGATTTTTCTTTGTTCGAACAGGAACACAGATCCACACACCAAAAGTCTCATGGATCACTGAAGACATTTTTCTTAATTCTTAAACCAAAGTGTAGAAACAGGGAAGCAGTGGACCTTATTGCAGTTCACATTTGTCAGGTGTTGTTGCATAGGTATGAACATTTTATCCTGTAATAAATTTTTGTATCACTTGCACCTATTTTTAAACCGTTTCAAAGTGCTTCTTTGTGTCTCTCTGTTATTTTTGATGAATGTGTTGAGTACAAATCACATTCTAAAAGGTAATTTTGTGTCATGTTTCTGATCAGTTGCATATTTGATTATATTAAAAGGGGAGGGGGGGTGGCAACTGTAATGAGTGGGTGAGGAAGGAAGAAACAAATCAGTAATTTGCAGGTGCACAACATGTATCTGTATCACTACAGAGCTGACTCAGGCACCCAAATGTGTCACAGAAGCTCCTGTAGGTACAGTATTTTGGTTCTCCTTTTCCACAGCTGCAGATTGCATTATCGTGTCGTCCATCTTTTTATATATACATACAATCTATGCTCTCAGCCCAGTTGTCCCTGGCTCCTTTATTTAGTGGGATAAATGGAAGTATTCCCACAGTGTTATTAAAGACTTACAGTAATTCACAATCATTCTAAAAGTTGCCGTCACAGTTGGAATCCCATTAAACTGTGAACATTCATGTAGATTTGTGTAATATGAGCAGAGTTTTCAGTTCCACATAAAATATTTGTCAGTACATAATGCTTCTAACAAAGCAACTGAAGGGCACTCTGCACAGCACCTCTCAATTGCAGTTACCACAATAGATGAAGTCTTCGGTTCTGATGGCACTTCCTCTGCACCATAGCAACAAGAAAGATCCAGTAGGGCAGATGTAGCAACAATGTTTAGCCCAGCCCTAATTCTCTATCCAAGGACAGTGGCAATTTAGTCGTGCCTGTGTCTGACACTGTGCCAAGCCAAGCTCTCTTTTGTTGTCCTATTTTTCATAATACCACTTTCTTCCAGGGCTAAACAATAACAGAAGGGAGGGACTTTAATAAGCCTCCATCTCAGCCACGGTGCAGCTCAGGGGCTTGTGGCAACAGTAACTGTGTGTATTTATTATTGATGGCTAGCACCTTGGCCCTGTATTTGCAGTGGAAAAACGGAACAGGAGAGAAACCAGGTCATCTACTGCACAATGGAGAAAGTGCCAGAGGCCCAGCTGACTCACCCAACCAACATTATTGCATTATTATTGCATTTCTTTCATTACTGCTATCGCCTGCCTTTTCAATACCTCTGGCTTGGAGTCATAGTTCCCACAGAGTTTACCTTATGGTCTTATGGAGAGCCACTTCTCACTACGACATTACACACCTTCTCTCTTTCTCTTTGCCTTACAGTTTTTCTTCTTTCAATCTTAACAGCTCCTCCACCCCTCACCTCCCCTCTCTCTCTTTCCTCTAGAGTTATTTTACCCCTTTTTGAAGAACAGTGATAACGATTTGCCTTGGAAACCCACCACTTCTATTCGCTTATGTTAAGTTGCTTCAAGGTGTAATTTGGCAAATCCAAAAAAAGAAAAAAAGAAAAAAAAAGGATGTTTTGCTACAAACGTTTATTCAGTGTTTCACTCTGGGGTAATATGGTGGATGATTATTTTCTGTTTAACCGCCCAGTTTTACATATGGGTCTGTGCTGTGGGTGCAATTAGAATGGACACGGTCTTGTTTCTGGAAATTATGTTTTTGAGGTCAAATACAAAGTAAACACCTCAGATATACTGTATTACATTGACCCCATGTATGCTTTTTAATGGTTTAAAGGGGCGTATTAGCATGCAGAGTTACGACTGAATTTCACTACACCCACATATTTCAGGTGGAGTATTTCTAATTTGTGCTGTAAAAAATGGTCGCAGATTGTAAACAGTTGTATTTGTCCCGTCTATCCCAGAGAAAGGAGTTGTGGGTGTTTGATCTCATTAATGTGGTGATAAAGTGTTCATTGTCTTATATTTTTCAACTAGATGAAGATCTAACTCTTTTTATGCGCTCGTGAATGGTAAATGTAATGGGACTAAATGATACTATCATGTCCTGCGTGAGCCATTACTGTCTCAGGTTAATCTCGTTTCCCAGAATTAGCAGTTGGTCAGCCTATTGTATTATTGCATTCAGGCATTGTGGAGGTGAATACAGCACCAAAATAATTTCAGTTCAAAGACTTTAAACAAACTATAAAATCAATATAATTCTTTAAATATGTTTCTCTACATCAATGCAGGTTCCTTATAATTATTAGTTTGTCATTATTGTAAAAAGTAGCACACTGAATATATAGGTGTGTTTTATTCCTTTCAGGTTGTTAAAGTCTCCCCTGGATCTAGTTTTGATAAGTTGTGTGGATCTGTTTGTCTTTGTGAGTATTTTATTATTTTACAATGATTTTCTGGCACAAAACGAAATTGATAAAGACATCCAGGGGTGAATAGAGAGGTGAGTGAGACGCTCCAATGCTGTAATGAACAGAGACACTTTGTCCTTCCTGAGATTACTGTTGGGTCTTTTACTAGCCTCTGTTGATACTTTTGTTAACCCCTGTAGAACATTAATTACCTCCACCACTGGGATATTAAATTCGAGACTGTTTGTTTGTCTGTCTGTCAGCAGGATAACACAAAAAGTTCTGTACGGATTTTTATACATTTTCAGGATGTTTTGAGAGTGTCAGAAGGAATAAATGATTACATTTTGATGTTGATCCGGAAGAGGTCCTGGACTCTGGATCAGTTTGAAATGTATTGTCCATTTATCACAATGTAAAATTTCAGAGTGATCCAGAATCCAGGATCTCTTCCGGATCATTTCCAAAATATAGTCATTTGTTTCTTTTGACACTTACATTACTATACATTCTTTTATCAAAAATTTGATCTGTTGAGAACTTTGTGCGTAATCCTGCTGACAGACAGACAGACAGACAGACAACCAAACAAACAGACTCGAATTGAATACGTCCTTGGCAGACCTCTCATCATTCGAAGGTGGGAGGTCTGCCTTGGCGAAGGTTTGCACTCTCAGACTGTTTTTCTTGTTCCAAGTTTGACACTGTCAATTGATATACTTACATTTGCTTATTTTGCTGATACCAACACACCAACTTTTCTGAACTGAATTTTCAGTTCAGAGTTGCATGGATCCACAGTTTTGCCGGTCTGTTTCGGTGTAGGAGCTTAAACCATTTAGATTTTTATTCAATCCAGCTGAACCGACATTTGTCATTATAGCCAGTTGTGTCAAATTATAAAATGTCCCACATCAGCAACCTGACAGCATTGGCAGTGTGGGACTAAATCCCACTCACTTTGCATCAGTAATAAACAACATGACAACGCAGTACACACATTACATTTTTCTAAACAGACTAATGGAGCAACTAGTGTCTGATGAGCCATGTGCAATTTACTGCTGAGCTCAGGCCAGTAACACTAAGGCGCTCATGCTTTTATAGGGGGGCAATGCATTTACTGGATGTTGTATCTGTTTAATGGAACTTCTATGTGTTTTTGAGGTGATGACAAGTGAAGACGTGGCAGTTTTCTAAAACAGAAAGAATATTGTAACATTGCACTTAATGTTATTGAAGGGAAGATGATATAGGATGTAAACAAGTTGTGACAAAACATATGGCGTTACTTTAGCCTTGCATATCAACAGCCATCTACTCACTGTATTAAAGCTGTGCCAACACTCATTAATTTGTCTTTGGTGTATGTGGTTGTCAAATACTGTAAGTTAGAGGTGCATCACTGCTAACTATTGGACTGGAGTCTTTGCATTCTACTTATTTCTTAGATCAGGAATGTCTTCTGGTTCTCTGGCTATTTGACCCATAAAAACCCAAACATCCATTACTGACTAAAAAATGTTTAATACCTGTTGACCGTGTAAATAATTGGTATAAAATACAGTTATTCATCTTTTCATAGTCATCAGATATGACCCATAGATACTATGGAAACGCCATCGTCTTTTACAACATTAATTCACCAGTAAAAGGGTGGCTGCTGCTCAGTTGGCAGAACATGTTATCTAGTTACTGAAGGGTCGACGGTTCGAATCCTGGCTCCACATGTCAAAGTGTCCTTGGCCAAGACATTGAACCCTAAATTGCTCCCAGTAGGTTTGGCAACAGCTGGCCACTTGTATGTGTGTGTGTGTGTGTGTGTGTGTGTGTGTGTGTGTGTGTGTGTGTGTGTGTGAGAGATATGTAAAGCTCTTTGAGTTCCTTGAAGGTGGCTAAGCGCTATATAAGTGCAGTCCATTTAAAACCTGTGGTGTTTGATCAATGACATTGGAAAGAGACACTTGTTTTATGTTCAGTTAATGATATATGTTACAGAAAAAGTTACTCTGTTTTTTATATAATAACTAAACCTTACTCTGAGTTTTAGTGAACATCCACATTATATGTGAATTAAATATTGGAAAGTAGATGATTCATCTGAGAAAATACATCATCCAGATGATTAGATATAATACATGATCATCAGTGGTTATAATGTTATAAGGTATGTTTCAAATGGTATATATAAAAATGTATAATGTGATTCCTCTGCAAAAGTGCAATAAAAAAATGTGGATTCCCTCCTGGTGGGTGGTGTCAGTATAAATAAACCCCACCTGTAAAACCTCTCTCAATGTCAGTCAATTCTGTTTTAACAATTAAAACGCAAAACGTATGCACAGTATGTGTCCACTATTTTATTTATTTATTTATTTATTTATTTATATGTTAGCTGGAGCAGTTTGACTTCTGTTGTCACATTTCTAATCTTAATAAGTTATTAGACAAAAAAAAAGGGCCACAGCAGCAGTGAGCAATTTCTGTCAAGACTCCATCAGACAAGTGGGGGAAATCCAATCAAGTGGTCAGCAGGTGGGTGAATCTCCACTATTGAATCTTCTACTGTATCTGTATGCAGTCTGTATTACACTTGAACGTTGGTGCAAATCTATTCGCAGCATATCAAGTTTGAATTCCTTCTCTATGTTTATGTCTCAAATCAGCATGAGCAGGACATCTTACAGCTGTAGCCATGATGAGCCCCAATGTTGTTGTCCTTTCCTTTCCTTTATAAACATCAATATTCCCTTAACCTTTTAACCAATTATTCCAGGTGATACATCTGTTCTAGTGTCATAAAAGCTGTTGTCTATGCTTGTGATCCTGTTTTTTCAGTTGTTTTATTTTAAATCTGTGTTAGAGTTAAACAGGTCTAATAACAGAAAAAAGACAAAGAGAGAAATTGAAGTTAGATATATAAGGCACTCTGTGGCAGGGTTCTTCAACTTAACCAAAAAAATGATATGGCGTAGTAAAAAAATATTTTTTTGGTTTTTAAGTGATTTATCGTGCTCTTCTTTCAAAGTGAAAACAAAAATTGTGACCAGTGGCAAACGATAATAAATAGGAGCAAAAATAAATATTTACAACAGTCAACAAAAAAGAAATATTCTTTCTTCCATTAAAGATCTTCTCTCTCTCTCTCTCTCTCTCTCTCTCTCTGTTACCTTCCATGTAACACTCTCCAAGTTGACTCTCTTCTGATGGAGAGATGCCATCTTTTTAAATCCTGAGGCTCCTCCCCCTCAGGCAATTCACAACTAATTAGGCCATATCTCCCATAAAACATATTATTTTACACAACCATGATTACCATCAATAAGATCAAAATTATACTCGACACAATACATTTCACATTACATTTCAACACTGGCCAGAAGAAATAATAACATTTATTTAGTGCAAAAACCGGGCACCTTGTGGTGATGTCACCCTGATGTTTGAGGACTGCATGATGCAATATAATGTGGAAGTCTGCACGACACTTGTTTCGACAGCAGAGTCGGGTGGATCTGAGGTGTATAGTGGCTTTAAGTTTGTGAAGTGACAGAACTATGGCAAGAATTATGCTTTAACAGTTGTCTAGTGTGAACCCAAGACTACTGTGATGAATATGTCTGACGGTAAAAAGAGAAAACAGTGTGAACAGAAGGAAAACGATGTAAATGAGAAAGGTAATGTGTGTGTGTGTGTGTTTAGGACTACTGCAGGAGTTTGCCCCCAGTACCTAATGTGGCTTCCCCGTCACACACTCCAAAGGTACATCAATAAGATATTTAGGATGTTGAACATGAAATGTGGACTGGAATACACTGAGCAACAAGAAGGATTTAATTTTGGCCCAGTAGTTTTTCTTTTGGTGCTCTTTTTTTCTAAATCAATCCAGCCTTGGTCTATCTCCAAAATGCAGTTAGATGGTTAAAAGAATAATAATAATCTCACCACAACACTGTATCAATACTGTAACAGTAAGGACAAAAAACATCAAGGAAAATGGATAACTTGCCCCTCATTCCACAGGTGGAAGTCTGTGCACTGACCATGCTCAGATGTATATGAAAAGAAAATGTTTTTTTTTATTTTTTATCACAGCACATTTGACATTTTTGTTATTGAGCAAACAACAGAGTTTTTATGAATATTTAAAATAAATCACATCCAGAACACTCACCACAGACATTTCAGAAGTTATATACAGTATATTTAAAATGTAGTCAGAGCATGTCATAGTCATAGTTATAGATTAAAAAAATAAATAAATGTTGAGACAATAAGTAAAAACCATCTCTGAGGCATTTTGAAAGCAAAGGACAATGATTTAAACAAAACTAATCAATGATCTTTATCACAATATAGACGTCATGACATTTGTCATTAGTGTTTCGTAGGCCAGACTCTTGTTAGAACACCTGAGTTAACATGTCCTTATACCTTTGTCCATATATCGTATCACTACTATCTTGCCCTTGACTACGAACTTGTTTTCACTCTTATATGTTTGACACTGGACAAGTTATACACCCCACTGGTGCTTCCCTTGGGCCTTCGTCTTTTATTTGTTTTATACTGTATGTGTCCATGCTCTGTCTCATAAACTGTTCTGTCCTGGTCTTGTTTAATTGAAGGGGAAAGGCCACTGAAGGCCGTACAGGGCCAGAAGTGACGAGCAACCGCACATAACTTGGGTCAGTCATAATTAGCGGGCCTGCAGCCTGGGGGTCCCATAAAACCCAGACAGGTCGACTCAATCTGTGGTCGACTGGGCCAAGCTTTCTCCTACACTACTTTTAAATGTGTTCACTGACCCCCAACAAAATGCATCCATAAAACACTATGCACTATCCCAGGGCAGTCAAGAGTCAGTCCATTTTTTTCTCTTTATGAATATTTCCTTAACCAGTTGAGTGTGAAGTTGTGGTAAGGCATCATTACAGTATTTCATGTGTCCTGTTCCTTTTTCTTCATCAGCGGGAACTATGTAAGGATATTCGTCCACTCTACTTTCACTTAATTTTATTATGAAGTTATATTTATGATTAAATTCCCAGGAGTTTTTGTCACCCCACCCTCCACAGAGGAGGCAAGGGCTATTGTTTTTTTTTTTTGTTTTTTTTTGTGGGTTAGGTTGTTTAATATTTTAGCAGCAAAACATTTAATTAAATTCTTTCTTAATCTGGTTTATAGATTTCCAGTGACCCTTAATAGAACCCACATTTTTGGAACAGTAGGTAAAAGTTCAAACTTTCATGACTTTTTTTGTTTTTTGTTTTTTTATGTGAAATGTTAAAAAAAAGGGAGAGGTGATATCAACTGGATCAATATCAATATCAATCTGGCTCCACTTGTTTATTAATGATAAAATCACCTCGATACAGGAGGCTTTGAATTTGTATTTGTGTTTGTCAGAAGGCAGAACTATTGACTCCAGCTCATAAAGAAAATTTCAGAAATATACTGAATGTACCTGTCTATATATACCCGCTTCATCCTCACTAGGGTCACAGGGGTCATTGGGGGTCTAGTCCAGCTACATATGGGCAACGTTTAAAAATATGTTATATAAAATATATAAAGTATGTTTTTGATAAACATAAAAATAACCTGGTAAATATGCTTTATTAACTGAATTTCCGTGAAGGTGACGTACAACATCATCAGTATCCTTTGGTGTGGAGGGAGCAAGAGAGAAAGTCAAGTTGGGAGAGTGGACGCTTCAGAGAGAGACAAACAAAAAAGTAAGGTTGGGACACAGTCGCTGAGATTTTTAAAAATGATTAGTGGCTCCCAGTGTTTTCTTTCCCATTGAAATGTGGGTCAAGAAGCGGGTCAGGTCCGTCCTTTTCAAATATATTTCTTGTGGTCCGAGCTGCGGGCGGATTACTTAAAAAAGCAGTTGGTTGCGCATCACTGTGTGTGTGTATATATATATATATATATAGATGATCATTTGTTCTTCTGCATCAGTTGAACAGGGCATTGATGTTAGCCCTATGGATGGCTATTCAACACGGAACACTTTTACACTTTTTATTTACACACATCTATAGAAGCTATGCATTTTATGCAAAGTCCTTTTTTTATTCTTTGCTCTTAACTTGCTGCTTTTTTAAACTTGTCTTGCTAAGCTCATCATTTATCTTCAGAATCCCATAATATTCAGACAGTGATGTCTTTTATGGCTATTATTAGAAATGGTGTCTGTCTTCTGAAGCTGGCACAAAAGTGTGAGTGGTCCCTTGGGCACTGTTTCATATCAAGGTTAACTTGTAGTGATTAGGATAAGGAGACGAGTAGTTGCCATGGGGATCAAGAAAACGGCAGTAGAGGGGATGATAAGCCTAGAGTGACAGAACTCTGATGTTTCTGATTCACTGTATACAGCATAGCTAATCAGCTAAGGCTGATTTGCTCTTTTTTATTTCATCTCCTCGAATTTCCTTTTAGTCATTACTCATGATGTAAACAAGTAGGTGTCTCTTATGTAAAAATCATAGCACAGTGATTTCAGTTCATAATCTACTGGAGAATTATGAAGAATAATTATTTTTGACATGCCAACAACATTGCTGTGATGGTGGTATTATCGCTGTACTTGGCAGTTCTGCCATTTGTTTTCACAGCAGATTGACATACTGTTATAGACAAATTAAAGCTGGTATTATTTCTATTTACTGATTAATTTTAACTTTCTCCCACTGCTTTGGGATGTCTGCCATCTGTCATGACAATTGTGTAAGATTTGATTCAAATCCCTTTTAATGACAATCAAATACTTCATTAAAAGTGTAATAGTCCAACATCACTTCTTGAAGAGAGCTAAATATACTGTACTGTACAAAGATCCATAATCTAAAGCTTTTGTTCGATAGAAAGTGAGAAATTCATTCTTTACTGCATTTGTTTTAATGACTGTTATGAAGTCCTTTGTCTAAATCCCCTTTAATCATAATCCCAAATGATGTAAAAACCCTAATCTCAATCTGTTACTACCATTTGGATTATCTTCATTCATTAGAAAGCTATGTTTTTAGCCAAAGATGGTTTAAATTATTGCTGTGAAGAGAAGGAATTCTGGGAAGTATTGTGCCATGTAGGTTGAACAAATTTCTTTCACGGCACATACTCCTTCAGCGTACATTTCCCTTGGTGCTGCCTTGTTCACTGCATGGATAATCCTAGGAGGAGAGGGCTAATGCCCCCAGATCACCCCCGCGAGAGGCGCTATCCTAGCATCCCTACTGCTGAACACTCTCCTCTCCCATGTGTCGTCCCCAGCAACACTGTAATTAATGAGCTCAACCAGCCTATCACTGTGGAAGCCTCCCTCCCCAATCTCTATTATGCACATCATGCAATGATAATTCGACTTGCGTAGGTGCTAATTTCATATAAGTTAAAAGGCAATTAGGAAAATGTGTCTTTTTGACGGGCAGAGGGATTAAGGCTAAGCTCTGATGCCACCAGTCTTCAGAGGCTATAGGCTTATACTGGGTATGAAGGCCCTTTCCTGGCAACATCCATTATCGGTCATCACATTAATAACCCCATATTTCACATCTCCATTTGATGTGCTACATTTAATTAAAGTGCGAGGTTGTGTGACGAATTAATGCCTAATTGGAAAGCACCTTTTAAACATTCAACTTGCCCTACACAGATGTAGTTCGTTATGGGGGTTAAAGAAGTTGTCTATTTCTTTAAAAAAAAAAAAAAAAAGTCAACCTTGTGTTATTTGTGCTACAGTGGACACCTCCTACAGTAGATACATATTGTGCTGTGCTTTCTACAGTCGAGGACTTTTACATTATTCTTCTGCATTCTTTTTGCAGTTCAGAAACGAAGACGGTGCCCTCATTAATGTTGCAGTTTGATATAGCAGTGTGCATGTGTTAGTGTTTGGACAGCTTGCTCAAAGCACAGACACGGACATATTTACCCACCTCACCTGCCATATGTACAAAATGAAGTCTCTGTCTCCACCCATATAACATTTCACTGTAAATGCAGATAGCTAGCCTACTTTTCCTCTTCGAAATCTTAAACATCTGCTTTTTCAGGTTAGTATGAACTCATAAAAATGTAAATCTGCCTTACACAGGTGGAGTGTATGTAGCAAATGATCTATAAATACCTTGGACAAGCAGTGTGTTTTTCCTGCATTTATTTCTCTCTTTGAAGGCAGGTGGCTGAGAATTGGAGCTAATCTGACATTTCATACATCTCAGACTATTTCGGGAGATATTTGAAGATAGAGGCATTATTTCCTATCCTAGCTCAGCAGCTCCATCACTGCTGGAGGATGATTATACAGGTTTGTGGAGAAGTGGTGCTAACGAGTTTACTCACACCGTTTAGAGGCTCAAAAGCTATTTTAACCTCGACAATAACCATGCAGGATATTGAAATTTGATGTATGCTCGGCAGAGTTCCAGGGTTCTACATTTTCCTCAGGTCTTTTTGACTGTTGTTTGCCCCACACTTCTGTTTGGATCCAGCCTCTCCTGCCCAGAATGTTTGTCTTGTGTGTGTTCCGCTCTGAAAGAGACCTAACAAATTAAATTTGCTTAAGAGTGGCAGACAAACGAAGCCCCATTACAAACAAGTTAGTCGCATTTGCTCTACTGCTTTGAGCCAAATGCCTTGATTCAAACTTTCAGTTTGTCGCTATTTAGGTTTCACCCTCCAAGCTGGCGTCCTGTTTCACTGCCTCATTCCCAGCCCGTATCATGCTTCCATGTTGGTATTTTTTCATCATTTGTACCTCACACTGTGTTGTAATGACTCCCTGGAACTTGATTAATGCACGTATTGATTTCATTGTTAAAAGTGAGATTAGATGCATGGACCTAAGGGAATTCATCAAAATGCACTGGCATATAATTAAATTGTCTCTTCATATTTTACGAGTGTACACATTTATGAAATATTAACCTTAGGTTGGTATTATTTTACCCAGAGGACAATAGATGCTATGTAAACAGAGAGCAAAAGTGGAATTCTGATATCTATCTTTAGGCATAAATTGGAAAACACAACACTAGTACCTACTTCATTTTTGATGAGTTTTCTCATACATGTAGTGATACATACACAAAATTATACAAAAAAACCCCATCAGGAAACAGACAGCTCACTGCTCTAATTTCTGTGTTTTATTTCACTTTTCTGCAAATGTTATATCATATATGTGTTTTAGTGTTTACTAATAATTTTATGTTACCATTATCATATTTAGAGAGAATAGCAGTGGCCCCAGCAGTTACTTTCCCAGTGGTTACTTTACAAAATGCATTGTGAGGTAAGAATAATTAAGCAATATTTAACAAATTCAGTCAATCAATATCTTGTTTTCTCTTTATACATTTAGACTGTAACATTTGCTGGATGTCTAAAGGACCTACAAGAAAGTTGAAGTTCCCTTTTCTTAGTCAGCAGTGTAATATTTCTCTTTTATTAATGTCGAAACATGTTGAAGTAACAGCAAGAGATTTATGAGACATGAAAATGTGTTAACCCATAAAGACCCGAAAATGCACCACTGACACAAAAAACCATCTCCTGATCTAAAATGTGTCATAACTAGAGGCAGTAATCCTATCAATCCATGTGAATAATTGATGTAAAATACAGTTGGTCATCCTTTCATGATATGGCTCATTTGGATGTTCAGAGGCTCCGTACTGAATGTGGAAACACTGTCATCTTTTACAACCTTGATTCACCTCTAAAACCCATGATGACAGATGGACACACTTGGATCATGTTCAGGTATTGATATATTTTACTGAAAAAACCCCTCAATTTTCCTTAAGTTTTCTCTGTTTTTGGTATGATAATCCTGTAATCTCAGGATGACAATTAAATGACATGATGATTAAAAACATACCTGATTTTCACTGAAAAAAATGTCATGTCACGCATGTTATCCTTTCTCTCCCTCCCTCTCCATCTTACTTGCCGCATAATCACAGACCAGTCAGACCTATACGAGAGGAGACATGGCTGCTCCAGGTAAAAAAGTGGGTGGTGTGTCTGACAAAACAACACGGCACAGTGACCTGTTCAATATGCAAGTCAATTTTAAAATTTAAAATAAAACAAGCGTCATGCACGGCCATCTGAAGAGCCATCCGCTAGCTAACCTGAATGCAGCAGCAGCGCAGACAGCGTACATTAAGACAACATACTCTTCTTTTCCCAAACATGACATGGACAAGCATGGTGTACGTCTTGGCGGCCACTACCTTAAACTTTTTGCACTTTATGTAGGCTGACCATATGTCTGAATTTTGTCCGGACAGAGAGCTCTAAAGCCTGTCACGTGTCCTCACTTTTTACATTTTGTCCTTAGGATGAAATGTGACGGACGTCCAGACAGTCCAGTTTTAGAGCAGTCTGTCCGGACAAAATCCAGACGTACAGTATGGTCACCCTACTTGTGTTGTGCAGTTACATTTAAAAGAAAACTCAAGGTGTTAGCCTTTGTTTTGTTCGGGTTGAAATGCTGAGGCTTATGTCTTGTAAGTGGACATTATGTTGCAGTGAACTTTAATACAAGTTGCTCATTGCTGGACAGACGTGTCCATGTTGTTCTTCCGCTGACAATATGATGACGCCATCACAACCTGTTGACTTGACTTTGACTTTATTGACGGATAATTCGACTTGAAAAAAACTCATTAATGCCGTAGTATGAAGTATGACGACAACTTCTGCAAAATTGTGATGGAGATTTGCTACTATTTTGTCATAATTTACATTTACATAATACAAATGTGACTTTACTATACACTAAATGGCACTTTTCTGCTGTGCCTTTCAATAATCCAAATGTAATTCTGAACTTTTAGCATCCAACAGGCTCTTTCTTCCATTTTTGGATTTTCGATAACACTTCTCCCAATGTACTGTGGTGATTGTGATACACTGTGATGTACCACAATGACATAATGAGAACCTACTGTCACACTGCACTAACACACAGAAAGAAAATAGCAACCAAGTGAGTGCAGTAGTAAAGTTGATAGAAAATAGTGTTTGAAGGCATCATGAAGACACCTGTCACAGTTTTGTTGTGAGCTGAAGGTGGCAAAAAAAAAAAAAGGAGGTAATTCTCTACACAGGAAAATGCCTGATTAAAAATTCAGTAAATTAAAGGCTGGAAACCTTACGGGAAATACGGCAATTTTAGAAAGTGTCTTAAATGCTTTTATCTCAGTGTGAGTCACCTGATCCACTTTCCCTTTCCCGATATCGTCCTCTACTCTTGGTATTTTCTCCCTTGTCCATCATCACTCTTATAGCTATATATAAATATAAAAAAAAATCCCACACATACCCACCCCCACACATCCACACATCATTTCTGGGAACTGGGATTATGAACTGTGTCCCAGTACATCCATATTTCAGTGTTGTATCTCTAGTGTCACTCTACATCTTGTCTGTAGAAGCAGCGTGGAGGATCCTGCTCGTATTTAAGCATGTTTATGGTCTTGACCCACTTACTGCATACTGTCAGCATTAAATATGTGACCAGGGTGGGGCAATGTAAGCATCATTTATTTCAATTTAGCTTCACATTACAAGGTGAGCATGCACACGAAGAGGTACTGTATGGCCAGAGATGCATAAAAAGACACACATGCATGCTTAGGTGTAGACTAAAGTGACCATGTACTGCAACATCAAACCACACTCTTTTGGTTTTGATGTTTGAGTCAATATGTCCTTACTCACATACTAGGTATACACAACTATATAGTGGAAGCTGCAGATTAGCTATAAGTAAAATATGGGAGCACATGATTAATGTATAATTGAAGAGCTGAATTGTGCAAAGGAATGGGTTGGATAACCAAGGAAGGAAAGATAGAATCATGAGGAATGTGTTAGTGTTTCATTTAAAACCTGAGGTATTAAATAATGTAGAAAGCCCTTTAAAAGCTCAGTCGAGTATTCAAGCACAATGGTTGTCAACAATGTTGGGAAAGTTAAAGGTACAGCATGTACAGTGCAGTGTTTGTGGCAGTTCTGTGAACTTAGGTGGTGTGCATGTGTGCATGTGAGTTCAGGATGCAAGCTCAGAGATGTGCGTAAGCGGTTGTTCACGTATGCTGTTGTTTGATGTTGTCAAATGATGCATAGTAAAACCTGGCCTGTACTAAACATTAAAACTGTGCAGCAGACATACAAGTTGTCCTTCACGTTGTTAAGAGTGAGTCACTGCTCGTTACAATATTTTTACTTCATTATGAGACTGTGGTGGAACAAAATAGACTATGGCTGACCTCCACTTTCTGTCTGATTGATGGAGAATACTGATAATGACTTCATTTATCTCTTTTTGATGAAGCTTTTATATCACTACACCCTCCTGTATGTTTTAACACCTATAATGTAATAACATCGCACGAAATGATTTGCTTCATTTACAGTACAGTCCACATTTTTGTGCTATGTGTTGTTTTTACAGTGACTTGATATCACACTTAGTAAATGTGTGAATATTGCTGTTTCTGATATACAGTTATGGAGAAAAAAAAATCATTAGACCAGCCTTGTTTTCTTCAATTTCTTGCTCATGTTTCGTGTACAATTAAAAGGTACATTTGTTTGGACAAATACAATGATAACACAAATAGTGCATAGGAGTATAATTTAAGAGCTGATATCCACCCATCTCCATGGTTTTCTTGATAATAACCAAAATTAATTCAGTTCTTACATCAGTAACCATGGATTTGTACTGATAAAAATAGTGCTTTTAGGTTTTACACATTTTCTTTACTGCCTGTTTTAGTCGTATGATACAATCAGGAGTTAGCACTCAATTGCATATCTTTCTTTTTTCACCAACTGTATAGTATCTCTATGTCCACATGTAATATTGCTGTGAGCTTCAGAAGCTGGGTGACCATTACCATCCCCTATATTTTCTCTGTGGTGCCACCTTTTTTTTTTTTTTTTTGCTGTAAAGGGTCCAACTGTGTGTTTGGACCCATCCTGGACTACTTGATGCCTCAGTAATGAACCGTGTCACCACATGTGAAGATGCTGATGTCTGTTCTCAACAGAGACATTGTGATGGGTGGAAATCTCTGTCTCTTTCACACACACACACATGCACATCTCATTCACCACCACTGGGAACTGATGTTTGTCTTATGGGTTTCAGAAGAAAGACATTTCCTGTGTGGTGTCAGCTGCAGGTGTATGGCCACATGTGATACAACTGCATCATTCACAGTGTCTTTATTAGTCTTAGCATAGGCTGTCTTCACATGCACACAAGTCTATATGGTTGAATCACTAGGATACAAACAGAACAATTGCCCTTAAGCTCACTGACAACAGATCCGTCTGGGTGCCCTTCGCACTTCTGCAATCAATGAAGTTGTGACATCACTCGTCCTCCTTGTGAAGCTTGTTGCTCAGACAGTACTGAGAGATTGATGTTTGCACAAACCATCATTGATGTCTTTCTCTGTGTCTAACCTGCTAAGCTGCTGGGCTCAGTCCACAGGAGTTGCAAGCGTTAAGAATAGGACTGTCATCATTAGGTTATGTCTCCCGGCCAGTGTTCAGGTTCCTGTTGGTCTCTGAGGTAATTGTCATGATATTCTCATTCCGAAACTGAGCTCGACAGCTGACATCATTGACCAGTTTTCCTTGTTCTCTTCTGCTGTCAAGATGACACCATCCATCCTTCTGTTCTTGGCTCAGCAGAAGACGAAACACAGTTAGCTAGTCTAGTCACTGTTGGCTTTGAAAGTAATTAGAAGGCACACTTCTGAGGTCCTTACATAGATATGCTAATCCACAACATTAATCTTGTCCCCTTGCATGTAAACGTGGGAGCCAGATGCTACACCATTTGGTTCTCACACTCTAAACTCTGATATTGCTTTGCTGTTTTGTTGGTGAAAAAAAACAAAACAACCGAAAACAGTTTGATGGAATAACCAAATCACATGACCAGAATGTCACTATGGCAACTTACAACCTACCCGCCCCCCAGATCAGCGTTATCTGTTTATCTGTGGATTAATTAGACTGACTCCCATCACCCGCCGTCAGTCCATCTACACTCTGGCCACTGGGAATACAGACCTATTGATTGGACTAAATATCCTCCTCCATTATAGCTGCAGAAAATCTTACACTTTAGTTTTATAAAACACTTACTACACCATACAATTTTGTAAAGCAATCTACAGTGTAATATCCTGTACGTAAATGTTAATGCAATGTACTGTAAGGTCACTTGTCCCCAGAGCTTCTCACAATAGGAGCAATGAAATGTACATCACATTAATCAGATTATTCATACTGTTTGCTGAGTGTTGTGTCACAATAGCTTGTTGAGTGTGTCTACCCATAATGGTTTGCTATCAGGTAAATAATCATTTAATTAAAAGTGCATCATATTATCATAGTTCCGTCTATGTAGACATATGTTTGCTTGTTTTTGACAGCCAATTTGCCTATATTTCTTCAGCTCTGTGTCTGTATTTGATGTGTGTACAGAGTGAACTCTGGTCCAACTCCAGCAGAGCAAGTATAGTTAATGCATTAATTACGCAAAATGTGATCTGTTGTTAGGCAAAGGAAGAAGAGGAAAAGCATGACTGTAATGGTCTGTGGGAGGTAGTGTTATCATAATGATTGTCCAAGCAGCATAATGATAGAGACATCTGGGCATCTTTTGCATGCTGTAGATTTTCAGGTTTCTTTATTTTGGCGAGAATCAATATTTCAGAAATACATGATGAGCACAGACAATGAGTGATACTGTGGACACATCTGCACATCAGATATTACTGTAAAATAACTATCCTTGAAATATATCAGTAGACCACTTCATAAAGGTAAAACGAGCATGTTGAGACACCAAATATTGTTAGCTGAATGGAAAAATGTAACTCCTCATAATCAGTTTATAAGCTTGTTATTCTAAATCACTTCTAAAATCACCATAATTACATTGTAAATCCTTTAGTATTTTGTCTTAGTATTACTACTGTAACTGAAGAACAAACATCGTAGGAAGAAAACAGCAGAATGTTGACACTTCAATGGCCTGAGATAGAAGAGTAGAATCACATCTTACTGGTACCCATCAGTCACATATTACTCGTCTGAAAAGACCTATGATTAACTACAATCTGTCACAGCTAGGTTTTCAACAAAATCCATATCCATTTTTTCATTTTCATTTCATCTCTGAACAAATGAAATGTAATATGCTGGAAGTTAATAGTGTATTTTTCCCCCACTGATGCCAAAACCTATCAAATGCTACAATTTCAAATAATGTAGTAACATTTTCTCATAAATATATCATCAGTAAATAAAGTGTCAGTGTAAATTTTGACTAATATATTGTCCCTTTTCTTTCATCATGGATAGATAGACAGACAGACAGACAGACAGACACAGCACAGCACAGCATCAATTTGCCCAGCCCCAGCCCTACCTCCACATCCTTGCTCTTAAAATTCACCACCAGAGTGCGGATCCATATACCTCTGATATACCTCAGGTTGTCAGGCATGCCTCTATATCAGTATAGTAGTGTAGAAAGTTAGAAGTTGGACATTTCACTTATCATTTTAATTAATTTTGGGTAGTGTGAACAGATTACTGCAGTAAGACTGTCACAGTCAGGTTAGCAATTCACCAAAGTTAGCTTTGTATGCTGAAATATGTGCACGTTATTATGTTTGTCAACAGACCAGCCCTAAGTCATACCTTTGTGGCTAACATGACATTTTCTAGTGATTTATATTAGTGAAATAACTAGCCAAGCTCCGGCTCTGGCTTTGTTTCCATGTACGGGTGCTCCAAACCTCTGAGAACACGTGAGTGTCATGCCTGAAGAGGGGTTTGTGCAGAGGGGGAAAGGACAAATGGCAGGTGAGTTTGATCGACATATCACCATTTAGTCATTTCGATGGAACGGTGTTCTGTCAAAATGGGCATCCTTGTCAGAATGAGCTCCCAGCAGCCAAAATTGACGACAATATCTACAAATACACATTATTCCATCAAAATATGTTACTTTGCATTTGGAAACATTACTATTGACATCATATAATGCTCCCATTATAGGTAGATTTTTTCTTATATATTTTTTTCTAACATTGTATTTAGATTTAGTTACGCAATAGGCTATTGTTTGCATCCATTGAACTAATGTGAACAATAACACCGAGGCAACTCATATGTATAACGTTCATATCATACATACTTAAAACTTACTAACGTCAATATCCAGTCTATTACATGTGATTGTTTATATGATTACTGGTCAAAGGCACGATAAAATAAATATACTTTGAAAGAATTACTGACTTCCAGCGTCCAAGTCAATTGCACATCTGGCTGGGGATGACTGAATTGATGGGTTTTTGTCTCTGAAAACGCTTGGTGGTCATGTGCATGCTCAGAAGCACTTGGGAGCCCAATGTGACAGGATGCCCAGTTTAACAGAACACTGGTTAAAATGATTGGATGTTATTTTTTCAGTCCTGTCTATTCCACAGGTGTCAATGTATTTGTTTTGGTGTTAGAGCATTTCATTAATTGATTTAAATTGTGGTGTAAAGGGGATTTTAAGCAATATAGCAAAAAATAAAATGCTCCAGGAAAACATCTACTACCTAACCTTTAATAATTGCTTGAAGTAGTCTATATTGTTAAGCAACACATTCTCTATCAGGCGGGTAAGATGCTTTTATGTGCCTGCAGCTGCCTCACAGCTCTTTGCTCACCTAATAGTATCCGATTTTTTTGGTTCTTTGTGCATGACAGTAATATATCTCAGTTGATAACTTTACTTCTCAGAGTGTCAGGCTTTTCCTCAGTTTTATGTCTCAGCCTTCCAACATTTGCTTGTTTTACAGTAAATACTAAAACTTTAAATCCAGTGTCACCCAATCTGTGTATCAACAGGCTGACAGGTGGTACTATGTATATAGCCAAGCTGCTAAATACAACACAATAGAGTGGAGGTTGAGCTATTGACTGGTAATGCAATTACCTTGATCATTATGAAAATGTGCTCTGTACAGTGTGACACATTGTTCCACCGTTTGTACCATTTGTTTTACCGGCTGTTGTCAGTGTAGTGTGGATATACCTCAGTAAGTCTGGGGTCCCCTTCCACAGTATGGTCGCCTCTCCAAGCCACTGACCACCACTGGTACCTGATCAACCCACTTTATCAGCTTTATCAGTTGGTGTGCTGTTTTGTGGCAGTCAGGCGGGGGGAGCCGGGGAGGGGTGGTTGTTTTCTTTTTCACTTCATGCTTTGGTTGCCACGGCTTTGTTGACTAGGGTCTATCTGTATGTGTACTTTGGCCTTGGCATGAGGATAGTGCAGGATCAGTGTGGGAATCAGTGAAACAGAACTTGACAAGAGAACATGAAGGTTCCCTCTGGAGGAGGTTAGACAGAAAAAGACTATTTCTCTGTTGGGGGGGTGTTTGTTTGATGCAATGTTACCACTTGTTTTACCATGGATGACTTCTGGTGCATGATTTCAGATGGTTTCCTCGTGGCCACTTTGGAGCGGATAGTAAAAATGTTGAATGTATTGATACTGACACACACAGAATGGACATCGTTTGGATTTTTAGATTGATGAAAACATGTTTTGGCTTGGTTCTTTTTTTAGCAAATATAAAGTGAGGTATCTGGCACTGCTTTAACTGTCATGGTTTAAAGCCTAGAGTTGAGATGATTTTGAAAGAATGTTGAATTTGACTGAAGTTGTGGATTTTACCTGCATTATTTTCTATGTAGGATATGACGTTTTTTTTGGAGGTTCAGCTATAGGCATTGCGTACATTCAATCTGAGGGGGACTCATATTTCAGAATTGTTAATTTGGGCTCCCATAGATTTATCATAAAAAAAAAAACAAAAAAAAAAAAAAACGAGTTCATCCAGCACTGTCTCCTGAAAAAATAAATTCCACTTAATCAATAAGAGCTACACATACAGTACAACAGAGGATCTGCTCTGGATTTTCTGTGTTGCCTACAACTCACCACATGCAAGAGCATCATCAGTGCCAAGCTGCACAAAGCAGAGTGGTGAATTTTGTCCCAAATGAGGTAAAATCAGCCCTATTTCCATGTCACAATGTCCAGCTTTTTGCTAAAACCTTATTTATTTTGTTCAATACCTCAAAATTAAGCATAGGCTAAACAACTACACAATGACATATTAGCAGTAAGTTTGGCTTTATTTTATCTTAACAGTAGATACATCTATGGTATTCTTAGTTGATGAACAACGTTTTGTAATATTTGCCCCCTCCCCAGATAGACACTAATGGACATAAGGTAATTCTTTACAAAGAAGTCAACATTTCTATACGAGATAGTTATTTTTCGCTGGTGGAAATGTTAATGCAGTTAGCTGGCTAGTCAATGTTGGAAGGTCTTATCAGCTAGCTTCATATTAGTATTTCATCCAAATTGATTGATGACAAAAAACTAACATTGAGTAATGTTTGTGATGACAAGCATGAGGTGAAAGCTTCCTTTTAATGGTCTTTTAATGCATCTTAATCATTTTAATTTTCTCATATGTTTTATGTAAGGCACCTTGAATTATCCTCTACATGAAATGTGCCCTACAAATAAATTTCCCCGGCCTTTCCCTGTTGTGATTTGAAATTTCAAACAGTGACTGACCAACATCTGTCAATATCAATATTATCAGTAAGAATTAAATAATGACATTTATCCCATCGGTCTGTCTGGATGTATAAAATTCTTGAATCTAAAAATATTGTTTGGGGTTTAGTATTTTGAGCTAAATCCCCCCCCCCACCCCGGTCCATGGTCTGCCCCAGTCTATGGGAGAAATTTAATTTGTGAAATTTAGACAATGACAACCCAACTGAAAACAGGAGGAAATATGTCATTTCTTTTTTTTCCTTGCTAATTTCTTGAGAGAAAACAAACTCACAAAACTTAATCCATCTCTATCCATCTTGACATAAGAAACTGTTATAGAGTGTGATCTAGAGGCAGGGTCAGCGTGTAGGGACAGAGTTCTACTGCTGAGGTGAGTGATGAAGGGTACTGGGCTGCATCTCAGAATTCTATGGAGCTGATAACTTTAGACTGAACTCACTTTAAAAGTACAAAACTGAAATGTATGCTTAAATCAATATTTATTTAATCAGTATTTACTTTGAGTCCATTCCAGTAAGTTCTGTCATTTTATTTAACGACTTTACTGATTGAAAACCATAATTAAGAGCAAGGTGTCTCCAACACCTATAAAATAAATACATTGTTGTAAATATGTAAATGTATCTCATAATAGTTTAATTGCTAGGAATCATATTCAAACACGCTGCTCTAACTTATACAAGAAGAATTTTTCCGGGTCAGAAAATATTTCAGATTTAGAGTTGACCCTTTAAATATTTACACTGTGAGACAGGAAAAGAGGTTGGAGACCAGAGGTGGGTACTTCCAGGTCCATCAAGTCAAAATCCTGCCATATGTACTGATTCAAACCTGTTCACTGAAGACAGGTAATTCTACTGATTATCCTGTTTACCTGGATGAGGCATTGTGCTCATCAAAATGAACTGGTTCAATGAACATGTTTGAACCTTGAGCTTAAACTGGGCTTTATTTTACTATCACTACAAAAATGATAGGTCTATTTAATGTTACCTAATTTGATGATTTTAGATATAGTTGTGGGTTTAAAAACAGGCTGGTGTACTACTTGAATGATGAATTGTTTAATCTAGCTCTAAAAAGCCATTTTTTTTAGGTAAAATTAGGTGTTTAACAAACTGTTAAAAATACACCAGAATGTAGGCAATGGCATCTTAATTCATTAAACTTAAAATGTAAAATTTTAAACTTCCTATCCACACATATACAAATAATTTATAGAAATGAATGTTTGTTTTTTTACCATTCACATGTAAATTCTCTAATCCACAGATTTTCTTTTACAATGTGTACATGAATGGTGACATACAAGTGTACTGTATCTAAATAAAGTATTGTCAAAAATTGATTTGGCCTATTTCAGTTGGTCATGTGAAACACATATATGATCATTGATGGTATACTTCAAGTGTTTATGACTTTTATTTTTGAGGATAACTTACAGTTAATTAAACTATAAATACTCTAGCACCTTAAAAGTCAAGGTATTGCAGTCTCTGTTGCTTTGAATTGAATCAGACATTTCAATCTACTACTATCAATCGCCAAGTCATCAGTATTTGATTTGATTTTAGTACCACTAAAAGATAAGGTTTTCTTTAAATCCTATTTATCTAAACAATATTAAGTACAGCAGGATGGTAATTACAGCATCCTGAATTTAAAAGTAGCATCTCATAAATGGAAGATTAAGTGTTTTACTGCTCAGCAGATCTGTATGAGTGCAAATGAAAAACAACAGGCGGGATGTAAAATCACATCAGAGCATAAACATTTATTTTTCCCAAAACATTTTCCTGACAGCTCCTTGATGAGATGCCGACTGTCACATTGTGTTAGGTGAAAACAAGCTTTTATAAATATAAAGGTACAAAACTCTTCTTATTTCTATGACATACAGATGAAGTTAAGACCTTCTCTCAAGTGTCGACTTAAAATGGAAAGTTGGTGTCACAATAAAATATGTGCATTTCATCCTTTTGTGCTTTTATATTTTCTTTAGCATATTAAACTGGTGCACCGATAATACCAATAAAAACTAATAAGAAATTGACATGAATGTACAGTAAATTAGTGAACAATAACATGACCATTTTCGTGCTTATTTGGGAATTTCATAATATTCCATAGTGGCTGCTTCTGGCCTGGTAGAACAGGATCATTACTTGTTTCA
This sequence comes from Siphamia tubifer, assembly GCA_020466265.1. Classification (NCBI taxonomy): domain Eukaryota; kingdom Metazoa; phylum Chordata; class Actinopteri; order Kurtiformes; family Apogonidae; genus Siphamia; species Siphamia tubifer. The sequence continues at coordinate 40,864,830 of CM035795.1, read as the reverse complement.
TATTCAAATGATGATTACCTTTTGAAAGTTTACTGACGTGCTCCGACTATAAAAACACTGTGAACATTGATGTGTGTGTAAATATAATCTGTTGTGCAAACCCAGATTTGTCACTTGGCTGCAAGATCCCTTGCATGGCTGGCAGTGTGACTGTGTGAGATGGCTGCTGTTGTGATGGGTAGTTGATTATGGCTCATCTGCCTGCCAGCGCCCCTCAATCAACATCCACAACTAAAGGGATGAGGAAAAGGGATGTTTATTTGGGCCCGGATTCTGTAAATGCCAGTGTGGAGACATAAGCCCCCCATGCCTTATTTTCTGAGCTCAACTTTTTCAGTTTCTCCCCCTCTCTCTCTCTCTCTCTCTCTCTATCTCTCTCGCTCGCTCGCTCTTTCATGCTCCTTCTCATTCTTCTGCTGTCAGCTTTCTACTTGGCTTCTCCTTCCTCGGTCCCTCCACCACAATCAGAGAGAAATGTTTATGAAATCGTGACCCCCCAGCCACCCTGTCCCATGTCTCCGTCACCTGATGTATTTTTCTCCAACCTCCTGTCTCTATGCCAGTGTCAAATTGGCCAACCCTTAACATCTCCTACAGACCCACCAGACAACCTCCCCCTTTCCCTGTAGCCTGGCTCAACCCAGTCTGCCAGTCTGCTGTGCTGTTCTGTGCTCTACACGCTCCAGTGCGCTGTCGGCTGGTGACAGGCTATTTGGGATTTACCCACTGCTGCTGTGCCTGTCTCTTCATCTGCAGCCTTTCATGGCAGTAAAAAGCAGTCTCTCCTCCCCCTTATCCTTTTTCTCCCTCTCTTCTCCCATCTCTCCCCACCACCTCACCCTTCATCTTCAACTCCACCATCCTCCCACTGCCCCATCCCCTCCCTTTCCCACCATCTCTGCTCCTAATCCTATCCTCCTAAAGACTGTAATTGAGCAGTGTGGCGTGCTGGGATTAGGACTGTTATTGGGGGTATTATCATTGCAAGCGAAAAAAAAAAAAAAAAAAATTTGGTGAAAGTGTTGGTAACTGGAATCCGCTGACACTTAGATGCAAGCAGATTGCCAGGGAGCATGGGATGTCGAGGGTGGAAACGGATCATGGTGAGTGTTCAGAGGCAGGGTCAGCCTAGAGACCTAGCGTCACTGGACCCCTGTTCTGACAAGGTCGATCTCCAGGTCACTGCTGATATCCAACAAACTGACAGAAAATCCATAAAACCATAACACTTAAACAATAAAACATCAGCTCCTACAGTCCAATGTGACATCAGATCACTGAACAGTGATGGACATATAGTATTCCTCGTATAGTATCTAAAATTTGGAATTACATTTCATCAGAGCTATGGAGGTCATTTATGTGATTGATAGCTTTAATAGCAATCAGTATGAACCCATGGCATGCCAGCTGATTTGCTATGTGCTGACAAGAACCTATGTTCTCGCACTCCTGCATGTGTGACAAGAGTAACTGATTGGTGAATACAGCTGTGGAAAAAGTCAAAGACACTGGATTTATTGTGTAGACGTATGTGTTTGAGGAAAATTAATAATCTTGCTTTTTGGAGAAACTGTTGACAGAATTTCCTCAAAAATTCAATAAACATATTGTTATTTTGAGCAGATATTTGAAGAAAATGACAGTTGGTCAAAATAACAAAGGAACGCTGTGAATTCATACGTGAACAAAAAAATAAATAAAAAATTCATGTGCAATTTAAAAATCATCAGTATTTTGTTTGAATAACCTTAATTTTCAGTCACAGCTGACATATTTTTCACCAGTCTTTCATATTGCTTTTGGTTCTTCAGACTCCATTCTTGGCACAAACATTAAGCCACTCTGCTTTGTTTGATGATTTCCGACCATCCATCTTTGTCTTGATTACATTCCAATGGTTTTCATCTGGGTTCAGGTTTTCAAATTTGGAGTGGTTTCTTATTTTTTTCCAGAGCTGTAATTGCTGGTTGTTCAGATGTGTTGGCCAATTTCAATTGATCAGACCCTCAATGCCGGTATTGCAAGACAACCATCTTTTTTTTTTTTTTTTTTTTTTTTTATCTTCTATCAGGAGATGAGATAAAAGAGACTACACAGACTAAAATTGAGTTGATTTTTCCCTTGCTCCCTAGTTAATTGAGGGATTTGCCATGACCTAGATGAATATTGATTCCTAATGGAAACTAGACTTAAATTGGCACGTAGGTGAATCAGGCCATTGAAATAGTCAATGGACAAAAGAGGACTGAGACAGCTTGCAACATCCATAATGGATCAGCGATGTAAATGGTACACATGTGTTGAAATTTTGATCATTCAACATTAGATGGAATGTCTCTTTAAACTCTTTAGGATTTAAAAAGTCTTGCAAACTACTGTGGAATCATCAAGTTTATTTCCCTGTACTTTGTAAGCTGCTTAAGTCCTGTGCCAGCTTAGCATTGTCATATTAACATCACCCAGTGAGACAGCTCTGACAAGCTCCCTTCCTCCACAGTTGCCTCCTGTTCCTACTGACTGACTGGCACAGTGGAAAAAAAATATATCTGTTGTCCTGACACACAACCACATGAATACGCAAGAGCACATGTGCTTGCCACACAAACACTGAGATGCGCACACTTACATACACATTAATAGCAGACAGGTGGTACAGTACGTACTGTACTTCACACTGAAGCTTTGCATTTTGATATCAGTCGACTAAATTTTTTTTTTTTTTTAATGTAAACATTAAAATTGTAGCTAAGGTATGTAGATGCAGTGATTGACAGAGCTTAATGTCACTTTACCAGCTGATCAATGCCATTTGTCTGGGCTAAGCTCCCTGTTTCTGCTGAGTTTGTGCTCTAGTGCCACTGTGCGCTTGGAAAGTAAGGATTATGAAGTCACCGTTAAGCAAACACACTTTTATGCATTAAGTAATTAATTAATGACATGCCATGTAAGTAGTTAGCATAACATCAGCTGACCTGTGACTCAGATGAGTATGAATATTAAATAAGGTCATTTGTTGGGCAGTCACTGTCTTTCCCATAGCATGCGCTCTTTCAGCTAGGTGATGCTTCAGTGGTAAAAGCACTGTTGCTTACTTTCTGGGAGTGAAAACAAATCATATTTTGTGGTGAGTGTCTATTCTTTCAGTTAACTACATCTGACTGGACCACAGCAGAAGCCCTTTACAGCCTCATATTACAAAGGTTAAACAACTCTGATGCAAAAGAGGTGATGGAGTTCAGCTATACCTGATTTTAAATGAACAGAACGTATTGAACGTCTTGAGATGCAAGACACTAGAGATACTTGACGTTCACTCTAAATGAAATTACATTTCACTGAATGCAATTATAGCATGTGTCAGCACATGACAGGCTCAACTGACCACTTACAAAATATTACAAACCTTTCTTCAAACTAAGTGAAAGTTATTGATTAGATTGCTGTCAGATGCTGCCAGGTACAAGGCTGGTTTGGTACAATTTTGACCTAATAGACAAACCTGCCGGGCCACATTTGTGATAAAATAAAACTCACAAAGCTGCTAGATTGCCCAGATGAAAGTGTTAAGGAATTAAATGAACAAGTTTTTTCACACTGTGACTGAAAAGAGAAAAAAAAAATATGAAAGGCTTTATAAATGACCACACCTGAGTGCTTCATATTTCTTATTCTCAAACCTACATTTTGTTTTCATACGTTTAATGTCAGAACATGAGTAATTCCTCTGTTCTCAGACACAGAGTGAACATGTCTCTATCCTGTCAGTAACTAAATTTAACGTGCATAAGCCTCTTACCAATAGAGACGCATGCAGATTGACTTTTATTGCTTGTATGAAAACAAAGGTATCATTATTATTCTTTGAAGGCCTATGCCACCAAAATAAGGTTTGCTTGTCATTCTGATTTTTTTTCAGCAGTTGGAAAGCAGTAATTTTGGAAAATAAGAATTTAATTTTATTCATGACTTGCCGTATTCCCTCAGTATTGCAACATTTATATTATTTGCCAAACGGTGTTATCCTCTGGAGTCTCTCTTGTTCTAATGCTTTCTATTTTTATATAAACTATTTTCATGATAATGTCCTTATAATAGTATAAACTACACATAAACATTTTTTTTAAATTTTGTATTCTACTAACATAATGGCTTGTTTAAGATATGCTATTGCCCACATTTTAACGTATAACCAAGTATGTACAGACCCCATCTTTTCTCAGCGAGTTATGGTAGGGAGAATAAAACTCTCGGTTGGTGTATAATTTATAATATGCGTTGTATGATTTGTCTGGCTGATGAGAACAGAGCTCTTTTGTAAGCTGCTCCACCCACCGTATGCCCTGATTGATTAGGGCTGGGTGAAATAAACTCAGTGGATTCATGCCTGCCTTAATACCCCAAGCTGGAATCTTAACCTAGATGTATTACAATAAAATATTCACCTCCTCGGGCCTTATAAATCACTACGTGGGGCCAGAGATTACAGTGAATGTGGTGATGGTGTGATCAGGGTCAGTCCATTCTCTCTGCCTGCCTGTACTGAGATAGTGAGAGCATGTCATAGACAGACCACAGGGTGGGGTAGGAGGACACATAACCATCCATATGTCTTCACTCTGCAACACAGCAGCCGCCGATGGAGTGTGTGTGTGGGGGGGGTGGGGTGGGGGGTAGTAGTAGGAATGCTGCCTAATGCATCGCACAGATTGTGTACAAATGAACTTGCAGATTTCATTTATTAGGCTTTGTTCTTAGCAGCTATTTTTTTTCTATTTAATACCTGAGTAGGGAATAACACTAATTATATGCTTCTGATCAGGGACTGTTGTTTTTTTTTATTTTTTTATGTGTAGGTTTGCAATTTGTTTGTAGTCAAGAATTTTTGTCAAGAAGCATTCATACAACATTAAAGACATATTTTATGAACACCCGAAAGACACACATTAGCACTAATAGGTTTTGATAGCCATATGCATTTGTTTTGTTTAGCAATATTTCCATTATGTGGGCGCTATACTGCACCCTGAGGCAGTATTATAGGTGAGTAATGGAGGTGCAAATGTAAACACTGGGATGGGGTAGGAGTTCAATCATGGGCTCACGCTGAGGTCTTTAATATTCAGCCGGAATTCTGCTTTTGACATAAACTTCTATAAATTGACAAGAGATACATATTAACACAGCCATTCCCAAGGGGGAAAACACCAAAAGGAAAAAAAAAAAAAAAGAACAATGCACAAATACACACACACACACACATACACATAGAGTGAGAGAGAATTAGACAGGAAGACAAACAGTTTCCCTGATCAGTGTGCCACATTAATGCAATTTAGAGATGAGTAACAGGGAGAAACAGACAGCATATTATCAACTAATGGCTTTGGTTCTGCAATCCATCTAACAGCAAATGTGCATGCTGATATAAATAACATTACTAACCATGCTTGGGGAAAAAAAATATACCCAGAGCGAAATCGTCAAACATCAAATGCAAAGTGCACTTTCGTAAGAAATTAATGAATTAGGTCGGGTTGTGCTACCCTGTTTAGAGTTATAATGAAAGACGGCTTGTGTTGGAGCTGTGGTTTTCTTTAAAGCCGCTGCCAGGTGCGTGACAGGACATAGACAGCTGACATCAAAACAATAGCACCATAACAAGGTTTGTGTGTGTTTGTGTGGCCATTTTGTATGTGTGTGTGTGCATGGAAACGAAATACGTATGTACTGTGTTAGCCAGTCTTACAGTCACAGAAAAAAAACATGACACGACTCTTGCTTTCTTCAATTTATTGTTCATGGTAATGTATGGTATATTAAAGGTGCATCCAATATTTTTTTTTCTGTGACTGTATGTTGCTTTAATTCAGTGACTTTTTTTTTTAATCTTTCATAGCATTTTTTTCCCACACATAATATCTGCTTGTGTGAAATGGCTGCTGAAAGTAGTTATTGCTTTGTGATTTGAAGACACCCACATGTATATTCTCTATCATTACACCGCTCTGCAAATATTTTCAGTCTTAGTATGGACCTGTAATGTCTAAGTGTCTACATCAAAATTGCAACTTCAGTAAAAGTTGGAGTAACATGCTCATGTTTTGTGAAGACGACACAGTCAAATAATAATATTTAACTATGCATGAATTCAGAGAAATCCGCTTTATGCATTTATTTTGTTCTTGTCATTAAAGCAGTATGAAGTTACAGTATGTCATATGCATTGGTTTTTTTTCATTGACTTTTGTCTGTTGTACAGTGTCAGACGACTTATATTATTAAGTACAGATAAACAACAGCTGTGGATTAATAAGGTGAAATCATGTATGTGTTTCACTGGCTGACTCTAAGCCTGAAGCAGTGAGCATCCCTGAAAATGAATATGAAACTCTCTTCAGGGTTATTTTTGTGCCCATCTTCACAGGATAGGAGCTGGTGGCAGAAGCTGCTCGGAGGTACAGGGACACTAACAGGATTAACAACTCCATCCCCCACTCAGGCACTTTAGCCTTCACATGTGCATAAGTGGCTATTTCTATGGAAATGTGTTGTTTATGTGGCTACAAAAAAATCTATAATATGCTATTTTAACCATAAAGCTTTGACGAATGGTGTGTTTGTCCCACTTTGACGAGACTTCTATCAGCTTTGCTTCTGTTTTCATGTTCCTGAGGGGAAATTAATTGTTCATGAAATGTTCCTCCTCTTGATAACACAGACCTTGAGGATAACATGTAACTGGTATGCAATCATACTACCAAGTCAGGGAGCTTTCTATTCATAAACCTTCCATTTTGACAGAATTTTTATTTATTCATTCATATTTCTACAATGGCACATTCTTGTTCTTACCTCACCTACATATATCTTAGAAATATTGTGTTCTCACTAGTTTAGTTATGGATGATATTCATGACTGAGGTGATGTATTATATAATGAGAGCATTATATAATACATACTAGGAAATGGAAGTGCAAAGCAAAAATGATCTTGCGTATTTATTGGATTTTGTTGTTTCTTTATGACGAAGCTCATGATACAAAACGTGGTTAAATTAATTTTTTTTTCATTAGTTTTTTTCAGAACTTTTGCTTTGCTTTCATTATGTTTCTTTTTTCTAATACTGAGGTTTTGACTGAAATTCTGTTCTGATAGATACCTGATGTAAAGTAAATAGTTTCAGTAAACGTTTAGTCTGCCTGTGTGTTTGTGTGTGTGTGTGTGAAGCAGCCCAGAAGGTTTAACTGGTTGGCATTGCTCCACATGGAGGAGAGACTGGTGAGTTGGCTGCTGTCATGTCAGCTAATAAAGACATCACATCAAACGGGCATGAATGTGCACGTCCTTGGTTGGCATGACAAATAATACCATTAACCCTACCTCCCAAAGCAGCCATTTTGATTGATGTGCAAGCAGAAGTGAGTGGAGTGTGTGTGTGTGTGTGTGTGTGTGTGTGTGTGTGTGTGTGTGTGTGTATATGTGTCGCCTTTAGTTAAAACCACAGTGGTTTTACTGCTGTGACCTTTCTCTCCTGTATCCAGCCGGTCAGCTTTGCAATTAAAAGTTGAAATGTTGCATGTGATAATTATGTTACTGATGCTTGGAATGAATCCTTGTGTGATGCTGTCACAGATCTGCAGAGCAAGTTTACAGCACTCACATGGGCTGCCTGTGATATATCACCAGGTGGCAGCATTTATGTACAGAATAAGGCAAAGCTGCTCTGGATCTGAAGTCTTGCACAAGGCTCTATAGACCCCTATAGCTTGACAGTGACATGGTGTAGGATTTTGCACAATTTAGTTCAGAAATATATATATATATATAAAAAAAGGAATTTATGAGGAGACGGCATCCAAATGTCTCATAATTAAAAAATGGAAGACATTTAATGTGGATAAAATTTTAATGGCTCATTCATAATTTACAACAACAGATGGGCATTCTGGCACATGGGATTGGATCCATGTGAAATGCTGTCACTTTCCTGGAGATGGTGTGTGCTTTGTATGATTATAAAGTGATGGGGTCATTTTGTTTGTTTACCCAGAGCATTATCTACAATCTGAGTAAATCCCATTATACCCATTGTTATTGATTGCATATATTTACTGTTATTTAAAGTTAGAGGTCACTAGTGACATTCAGATACATAGACGTGATTATGGTCACATCAATGGCTAGTGAACTATTTTTAACTGATTTATTTGACGAAGATCTCACTCAAAAACACACTAATGATATACAATGTGGAATTGACTTCGAGATTTGTTGTTAGATCTGCTGTAAGTGCATATCTGATTCCAAACTGACAGATGCATTCACATATTTATTCCCCTTTCTAGCGGTAACATGGGCGATTTGTGTGCACTTGCATCACCATTAAAACAGTTCATTAAACAGATTACCAATTATATATCTCTTGCACACCAAACCCATTGTCTCCCGAAGCCAAACTTCAGATTGGTCTTCAGCAGGTGAATTCTGTGTCACCCAGAAGCACTGAACAGTACCAAATGTGTGTCTGACAGCTTTAATAAAGGAAATTGCAGTCGGAAACCTCTAGACCCAAATCACATTTGAGTGATGGTGATTTAACTTAGGGTAAGACATGCTGTGGAGTCTTTGTGTTTTGTGCTGCTTTTGTGCGTGTGTGTTTGAATGCTAGTGTGCACACAGACATCTATGTGTGATTTGTAGGACTGATTGCATTAGGTGCTAGGAGTTAGTCCCTGTGGAGGAGCCACATGCTCATTGTACCCCAGCTGTAGCTGAGATCTAATATTCCTCCACCAGCACCATTATGTCCTTGATGGGCCAAACCCAATCTTCTGCTTCTTTGTGTCTGCCTGGCTGGGTAGAGTGAAGCATAGTGTAAAGAAGCACATTGTATGTAATATTCATTTGTTATAAAATACACTTTCTCAGTGAAAGGCAACTTCAGTTCAAGATCTATCGCTGTGGCAGCCGTGTGGTTTTCGGAGAACCAAGAGAGGTCAAATATCAGTCTGTAGAAAGACACTTTAAAAGATCACTCATGCAGACCATTGGGATTAATCACTTTTTTTCTAGATTCATCTTCTGTGTTGGGTTTTGTCGACTGATGCAGACAGCTAACCTTTTGGTCTGCGCTTTGTTCATTTGCCGAGTTCAGAAAACAGGTGCTACATCCATTTCTGTTGATGCGTAGTTATGTCTCACCTGAGGCTGTTTGCAACAATTGTTCCAGAAGGCGGGGTGTAGTGTGGGTGGGCCAGACAGAGGGCACTGTCTCTCTAAAAAATGTAAACACTGAAGGCCTCCATTAGTCAGCGTTCAAGCTCCATTCAATACCCACGCCTATCCATCTCCAACAAACAAAACCACATCCCTGACAGAGCAAACAGGGCAACGCTGCCCTTACTGTCTGTTTTTCAGCTTCACTCCTCATTCTAATATGCCCCATTGTGCCAGATGGTCTAAGTGCAAGCTATATTCCCCATTTAGGATTAATTCTACAGCTGTTGCACTTGTTTAGTGTATAATGAAAAGGCCCTGTCTATTTAAGAGACTAAGTATTTTCCAATCCCTCTGAATGTGTTAGAAGAGAAATTGGCCTTTTCACTAGGTAATCTCACTCCATTGTCTCTGCTGATTTCCATTATTGTCATCAATTCATAAGCAGTTAGGAGAGTGCCATGTTAGATTGACAGTAGCAAGTGGAGAAGCAATTAACACAAACATCTGGTTAGAGAAAAAGATTGTCATCCGTAAGGGACAAAATAACAAACATTGTCAGCGCAAATGTGTTTTCATGTTAGGGCAGCCAGTATGAGTTGTTATAATAAATGAATGACACTTACTATTGTGTGTATGAATCTAAATGTGAAGATTGCTTTAAGACTGAATTGTTACCTTATGATTCACCATTTAACCAGTTTGTCAGGAAGGAACATTGTCTAATTGTTGGCTTGGTGTTTTGTGCTGCCAACAACCATCCCAACAACAGGGTTACATTAGTTAAAGATGACAGTAATAATCACTTTTTAGTTTTTTTTTCCCTCAACACTTGGATAAAGCCTTTTTAGTTCCTGAAGTTATTTTCTTTTTTTTTTTGAAGTACACAAGTTTGATGATTAAATGAATACGCTTTTATTCCATTATATTCTGTCAAATACTTTTATTTTGCATCGCTTCAGGATGAAATCTTGTTTTATGAAATGATTTTGAGACTTGAACTGTTCCCCCAACACTTACTCCGTTGCCATAGCAACACCTCTCTTTGGCAACACAACTGAAGGCTATTGAAATGAAACTACCCATTTGCCACATGTTGCCTTTGTGCCATATGTACTCATTTCTCACACTAAATCTATCTGCCTATGTGAGTTGCAGTTAAAATACTCCTTTCTTTATACTGAGGTACAGATTTATGTCACAGATGACCTGCCTGTTTACTAACATCTGTCTAATTAACCTCTTGCCTTGGCTTCAGAGGAGCCATGCTAACAGAGTGCCATCTTCAATTCAGGACAACTGCCAACTGGCCAGCAGGTGACCGCATAAACCATTGGACCTAGGACAAGATTGATCACCCCAATAAAACTTCAGTATTTAAATAGGGAGAATATTTCTACAGTGACTGGATGCTCCTAATAATCACAGCCATAATTTAGAGCCCAGTGGATGTGAATATGCCAGTTATATGACATGATAATATCATACACACTCACCCCCCCCCATCAATAAACCAACACTGATTATTTTCTCTTTTATTAGTCGGCTGACTTTTTTTACACTATATGCCTAGCACTGATGCACGGGTCGATGTATGAACGACCCGCAACCGACCATCCGCAACTCAGACCGCAAGAAATATATTTGAAAACGATGCACCCGACCCACTTCTTGATCCGCATTTTTAAAGAGAAGTCAATGGTCTTTATTAACATCAAATGACCTTACTCACATACCTGCATTTATTTCTGTGTTAAAATCCGATGGCATTGCTTGTAAATTAATATGTTGAGCAAATCAATATCAATAATCAAAGGGGAAAGTCAAGTAACACCTCCACTTGCTTCTTATATATTTATTTTAATGTTAGATGCTTTGATGACTTGTGACACTCTTGTTTGATCAGCTTTTCTGTTTAATTTTACTGGTTAAACTTCATAATCCTCCCCATAGTAGGGTTCCACCCACAAAACACTTTTAACCATATGACAAATCACTTTTGGCCTCTAAGCATGAAATATTAAAAGCACTAAAGTGATTATTGAGATATTATGCAATTCAATATTCAGGTAATGTGCTGGAATAATATAAAAATGCTCTATTGGTGTCATTTAAACCCACTGAAATGTTTTGATCATGGCTTGGGGACAGGGATGAACTTGTAGCAGGGGAAAAGCCAATAGGAACAAAGAAGTGGAAAGTAACCTTTGAAGATGATCTTCTTTGTCACCTTTCTTTGCCACTGGCAATGTTTCTAGTGAAGCAAAAGATAATTTCATTAAGACATGGGGGATGGGTTACAGTTGCCTCAGATTTGAACCTATATTTTATCGCTGTATACTTCATAAGTGTTTTGCGAGAGGCAAAAACTGATCAGTTCATATATCTGCTATTTTTGCTACCACTCGTACCAAACCAGACTGTTTGCTCAGTAAAATGGACGGAGCATCTTTCAATCTTTGAAATCATAGAGGTGGGAAAATGTGCTAGTTCAAGTTCTTCCTGTGGGCACTAATGGTAGCAAGCGCTTCTGCTTTCTTTAATCTGCTCTGTGCCTTTCACACTCCTACCATTGTCCTTCTAACACTTGGGCGAGCAGTGCAAGGTAGACTGGAAGGGTGAAGCACTCAGAACATGACTTTATCTCTTTTCACCAGCTGCTCTCTGCTCCCATCTATAGAGGGAGCAGGGGAGGAGATTGAAATGCACTGCACTGATGCTATGGCACTGCTAACCCTGGAAAAAAAAAAAAATCCTTAAAGCGACTTGCGCTGACAGTAAGTCCTAGAGCAATGGAAGGCAGGAGAAGGGAGTGTGTTTGCTACAATCCAGTAATTATGGCTTACCTTTGCTGTGTGCTCCACCATGGATGAGTGCGCTCCAATATAACCTGCGCTACACCTTTTCTAGTACAACACTTCTTTTTTTTTTTCATATTTATCCAGGCACACAGCATTTCTGCCACAAGAGATGATGGTTCCGATGAAAGTTTCCCCACAAAAAATATCACCCTTTAGTATTATTGTAGCTCAGTACCAGTGAATACTAACAATACATTAATTTGCAGAATTGCCAGTATGCAAAGCTGCCACATGCAGCTACAAAGCATGATCTGCAGTATTCTATGTTTAGCAATGAAATAAAAATATACTGCTGTTGAATGCTGGATGCTGCTCAGTCTGTATAGCAGTGAACTTTATGTCTTGTTTTTGTTACACAGTACATGTGTAAAGTGTGTGTGTGAGGGGGAGTGAGCATAAACATGAGCAGGGGGAAGGGAATGGTGGTGCCCTCTGCTATTCCTAGTCAACATCTTAATTAAAGAATTATTTGCACTGTTCCACATGTAGTCAGACACTAGTAATTAAAATGAGAAACTATGTTCAGCCTTTTTTGTTTTAATCTATGAAGCTAAGCTTCTGATATGTAATTACGCTGTGCTATCGTTTAGATTCTGCTAGAAATCCTGCTGACATTAAAGCATCTTATTTAAATACTGCTGCTGTCAGAACCAAGTTAGTTGAGTAAAATCGCGTCTTTGTTTGAGCTGACCTGTTAAAATACCAGTTAATTCTGGATGTAGATTGACTGTAAACTCTGACCTGAATGGAAACAAATGAAATCTCATCAATCATTTTTTTATAGATAAGATGGTTTTACCTCGGATAACCAAAATTGTGGGTTTGCATTTCAAAGATATTTTAATTTTCTACACATCTGTGCATGCATATCATATTAATCAGATAAAAGTAAAAGGGGTTTGGTAGATGGAGGTACTAGGTTAATTTGAATCCTAACCCTTATTCTCCTGTCATTTGCGAAGAAAAAAAATATTATATTCAGTGGATTTCATCTATTATAAACTGGTATTTGTCTGTATTCTACTGAGTATTTGTGGTGCTAATTGTGTATTATGTGTGTGTTTAGATGAGTGGTGTCTACCTATGCTCAACTGAGTTATACACCTTACACGTTTTGAAGTGGATCTGAATACAAACAACGTGCTAATATAAATGTGGGTATTTCATTGTGAGTGGATGGGGTCTCTGCTCGGTGACGGTCCAAACTGTAGGAGCCTTTATAAAGGCAGGATTAGGAGAATCAGACTCAGCAGAAATTGAGTCTTTGAACAATATTAGTGCTTTAACATTACAGGATTTTCTTCTTATTGTAAATGCTGGATTAGCGTGAGTTAAATCCCAGTAGCTTGCATAAATTGTCAGGAATGCACACGTTAAAAAAAAAAAGAAGAGGCTTTTTAAAATGCAGTCTATTATGGGTGTTGTTTCCCCTCAGACTTGTGTATCTGTGTTGTGATATTTCTGGGATAGTGGGATTTGATATGTGCATAGAAGTGTGTTTAACCCTGTGGTTGTATTGTAGCCTTGCAAAGACAAAGAGCCTCACTGTCTTGTTTACCTGGCCATGGCAGATCAGCAGCCGTTGTTTGGCTCGAACACCAGCTGCTGTCACATTTCAGGACACACTCTGACTCATTCAGTTTATACTCCTCACTGCCCAAACAACTCCTCAGGCGTTTCTCCTCACTCAGGGGTTCCCAAACAGAAATCGCTGAATGGGAAAGATAAAACACCATAAAATTAGGTATGAATTATTGGGCGTTTTAGCAACTTGTGTGAACAGCGGGATAATAAAACATACTAGTGTCTTTGGAAGTAAAGGATTTTTCTAAATTCCACATACAGCAAGCAATAAAAAGAAACAATACAAGTGTTAAATGTTCAATTTTCACTCTGTTCTGCTTTATACTGACAAAAAGCATGTGAGTGTATAGTACGGACGGACCCAAATGTTCAACTGTTCTGATATTTATTTGATGGATTTCATTTACATTTAACTGACTGACACTCAAAATGACCTTTCTGTTGTCATCACTTAGAAATAGGTTTGAAGATGGACCTGTGGAGTTCAATTAATGAAGAATTCAGACCCAAGCATAATATTTCCAGTTTATGTAGAACACAGCAGAATATTTTAAAATACATAATTCCTTTTTTTTTTTTTTTTTTCAAGGCCAAATATTCTTTTAATAACTGAATTTGGGCTGGTCCTACTCCATGATTTGGTAGCTTCTCACCTATGTTCAGCAGGTTATTGTCACTTTTTATGTGTAGTACAGTGCAATAAGAGTAGTATGGGTCTTATAGGTGTTATACTGAAGACTACTGACTCATCCATGGAGACATTTTAAGGAAGAGAAGTCTTGGGGGGATTAAAGACGGCTGGTGTCAGGTAATAATACTCTGCGGACACATTTCTCTAAGCAACCATTTCACACACATTTGCAATTTGTGCAGGTCCAAAGATCCAGTATGTGACATTTTTGCGAAGGTTACATGGTGTTGTGTTGCAGTCTGTTAGTTGTTTGTTGACATTAGCTAAATCCATTTCAAAGCTAACATTTAGCTGGTGTAGACAAGGGAAACACCAAGTCAAACAGGATTTATAAGGAGATGGGATGAACTTTATTTTCAGGGATATAAACGATTATTTTTTTTTTTCTTATGTACTACACTTTGTTCCCTGTTCGTTTTCAAACCCTTACTTCATGTCACATCTTCTTTTGAACCCGAGTGGAGCTATTAGCATCAGCCACTTCAAATATTTGCTGTTCCAAGTATTGCATATAGCATTTCCAATAAGCATAGTAGGTAAGCACAACGACTGACAGTTCAGAGGGGGCCGCTCATAGGACTTGAGGCTTCAATAAATCAAATAAACTCATGCTTATTTTTCCACAGAGAGAGAGGGACAAAGGAGCAAATATATATTGCTTATTATGGTTAATGAAGCTTCCAGGATATGAAGAGAATAATACGGTCCTATTGCTGTTTTATTTCTTGAGTACTAGAGGTTATTCAAACAAACCCCCTTCAGCCCAATGTGTCGGCGTGTTTCTGTTTACCAGCATTAATGCTCTGTTATTTAGTGCCGCGGGCCCACGGGGAGCAGGGTTCGTCTGCACAGTGAATATTCATTTGGGACCGACACCTGAGACTCACAAGCTTCTTACTGAGCACATCTTCATTCTTCATTAGAGAGGTGACGGATGCATAGTATTGACTGCATTGTTTCAGTAAAAGAAACCTAGTGTTGGCAAGACATTCATTACCCGTGTCCCTGTTTACTTCATCTGGTTGTTTACGTAGCTTTGCACAAAGGTGGCTAATAATTAAGGCACACTGTTTGTGTTGTTTGTGCATGACTTTTGTAAAGAGTATGTGGGATTTATTGTGGTTAAATATACATTTACATACAATGCAGAGGTCCTGAGAACAAAATTAACATTATAAAATAAACAATGTATAATGACAGTGTGTGACAACATTTTGATTTAACACTGTCATTTCCCTTCATGTTAGTATTGGGAGGTATTGAATTGTACTCCTATGCTTTTGAGCCTCCTCACTCTCTCCATTGTGTGGTGTATAATGAAGGTATTGAGTGGTTTATGAAATCCATTTCCCTCTAGATCAATCTGGTCTAATGTCATCTGTCTCATTCACATCTAACTGCCGAGGACTGTATTAATAATTGCATCGGCTGTATTGATTTCTATTGACCGTTGGAGCTGCCTGCGTGAAACACTGTAGTATTCAAGCGGCCTGACCCTAAATCAAGCGACATCTCATTAGAACAGACAGTGGCTCTTAAACAGATCTTTTCTGGCTATAAAAATGGAAATGGGAAATGGCCACTAACATAAAAGGGAATTGTTTCTTCATTCTTTGCTGATATGTCACTGACTGAATAATTCAATACGTCCTCCGTGTGCTTGACAAAAAGTGACTTGTTCTTGTCTTCTTTAATCAATTTACCTGACCACACTATCTTTTTGTGTCATTCCATCATGTGCTATTACTGTCCCTGCTCACTCTAGTCACTCGTCATGCAGTTTTTTGTTTTTTTTTTTATTAAATAACTGCCTTAACTTTTATTTTATCCGTTTTGTCAAAAATTGAAATCTATCAATGTCATTTCAATCACACATTAATACTGATTACACTCATTTTACTTTGTTTCAAACATTTTGGGTAGGCTGAGATATTCTTTTACGACAGTTTTGGTGATGTTTTTTTTTTTTTTTTTTACAATATCATGAATGATTTCCAATTATACCTGATTAATTTCTTACTATATGAAAACATGATTCAAGAATACACTTTACTAAACTGAGAGGCACAGTGGTGCAGTGGTTAGCACTCACAGCAAGAAGGACCCTGGTTCGATTCCCACACCAGAGCTTTCTGTGTGGAGTTTGCATTTTCTTCCTCCCACCATCCACTGATTTTGTTAATTGGTTAATCATAATTGCCCATACAGTAGGTGTGAATGTGAGAGTGATTGTTTGTCAATATGTGTTCAGCCCTGTGATGAATTGGAGACACATACAGGGTGTACCCCGCCTTCACCTATTGTAGCTGGGTTAGGCCACCAGTGACCCCCACGACCCTAATGAGGGTAAAAGCGGGTTCAGGTGATGAGATGAGACTTTACTAAACTATAGGCCATATCTAACAGAAGAAACACATTCCTTTTATTGTTGTGATTTATGCATTTTTCACAATTTTTCAGACAGCAAAGCCTCGTTTAAACGACAGCACCTCTATTAAGAATTTCTTCGAATAATATATGGTCATGGAAAAAGTGAGGTTAGAACATTTAGACCATTTAAAAAACCTTTATTATTATTTATTATTATTATGTAGATCAATTCATCATCATGGCTGCCGTAAAAAAAGTGAGTGAGTGAGACCAAGTGAGTTCCTGTTTTTTTTTGTGTGTGTCCTCTCCATGAGAACTGTTGGTGTGCTGAATGCCTGTAGATCCCTGTTAAATAATGTTTTTGTCTTTTTGAATATATTGTCAAGGTTACTTTATGGCATGGTCACTCCTCTCCTGTTATTTATTTATATGTAGACATACTGTACATGTTTTCTTTTTCCTATTCAAAAATTGTTATGCTATGCTTTATATTGATTGAAAAATGTTTATCATGTTTATCCTAATCATTAACATCGTGTTTCTCCTCTCTTTTGCCTCCCTATGGCTTTGTGGATAAACCTTACTGGCACTAGGTAAGTGCATTTACAAATTTACAGCATTGTATCCCATTGCTGATGTGTAATAAACCAAAAGAAACAATGGAGGCATTTTGTCCATTGATGAAATAACACAATGGAAAAAGGGCAGGACCTGTGGTTGGGAACATAATTTCCTTTCTTAGTCTAATGAGTTGTTGGTACCAGTTACTATCATCGGTCTGCAGCTGTAGCTTTGTTTTCTTTTAAATTGTCTCCTTTGGAATAATATTCATTTTTGTTTTTATTTTATTTTTTCCAGAGACACATTTACTAGTCTACATAACTACTTAGAATTTCTTTCTTCCGAAGTGGTAATAACCCAGACCTAATGTGACAGCAATGATAATGATGATGATAGCTGCAAAAATAATTGGACCAATAACTCTAGTATCACACTTGATACTTCTGAACCCATTTAAGTGTTTAAAATAAATTGTTTTTCTCCAGCCCTTTATTACACATTAGGAAAACTTATGAAACACAAAAAAACGGATTGCAAAGATGTATATATTTCACACTTTTATGGTTTGTCAAATAAATCGACCAGCGTTCATTTTACCGTGCAATGCAAGCCAATATAAAGGATAATGTTTGGCTGGATGTGGTGCTAAATGAGTGCTTTATGATTCAGTGCTGCCCTGCTCGTGGCTGAGCTCGATCTGGTAATGAGTTAGTAATGAAATTTGGGTTGGTGGGCTGCTGGGTAATGTGGCTAAGCAATGCGCTGGGGGTCCACAGCGTATGCTCACTTGCTTGTTGCACCCTGGGCTCTGATGAAACCCCCACAGGTTCTAATATTAGAGCACAGGCCAGCAGGACTTGGGCTAACACAACCTTATTGCTTTCTGATAAAGGAATATTGTTTAAAGACAGACATTTACCATCTTGCACAGTTTCCACATAAGGAATGATAAATGATTAATGGGGTAAATAACCTATCTAACGTCCCTATAATAATTCCCCCTAATTCAACAGTATGGCCCTTTGGTCTCCCAACGCCAGTTTCTATCACCTTCCTTTTACGTTCCAATCTTTCCATCAGATGATTCTGCTGAAAGCAGCGAAATGGGTCGGCTAGTTTTCAACTTTAATAGTCATTAGATTTGTAATAGAGTGACAACCTCATGAACCCGGAAAGCTCCTTGATTGTGTTAGTATGCTCTAGCTTGTAAATTCCTTTGTGACTCTTTGTAAATTTAAGACATCAATTACACTGTGTGGTGACGATTTGTTATAAATCTGTATGGTAAAAGCGGTGCTTGCTTGTTTTTGTTTCGACTATCTTTATCCAACCATGCATCTCAAAGAAAACCGCACCATATTGCCTGTATGTAAATGCTCTGTTCATCTCACAATTTTCACGGTTGAACGGCTAGAAAATTGAAATGTTTACCGCTAAACATTTCATCAGCACCATAGTTTATTCCATTATTGTGCATATTTTCCCCTTTCATACGCATGGAATTATAGCACTACTTGGTTTTAGTTTCAGTTCAGTGTCCTTGGTTTCAGAACAAGATGCCACTGTCAAAGTCAGAGCAATATATCTACTATTGCCACCAGAATCCTTCACTTAGATGTAAGCGCACTGTGCTGTCCAAGTAAAGTCCACCTAATCCATTGTGTGCTCACCTGTCTTCTGAGCTCACCGCAGTGATGGTGACACTGGACATGTATACAGAAAGAGGCTACATAAAGGCTACTAACACTTAAGGGGAAGAGGAACCCCTGTAATGACTAGTTGAGAGAGCTGGATGAGAGAGGCACAGCAGAGAATAAGAGGCTGGAGAGTGGAATTCGGCTGACCCAGGGATCATGCACTGGCTCAGCCCCTTGGGGTCCAGAAACAACCAATTGCAACTACCCTACTGCCCACATCGCACACAGACACACAAACAGCATGGTCTGACCAGAGCTGTACACAACTCAGTTACAACCTCACCCCTACGGATGTGATATAAAGAAAGAATAAGATCGTACAGTAACTCTCCTTAACATGCCCTAGGTAATAATAGTATTAAAAGTGACCCTTTATGCTTGTCACGATGTTAGAGGCTGCCTTATTTTCACTTTACTCTCGTCTTTTAGAGGGTAAATTTCCCTGCCTTTGTTCATATACTACACTGTCAAAGCACAAGCAATTCTAGCCCCCAACAGTGTTCTGAGAACCTCATTTAAATGGAAATTGTACAATTATTACCCCTGTGAAAGTCTACCACTGTGATGAGAGAATTGAGACTTTTTTTATGTCAAACATGCATTTTTGGTAATGCAATTACTGCCGAGTTTCTTCTGTTTTTCTGTTGGGGTAGAAGACTGCTTAAGGTGTGTTTTTCTTCTAAATGTACTATAGCAACCATAATGGCAGCTATCAAGCTTTCAAGCTTTTTTTTTTTTCCTCGATGAGGCCCGCACACTGGGAGCCCATGAGACAGAGTTGCAGTAGTAATCTTCTTTCCCGCATGACTCCCACCTTTAACTGGGCTAGGCAAGGCCTGCTGGCACAATAGCCTCACCACTTATCATAACCACCTGTCATTTACCCACAAACACAATCCTATTCTCTGACTAGGTAATTACTGTGTTTGCTTCCACATTGTTGTGTCTCCACCATGCTGATAGTCATGTCCAAAGATGACAGCTACTGCTGCTTCTCCAAAGGCAATACGGCTATGTGCCATATGTGCCTCTCCAATATTGTTTATCTTTTTGCTGAACCCAAAGCACCCTGAAGAGACAAACATGTATCACATCTTGTTGTTATGCTTATATACACCCAGCACTACTATCTATTTTTTCCGTAAATCGGGTCATTGAAGAAGAGTGGATTTAACAACTATTTTTTTTTCATTTGAAACAAAAAAAAAAAGACTCTTTGTTCCTCAGGTATACTATACAGTTAAACATATTACAATGGGCTTCACAATCTGCTTTTTTTCCCTGCATGGCTACAGCTGCAAGATGTTTACTTTCCATAAATACAAGGCCTCTCAACTGGTGAGGATTAGCACTGTGGGGAAGGGAGGTTCTTCAGAGGGGATGGGAGTGGAATGTGGTTTTTGGGGGTAAAAAGCAGCTGTTTGAAGACCGTAAAAACCTCCATGATGTAGGTCCTGTGTACTTGATAATGATGACCCTGGATCCCATTACTCAAGAATCAGGGAGTCAACATCCATGCCCTACAATTTAGAAGCAGGAATCCATGCTGTAATGAGAGGCCCCTAGTCTGCACTGCATTGGATGGGTGCGTGATTGAGGAAATCACCACGGCTCCAGGTCACACAGCAAAGACATTGACCTCAGCCCTGTGAATCTGAAAGCTTATATGGTTGTACAAACAGTTGTCTACGATCAATAAACCTCTGTACGGCGAAATCTGAATATTTACATTTAAGCATTTTTGTAGTTCATTATCATCTTCAAGTTCAAAACACATATGGTTCGATCAGTTCACTATTACCTGCCTATTGTGTGAAGTACTGATTATTGTCAGGTGTTTTACTGAATTTGGTGAAGAAAAAAATTAACAAATAAATTAATAATATAGACATTTTTTCACGAAAATGTTATCTTTGTAGAGTGGGTGATTTGGTCATTCGTCAAGGAAATGTGGAAGATTATTGCTGTGTTTTTACTAACTTAAGGCTTAACTGTGAATGAGGTGTAGGGAAGTCATCCTTCAAATGTATTTTTTTTTTTTTTTACATTTTTCAATAGAAACTTATAGTGTCTCATTGTTTTGTGCCCAGCAGATACAAGATAAACAACAACTAGAGTTCAATGTGATCAAATATAGCTAAGTTATTTAAAATCTCCACATTAATTGTAGTCGAATGTATGTTGTTGGTGTGTTGGAAACAATGTCTTGTGTGCTACACCTATGTCTTGTGGTGGTGAAAACCATGACGGTGGCAGCTTTTTACCAGACAGTTGTAGTAGTCAATGACCACTGTTTAACTGCTGATGCTAATCAATAGTTATGCTGCTCTTTATGGTCAACTGCCCTGTCTAATTGAGGATTGACGTCTTTGCTTCCTGAACCTCTAGTCTTTTTCATACAGCTCCATCAAGCTGTAGTGGGTTAAAATGAAATGGTAAATGCAATTCACAAACCTGAATGCTAGTAGTAGTAGTAGTAGTAGTAGTAGTAGTAGTACACATTTCAATGAAGTAGAAGCTAATGAGCTGACTGCAGTTGCATAGTGAGAGAGTTCATCACAACAGAGTAGAACATTGATCCTGCTGACCCAGTCCAGCAACACACATACAGTAGTTATGTCATTAAGATAAACAGCAGTATTACTGATTCTTCCTTATGCCCAGGATTGGACTGAAGTCAGAGTGTAAGCTACAGTTTACAGTGAATCACCACTCACTCAGTGTTATGAAACTAGATGACATGACTACATTAGGTTATAGACATCTGTTCATCACAGTATCATCTCTGGCATAGCATCAGGATGTTTATAATCTAATGCTAATTTGATCTGATGTTTTAAGTATAAATATTACAACTATCATTTGAATATTTCACCATCATTAAAGTAGTAATGCACAGTAGTTCAAGTAGTTCATTTGGTCTTTCTCTTCTATTAATTTGCATTTAGGCCAACCAAGTCTGATCATGGTGAGAGATTACTTTGTAAGTAAGCGTTCCAGAACTGAGTCACAGAGTACGTGGTGTTTTCAGAAGGACAGCCTGCATTGCTCATCTCAGGGGGGGCTGATAAAATAATTTCAGGGAAGGACAATTGGTCTCTACTGAATTTTTAAACTCATTTACTATCCTTTGCCAATTTTTGCCAGATGGGAAAGTAGCAATTCTGTTTAGGTCCCCAAAGACCAAACAAATGAAATGCCGTGGGGTCACTGATGGGCTCATGTGACTGAATTAACACCATCCTTTTCATAATTGCTCTAGAATATGTGCAGGAGCTTTCAGCACAATGCACTTATCCTTCCACACCCTGCTGACTAACACACATAGATTCAGCCAAACCATGACCCCCTCCCACAGCTGTAATTCACATCAGGATTAGATTTCTCCTCATGCTCCTTCCATATTTTTCAGTTTTATATATATATATATATATATATAAGCTCGATCTAGGTGCAGGCAGCATCCTCAGTCAGTAGATAATACAGTTTATTAAAACTCACCATGGTGGGTTTGGTGGAATGGAGGTCATATAGGAGAGTCTAACCTGCGTCATCTATAATTCATTGTCAGAATATGCTCTTCTTAGCGGGATTAAAGTTTAATAACTTGACAGGCTCTGTAAATACCCCTTTGTGCAGAGCTAGTGTCTTGCCTTGTGTAGAGACCGGTGCTGGAGCTAGATCTTGTGCTGGGTAGGGGGTTGGGGGGAGTTGGGGAGTATCTACTGAAAGAGGAGAGTAGCAGTAAGCTCAGGTTAAGCCTTGGGAGACCACCGTCAGCAGGCCAGTCGCCTGCATAAGGACAAGACCGAGCTGAAATCTGTTTCCCTACAGATAAGGTCCAGTCCAGAATGAGGGCATGGATGAGATGTGGCCCCTATCTGTTATGGTTCTTATTGTGTGGGTGAGTGATTAGGTTAGGGGAAATGTAATACCTCTGTGAAGGAGTTTTGCTATGTATGTGGCTCCTGTAGTTACTTGGTAGGAGGTTAGACAGGGTTGAGGACATACTGTATATTTGTCTGCAATGCTTGGGTTACATCACCTCAACAGATATTTACAACACTGTATGTAGCATGAAACACATTCTGCCAGCAAATGTGGCAACACATACAATCTGTAGTCAAATGCAGATAACTTCAAATGTATTACCTAAGTATACGTGGGGGGAAAAAAGCCCTGTGGAGGATATTTCTGTTGACTGTTTTTGAACTAATCAAACTCATCCTCATATCATATCAATATAACACAAAGAAAACCACTTAAACCTGAAAGAAGAATGTAATAGTGAACATTAACTTTGCTCTACAGCTTAAAACTACATCATTCTACCTTTATTGTCCATTTCAGAATCGAATAGATGCGATCATAATTGTCATTGTTACAGGAACATCAAAAATCCATTCAGCAGCAGCTCTGTCTCTCTTTAATGCAAACACTTGAAGTGCAGAAACTAACTGTATAAAAATAACACCCAAAACCTGAGAAATATTGATAATAAACAGAAAACTACAAGAGATGAAATATTAAATATACAAATGCTACAAAAAATGCAAATAACCAACTCTATACTCTATAAAAAAAAAGGATAGTACTGTTAGAAATCAGTGGGAAGAAACACACAGACATATAAAAACAAAGTATAATGTCATTTGCACATTCAAAAAGCAGTGGGAGGAAGTATAACTTATTTAATCCATTCTCCACACAACAAATCAGGTTAAATCAATACTGTCTTGTTACAGCATGTACTCATATTTAGACCAAGGGATTGTTTTTTTCTATGGCCTTTTGTTCCATCCATTTGGTCTTCATATTGTGAAGGTGCACTATCCTGTAAAGTAACAATAATTCCTTCAAATGCTGTAAAACTAAAGTAACAACTCTTTCGAAAAGCATGGCAAGGCATTAGCATTTGTGTTAAAACACAGCAGTTATAAGTAAAAATAAAGTAGGGTATAGATACATATAATGTCTACAGTACCAAGCTAGTTGTGTTTCCCACCCAGGGTAAGACACATATGAGTACACCCTTGAGAATAAGTGTATACTTTTATGTGCCGCCGTATCTATTCTGGGTTTTAACAGTCTCACGTGGCTTTAAAGCAAGATGCCTGACTGTCTTTCGCCGGCCCTGTCATCATTATTAGGTCTTTTCTTATTTATTGCTGCATTTAGCCAGTGGACAAGGTGGGGTCACATAAAGGAAACAACCCAATTTGGCCATCACTCAATGCTTGTTAAAAATTACAACTGTGCTCCCCTACTGAACTACAGTACAGCACTGCTCTGTTGTAAGCAGCCCAGTTATCATTAAGTGATGTGTGGTGTTGCTGGACAGAATGAGACATCACAGTGGCCCCTTCAGTCTGTTGACCTTTATCCTGGATCGTCATCCGGTTAAGAAGCGCGCGTGTTTCTGATCAGACACGTGGAAAATTGCCAGCGTCTCAGCATTTACAGGCAGTGTTTTGGCATTCATAGAAATCACTTGAAGAACTGTGTCTTCTAGCTTATCCTCAGATTCAGCTTTAGTTGGATCCGTTTGGCACCAGACCAACCAATTAACCTCTCTAAATGGCAGTCTGGATTGTTTGAAATCCTTTTTGTCACATCGAGACCCCCTGTGGTTTTTATCATGGAACAACGGGCAAGGGGTGATGCACAGTGTGAGTGAGGGCCTCTGCTTATGTGTACAAAGGGAGTTTATGGTGGAGTCTTGCAGCTACGGTCTTGTAATTTCATTTTCTCTTTAATATAGCTCCAACTCCCGTTAAAGCTATAGATATGTAAATGTACCCCCCCTCTCTCTCTTTCAGGTTTATGGAGCACATTATGGTCTAATTGCTTTGATTTGGATCCTACTTGTAAAACCATACCTGGCTTGGTGGTGCACTTTAATCCATGTCCTCACATCAAAGGAAGGAAAAAAAAAAAAACAACCCACATTTGTCCTTCTCAACCCCTCCCCCGTCGCTCTTGTGCCCAGCAGAGCAACAACAAGTGCATCCCCTCAGACCCATCTTCACCGATGTAGGCGCTAGATTGCAATTATTCATGATGGAAGGGTCAGAAAAGCTCTTCTTTCTTCACAAAACTCAATCCTTCCCCTTTCTATTGTTGTGTCTTTCATGCAAGTAATGTGAATTTATATGTTTTCGTGTGTGTGTGTGCGCGCATGTCGTCTGCTCCTGTGATTGTACCACATAAAACAACTTGTATTCTCGGTCCCTTGGGAGCTGATCCCTTGACACAGAATAGATTAAACACCAGAGGAGATAACATTGTGTATTGCACCGGGCAACTGGGCAGTAGTGGTAGAGCCAGGTAATGCTAGTGTAATGCATTCCCACCACACCTCCAGTACTGCTCTGAATTTATGGCCCACCGCTTCACTGCAGCTCTGAATGAGTGTTTAACTGTTGCTTTGTAATTTGCTGCAGTCATTGTGGGTAAGGTTAGTGTTGTGTAAAGTGTGCAGAAATCGCACATCTTTGCCTTGAACACTGCACTTCACGGAAAACAGGCGACAAGTGTGTAGCCTTGTTTGTTTGGCCATTATCACACGTGACAAGTACAGTAACAGTAAGGAATGTGTTACAGTACATGCCTGCAGAAACTCACATGGAGCTACATTTCTTTCTACATTTTTAACTAGTAAATGCACTAGTATGTACCAAAAAAATAAATAAAAATGTGAATCACTTCATATTATCTTAGTTTTTCTTCGAGCAGAGAATGTGGCGTGTCCTTGTGAATGACAACAGTCACAATATGAATAAACTAAGCAGAGAAATTATCAAAAATGAAGGAAATAAGAAATAAACTGAACATAAATGAACATAAAACAAGTGGTGCCAGCACAGCAAAGCTTGCCCCTTGCATGTGTTGTAGCTTATCTTGGCATAGATCCAGCTGATGTCATCATGTCTATGCATATCAACTGCCTCTATATACAGTATGTATGTATGTGTCCAGTTTGAAGTAAATTGAAACAAAATAGATTTTTTTATAGACAGCTGACAATTTAAATAAATAGGGAGAAAGAAGATTTTAAAAATTCATTAAAAAAAAAAGTATTTTTAGCTTGAACCTACTTTTCCCAAAATGTACATCTATTCTGGGTACTTGGTACTCTACAGTATAAGCCAAATTTGTTATGAATTCAACCAATAGTTTTACAGCTACAGACATGTGAATATTTGGTCATTATAAGTAAACAGGGAAAAAAAAACATTTTAAAAATTCCTAGAAAAAAATTGGAACTGGAATAATAATAATAATAATAATAATAATAATAATAATAATAATAATAATAATAATAATAATAATAATAATAATAATAATAATAATAATAATAATAATAATAATAATAATTTTATTTATAAAGCACTTTCAAACAAAGTGATGTACAGCCAAAAATAAAATAAATTGCAAACAATAAAGCATAAAAACATAAAACATTATGATGCTGCAGATCAGTTTATAGGTTAAACATAACTAGCCTTTCGTCACCTCTACAAAACGTATGTCACTTTAGAGACGTTCTGTAAAGAGAGCCAAGTTTTAGCTCCATGTTTATTATATATACAAATGTAGGTCAACATAGTTTTCCATTTACCTTTATATATTTCACACAATAAAACAATAATCAGATCGCTGAGACAGTCTGTGACCCTCAAGAAAATCAAGTGGAATGAATTAATATAATCACATATCGGTTTGATACAGTATTTACATAATCTATTATTTACTAGAAGAAAGAGGTCCTCCTTTTTACTGAATTTATGGTGATTTTATTTTACATCAGGAGGTGACATTTGTTCATAATACATATTCCTATGATTCATTTAATGCTTGAAGTCACTTGATGAAAACCAAATATATTAAATTTACCAGTTTTATAGTATCTGACCTTACTGTATGAAAATGTCCCATTCTGTCATTATTGATTATATTTGATTTACTGGTTTGTTACGGGACACAATTGCAGTGTAACAGTGACTTTTCTTCTCCTTATTCTTTGTACATTTTTCCAATGTGTCAGATTTTTTTTTTCATGTGTGCAGTTTTTAGCCTAGTTATTATTTTATCATTACAGAATATATATGTTTTTATACATATATATAATACATGAATCATTTCCCCATCATTTCTACACTGGTCTCTTACATTACTATAACATTCCAGTAGAGGGCATATTTTACTTACTACTTTTCATTTTGCAAATCACTTCTATTAAATGAACCCAGCTGTCTTTCACTGTCTCTCTTATGCCGTGAAAGAATATTAAATAAGAATTGCATATTGAATTTCAGATATCATTATGTAAAAGAATTGTTAAACAGTAAAACTCACAAAAACAGTTTTTATTTTCACACAGTGCACATGTGATTGATCCTTGAGGTGTCTTCATTTTTACTGTTTCACACTGTGAATAAATGAGTCATTTCTGTACATGTTTTAAGTGACAATAGTAAAAGTCCACCCCCACAGCTTGACTTAGATCATGTTCTCAAACTCAGATTTTTCTCAGATGTCATTTTAACGGTCAGATTGTAAATCATTTGTGTTGCACCTGCGTTGGAGTTAAAATATAAGTATCTTAGCACTAGCGCACGGATCACCACTCCATTACACAGGCACCCAATTTATGGCCACCGTCATGGCACCCCAGGGAGAAAAGCTCAACAGTGTTACCACATTGATGGAACACATACCCTGTTTCAGTCTTTGGCCATAAGGGTCTAAAAGTTCAATGTAGGAATCTGAGATTTGTGAGCACTAAAGTGAAGATTTCTCCAAATATATATGTGTGAGTCCTCTTGAAAAAGCTGTACGTCTGGCTTCTTTTAGTATCACAGCTTTGCTTTTCATAGAAATGTCACTTAGAGATAATGGTACTCAGAGTTCATGGCACCCATTAGATGAGATTCACTGGCCTTTTAAAGGGATCTTTGTGTGGGCTGCAGCTCTCCTTAGAATTGCTGCAGCTTGCCACAAGGACAGATTATTAAATATTTTTTTCCCCCGTACAATATGTGTGGATAACATGAATGTATGAAGTGATTTATCACTCAGTTACTCCATTTACAGTGAATCAAGAAGATAAAAACATTGCCCCATGTTATTCTTAACTGTATTCTCTCCTCACTGACTCTCTGCTTTTTTCTGAACAGATATATTCCAATAATTTGTCAAAACTAAAGAGATATCAGTGGGTTTTGTAAATAGTACGCCATTCATTATTTTCTGGATGTCACAGATAACACAAAAACTAAAAATGAAGCAAACTACATCATTTCTTCACAGGCTCTACATATTTCACTCCTTCTCTAATAGTTTTTTTTTGGCAGTTTCCAAAGCTGTAATTCAGAAAGATCAAAAAATATTCAACAACAAAGATTAAACTGAAATGTGAAAAAGGAAAAAAAAACAACAACTATTGGAGCCTATTATGGCTGTGGAGCCTATTATTCTGACTGTATAAATGCAGCGCAGTCACTGAGTGCATTCATAGTAGGTGAGGATGCAAAGATTTAGTGATTATGTGAGGCTAACAAAGAAATATATTTGACAGCTTGTACTGACATACAGTATTTGATCAGCCTGTGTAGTGCACCACATGAAAGAACCGAGGATGAATAGATTTTACCGCAGATATGGATACCAGGTGAAAATGTGAACAGAAGACATGCAGTTATCAGTGTGAAAATAGGACAACATTGTAGTTTGTAAAATGAAGTAATGAATAAAAATAAAAACAAAACATGATATTCAGAGGTCAGAGACAGATCATGACATCTGGTGTTACATAGATTTATCTCATTTTCTGAGTATTTGTGGAAGTACAAACAGTGCTGTACTATAAAGTAAGACATTTGAGGTATAGAGATGTGAGATTTGTCTAGAACACAGGTGTCAAACATGCAGCCCGTGGGCCAAAACTGGTTCAACAATGAGTTCAATCTGGTCCGTGGAATAAACTTGTAAAATGCAAAATATTCACAATCATTTGTTTTAAAATAATTTTAATTTAGATTCTTCTTACATACCTGTAAAATCTTAACAATCTATAATTAATGTTTGTTTTAGTATAAAAAAGTAAAAATGACATGACAATATTTACAGTTCCAAACTATCCTTTTCCAAAAACTGTGAATAATCTGAACAAATATGAACAACATGAAATGTCTTAAAATCAATAACTGTAATTTTAGCAATATTCTGCTGTTAATAAGCATTTTGTGTTTTTGTAATTGTAATGCAAGTTGTAAATGTTAAACTGAGGCATAATACTGTTAAAATTACACTTATTTTTCTTAAGACATTTCAGGTTATTTATGCTGTTCAGATTTTTTCTGAATCTGTGTATATATGAAAACTTTTATAATATAATTGTACTTTTTTCATTGTTATTATTTTACACATCTGGCCACGTGGTCCGTGAAATAAAATGAGATTAACATCCTTGGCCTTGAATGACTCTTCTTAAGAGAACAGAATCCCAGGGAAACTTTTGTTTGTCTGAATTAATTTGCAAAACGTCTGAAACTAAAAATATTCATATGGGTTAATAATTTTAGGGTTTTTCTAAAAAATAATGTGAACATAGGAGTGGCATTATTTTCCTTGAGAAGTCATTGTATGAATACTTATTTTATCTGTATATCTTGTTGGTTCTGTGTGGTGTTACCTTGGCCAGGTCTGGTCCTGCAAAAGAGTTCCTGGGTAAATAAAAATAAAGAAGTTTGAAATATGTCACTGCATAAAAGTGTACAGGCAAATATTTTTGTTCTACTTTAGTTTAAACAATACCATCCCACTTTTCGGCAGCCTGTTCGTACAATTACACACATGTACTGTAGAATGAATACAGACTGATTACACTTATTTTGTGCAAAATTTGAAAAATGATATATGCATGGGGAGGCTGGTTACAGGGAAATATACGAGTGTTCTTTCAAAAGGCAAATGAGAATTCATCCAAGCCAGAAAATTTCTTTTATGTCCTCTACGCTTATTTCCTATGAAAAAAAAAATTGCTCAAATGTACTAGAGCTCTCACTGCAGCCCTGAAATGAATCCTTTCAAGTCATTTTCTATATTCACTGATTTTCGTCTGGTTTAATCTTTTATGCATAATGCTGTGTTTACAAAAACTTGGCTGATTTTCACGGAGCTATCAGCAACATGTGTCACGATCAGTGGTTGTTTTAATTTCAAGACTGGCATATCCGGGATGAACAGCCTTCTTTTCCGTGCCAAGTACGCACAGCATCGACTGGTCTCACCCCCACCTCCCACCCCCCGCCAAAAAAAAAAAAAAAAGACAACATTCTCTGGGGGGGAAAAAAAAACATGTATCACATATTACTATTACACTGCTCACATTATAGGGACAATAATGCCACATTTAGCTCCTGATTATATCCTAAGGACAGATCAGACGTTGACCACCTTCCTGCTGCAAACTAATAAGCTCCAAAAAATTACTTATTGATTCCAAGAGTGTACGAGGAGGGGGGGGCTGTAGTGGTGGGGTCACTAGGAGGGCCTGTGGTGTATGATTTCCAACCAGCAGTCCTGAATCATGAAAACACAGACACACAGAAACACTCACATACACAAGTTCAGTCATCTATAAACACATGATTTAATTTTTTACCCAAAATGGATCAATTATGACCCAAACATGTTCTCCTAATAAGCTTCCCTTGGACAAAAACATCATGACAGATGTGATAGTGAGCGGAGCTGGGTTTGGTATGGAATCCCCCCTCCGGCATGCCGTCTCTGCTCCTTAAAATACATAAATTGGAAATGGATTTTTTATATATACTGTGCATGACATTTAGCTCCGGAAAGTAATATGATGGGACTGGAATTGAAAAATCATCTCCAGTTGGAATGCTCACTGTATGAATCTATTGGATTTTGAAATAGCTCACTGTGGGAGTTCAGACATGTATTGAAGAGCCGAGGCATTTAGATATAGTCTCCCAGAAACATTTATTTCTGTTTTATGCTGTTGATGTGACAAAGTAAATGTGTTTCACGCTCTACATTATATGCAATTGCACTTCACAAATACTTCCATTTTTGTTTTGGAATCCGTATTTGTAATGTTACGAGCCTTGTTTGACCAAAGCCTTGGTTTCATGTTTTTTTTTTTTTTGTTTTTTTTTTTCCCCCCCTCTGCTATTCCCATGGTATGGCAGGCCTCATTCCAGACTGCATTGATCGGATCTTTTAGAGATGAATGGATTAATTACAGGCAGTGAGAGGAGACGAAATACAGTCTGGCATAGGGGACGAATGGAATTGAGGGCTGGGATCGAGAAAGCCATTAAGGCAAATTGAGGGCATTAATGACTGTAGCACTGCCAGGGGGGCTCCATGGCCCACCCTCTTCCCTGGCACCATGGCTATGTACTGTAATGGCTTCCTCAGCTGCTCTTTTTAGGTTGAGCAGTAGCTTTGTGGCAACACTGCTGACATGACGTTCTATTCCACACCTCTGAGAGTTTATGAGCCACTGTTGGAAACCACAAGAACCACCTGCACCACATCAACACCGAGAACAGTCATGATGACCCCAAGCCTCCAGAGACATGACACAACCTGGGTGTAGCCATAATTGCGACATATCTTTCATCAGGGTCGCTGTTAATTAACACTATACACATTAGTATCACGGTATTGTTTTGTGATGCTACATCAGTTCCTTCAAAAACACTACATCAAAGTGTTAGTGGTTAATTTTGGCTTTTTTTTGTGCCGTGTTTAAACACCAAATCACTAGCAATACAGTAACCTACAATTATCTATTTGACTCTTTAAAGAAAGTCATACACATATTAGTGTTGGGAGTAGACATTCTCAGGTTTTAGCGTTTTAGGTTGTCTTTATTTTGACACAAATTAGATAACATTCTAAAAAATGTATTACAATATGTCTAAATAATCTGAATTGTAACCTCTATATCATGATACACAGTATATTAAAGAGTTAGTCTTGCCAATGCACAACTGAAATAATATATATCAGGAATGCTGCTGGACAGATTTTTATATATTTTACAATAATGTAAAAATAAGAGAGAAAGAGTCAAATAGTTGTACTTAAACACAGTAAAGTTGATGGATCATTAAGCGCATGCCTCACAGCGAGATGCTGACACACATGAAACAAGAGTTCAATAAATAATGAATAATAATGAATGAACAAGAAAATATGGGATTTACATTTATCTAATTAAGCAACATCAAATATGAATGACCGTCATTTATACTTTGCTCTTAGGCTTTAAACCTCACGACCAAAATATAGACACATCTTTCACCAGTTGTGTCATATGCAATTCACAACCTCGTCACCACCAATATTAAATCTGTTTTAACCACCAGTTGCAAGTTATTTTCTAAAATACAAAATAAAGAGTTGTGACTGACTTATTCATTATCACCAGGACTTTATCAATGTAAAAATCAACAGTAGAAGAAAGTAATTATAATAATCACAGCCTTTGTGCATCTTTTGTTCCTCTCTTGTAAGTTTTCTTCACCCCTTCTCAATGTCTTGGCTGTTTAAATCTAATCTAGCTGAACACATTACCCTGCTCACACGGCCCCCAGCTGAATGTAGCAACTCATAAAAGACCAATATTTCAGCCATATTGATTCCTCTGGTAAAATTGGTTTGAGCTATGAATGTGCTGCAGCACTGTACAGTGAAATGTTTTGCAGCCGTGGGGGAAAAGAGCTAGGGTGACCTTGAATGTTATTTCCTTTACTTTGATATCCTTTTTTTTTTTTTTCTTCCCCCATTCTCCCTATGAGCACTGTTTCATGGGTTTTCTGATACCTGCATGTGCGATGTAACTCAGGCGACCCATGGCCTGCTAATCAAAATCTCGTAACCTGAATTACAGTCACCATTCAGATCTTTTCTCGACCAAAAGCATTGGGATTTGCTCCGAACTTTGATTGAGGAAAATGACATGAAGCAGTTCTTGTTTGATCTCGGGTTCAGATCATTTAGACAGTAAACGGCTTCTCTGACTCCTTTCATCTCTCCAGCTCTTTCAGCTAGAGTTCACTCAAATGGAAAGTACATTGTGTGCTTGTATGTGATCCTTGACCATGATTTCAATAGTATGCTGCTACATTTTCCTTATAGCATGCTGACTATGCACGATGCTTTGGAGATATGGAATGTAGCATGCAGAGACAGCTATTATGAGCCTTTCCGAATGGGGGGAAAAAGTCCAATAGTGGCTTAACCTTTCTGAAACACCTGAAAGCTACATAAATAAACATTTAATTTCACTTCTCAAAACCATCAGAACACTTCTTCTCCTTACAACCTTCTCTGCCACTTGTTTTAAGTATGTTATGTGTTAATTTTGCATTTTACATTTTCACAGGATTATTAATTATTACAGAAATTATATAAAATGATCTCCTCACATTGGACACATTAAGGTTGCACCAATCCCACATTAGGATCAGAAATTAATATTGTAGCTCCATCGAGGATTTGTAAAAGCAATGTATGCTGGACATAATTCTAAAAGTAATGCAGTTTGTATTTGGAGGGCGTGGTGGGTTATGCAGTTCTGTAGATAAAGCTGTAAGAAAGTGAAAGGGAGCTCCCCTCCCCTTATTGCTGCCCCCAGAAATCAAATTTACATATTGCGTATTGTGATTTAAAAATGCATTATTTCATTTGAAATAAGCAAAATATCACGGATTAGATTAGATTAGATTTGTTTAGAATTACAAGGGAAGACGAAGTGACTATTTTTGTACAATTGAATAATTCCTGAACATGTTACA
This sequence comes from Siphamia tubifer, assembly GCA_020466265.1. Lineage (NCBI taxonomy): Eukaryota > Metazoa > Chordata > Actinopteri > Kurtiformes > Apogonidae > Siphamia > Siphamia tubifer. Next base: position 40,831,006 of record CM035795.1, on the reverse strand, counting down.
GTAACGACATATATTTTGTGTTATTTTATATTATATGTATTGTCAGACTGGTTACCCTACTGGTAAGATAATAATCTAACACGTGTGTGTGGTCACATAATACTAGCATCATTAGCATCGTCACACATCTATTGTAACGCTGGTTGTTTGTGCTGTTGCAAATAATAGATGGAAATGTGACTTTATCTGATAGAATTTACATACAAGTAAACAGAACAGGCCATTGAATATTGTTATTATTAGATCAAAAGAAATAAAATATGTTAAAAAATATTTTCTTAGTCATAGTAGAAGCTTTAAAGGGTTAATGTTTTAATGCCCAAAGCTGTGGTCTGTTGCCATTGTGTGTATTGAAAGATGTGTGTGTGTGTGTGTGTGTGTGTTCCATGTCCATATCATGTTATTAACTTAATGCCAATGGCTGTTTTTCTCTCTTGGCATTATTTGTTCAGTCATCATCTTGGTGTATTTGAGTTGTGGGTCCAATGGTTTGGACAGCCATGCAGTGGTGCACAGTGATTTTTTTAGTGGGAATTTTTAGTGGGAACCAGATTTCATTGCGATTGTTTAGAGGGTGAAAAGAAGAAAAGAAAACACTGCTCTATCATTGCACTGAGCATTGTGCTACTGGTTGGGTCAGAGTTGTAAGTCTGATGTTGAACTGTAATAAAGCAAAGGGTTGGGACCCAAACTCAGCAGAGTCTGATGGAAGGAAGAAGGAAATTGCGTGCCAGGATCTTCACAGCGAGTCCATTGTGGTACAGCTCAAGGAAAAAAAGTTCCACCTGATGGAAATAAATTGGCTGGGAGAGTCAGCTCTGAACCTGAGTCTCTAAAGTCAGACCCAGCTTCTAAATGGCTCAATTTAGCTTTTGTGGGAGCCAGGAACCAGCGTAGGTCACTGCCCCAGCAGCCGGCACAGTGAAAATCAATAGGTAGTTTCAGAACAAGGCGCCTTATTAAAACAGGTCCTTTTCTGTGAGATGTTTGGATGACACTGTCTCACAAAAATCATTAGGCTCAGCTCAAACTGCTCACCACGATTAAATTGTTTCAATCCCTTTTGACCCGCACATCCTCCCTCGCGTTCTCTTGTATCCTCCCTTTGATTGTGAAGATAGCGCAGTACAATCAGACTCTGCTGTAAATGTGATAGTAGTCAGTTGGTGACATGAATTTCACACCTTGTAAGTGGAAGACAGAACGCATTATATACCTGTTCCAACGTGTAATAGCGAAATTATTTCACATACAAACGACATGTCGGATTGGATTTTTACTAGTAAAGGCGCAGAATATTGTCTCCAAGTTAGGAATTGTAAAATGTTTCTATCAACTTTTCCTCTACCTTTGTCTGTCTCTGTAGTAAAAGTAACAACCTCGCGCTTTTAGAGCAGAGGCGACCTTTTCGATTTTATGTGTTAGTCGGTAATGGCACATAGTAAAGTCTCAGGGCCAGCAGCAGTGCACAGCAGGGAGATAGTTGTAAAATCCAAATAATGTTGTTGACCCAAGGCTGCATGCCTACACATTTACTCTGTTTACCACCACAACAGGCAATATCTTTAATAAGCAGACGCACTAGTCTTCAAGCAAAATCTTTAAAAGTCTTTGCTGTACTTGTTGCTTGTTTGAGTTTAATTCTCTTCATATCATTTTCTCCTTCAGGGAACTCATTTATATTTAATAGCTGTTTATTAAACATTGTTGCATTTTCCTGCTTCTGTTTTATTTCATTTTAATTAAGTTTCAACATAGACAAAGACCAAAGTATAACACACTAGCTTTAACCAAACCATGAATACATGCATGTTCAAATGTGTATTTACATGAACATGAAATGGCCAAAAGAAGCACGTTTCTGTCAATTTTGCAGCTGAATTTTTCTCAAAAATAACATTTCATAATGTAAAATGTCCTGATATCGCTTCTGTAAATTTGTGCTTGTCATTTCAGTTTGTGTCTAACATAACATATCATTTCATCTGTGCACAGAGTCTACACATTTTGTGGTATTTTTGCTGTCACTGTTTATTTTGCTTAAGTGTTGGGGTCTTCTGTTGGAGTGCAACAGCGGGTGGCAGAGTTTGCTAATAAAAATCAAAAAGGGAAGCAAAAGCAGTTCTCCCAACATCACTGCTTATTAAAACGGTTTCCATCAGCTGCAATAGCATAATTTAAAAAAATATATATATTTAACAGCCTTTTCACTTCTGTCAAGTGCAAGCTCGTCTATTATATTTTTGGCATTTCTTTAACTTTCTGCTGTTTCAGGGATGTGTCAATATGTGCACAATGAAATACCTGTGAAAGCAATTAGATTGATGTATACCATAACTGACATGCTGTTAGGACGACTGTGGTGCAGTGTTTATTTCATATGTGATGGGAGGTAATTTGTATGTTTTTGTCAGCAGACTCAGTGGCGTTCATTCAACCTGAACGGTGCTAATGGGAATGGTGTTTCAAAAGGACAAGTGTCATTGAAGCAGCTGCTAATCAGTAACCGGTCATCCAATGAGCACAAATTTGACATCAGACAGTTTTATGATGTCTATCTTGGCCAAAAACTCTGCAGGCAGCTTTGAAGTGTTTGGACCACAGCAGTGGGGAGGGAGAAGGTTAGGATCAACACTGTGCTACGAGAGAAAAGTTGTTGCACTAAGAGATGGTGCCAGAAACCAAATGGTCCTGAATCGCTTTTATTTTGTAACAACAGAGTTGTCCAGCGGAATCAGCATCTAATTTTATTAGCCCAGATGTGGCCGTCTTGCAGTTCTGTGGTAATGCCAAATGCCTTTTCCACACTTTCTGTGATTTGTTTTGCACTGCTTACACTCCAAATGTATTTAATATGTACTGGATATTACTTTGACTTTACGAGATTTCCATTTTAACTGCTAAATTATCTAGTATAACTATTACAATGCTCCAGCATTCCACACAAGCAGTGTTACGGCAGCAGTTAGCGCTCTTACCTCACAACAAGAAGACCTGGGTTCGATTCCCGGACTGTGCGGGCCTTCCTGTGTGGAATTTGCATGTTTCCTCTGGGTGCTCTGGTCCCCCCCCCCCATCACCCAAAGCCCTGTTTGTAAAGGTCAAATCCTCCAGCCAGGTGATTCTGACCATTAGCCTGGCTTTGAATCTGGAGATGGGTCTCCGGGCACTGCACATGGCTGCCCACTGCTCCTTACAGGTGCCCGAACAGCATCAAAGAAAAGATGGGTTAAATGCAGAGGAAAAATGACAAATAAAGTACTTTTTCTTCTTCTATTAGTTTCTGCTTCGATCTAATGTTGAACATGAACTCAATATTATGACAGCTGAGGGACGTTTGACTGTACATATGGATTCTTATGCAGTCTTAACATCATACATTATTGAATAATATACCGGTAGTTGTAAAAAGCTAGAAATAAAAATGAGAACATGCAACTGCTGACTGAACAAAGGTCTATTCTAGGAAAGTAGACTGCTGTACAGTGTTAGTTGAAAGTAAGACAGATTAATCAACAAAGGAAACCAAAAACAGTAATTTACTACGCATTAAACAGATTACTGAATGTGCAAAACTCTTTGATGATTGCCTTGCAGTTTTGATGCTTCCAACCTTCTGTTACCGAATGGCTACAGTATCTATGGAAAATAACAATGATAATAATCTTTGATTTATGATAGATTTAAGCAGGAGTGCAGCCTCACTAAGCTTCTCATTGTTTAGCCTCATTCTATCACTTCTTACTTATTGTGCTCAGCTGCACAAATAAATTAGAGAAAAATGCAGCATTGCCATTTCCTTGTGCTATTTGACTATGCAAATGAGTAGTTTGACTAATATGCGTTGTTTCTTTTTGTGATTAGGCAACCTGTTTTCTGCATAAAATGTCAGTAATTCTGCAGCATCACTCAGCAAAAGCTACACCAATTTAGAATTCTTAAACAATGCTTTAAATGCTATGAATGGGATGGAATTGAAGTAAACTATGATGCAAGAGTGTAGGCTTTTAAATACCATGGTGGCAGTTTTCTGTTGATGGTATCACAGATTTATAGGGACCTTTGAGCAGCTTTTGTGTATTCAAAGCATTCAGGACTATTTGACTTAATGTCCCGCTGCTGTCGGTAGTGTTTGCAGCACAGTACACAGTCTTACTTCTTCCGTGTTCGTACCATGCTTATAATGGCTCTGTTGGGACAGCGTGAAAGTGCTTCTTCAGCGCTCATTAATGGAGCAAATTGAACAGGTCTCCTGGCCTGGCTCTGTAATGAGGGCCTCCCTCTTCTTTGCCCCCCCTCTCCCACCATCATCCCGCAGTCTATTGTTCACCTACAGATAGGGTCAGCGCTGCCGAACAGTAATTGTATCACTCTGACCCTCTTTTGGTTTTTTATTTTGTCACAGAGACCTGCTTTTTATTGGGTGCAGGCCATCCTTCAGGTTGTAAAAGCCCAGTGCCCCTCCTCCCACACCTAGGGACAGGGGGTGCTGCCTGCCTGCCAGCGATCAATATGCCACTGTCGTTAACTGGATTTGTTGCTGTGGTGCTTGCTTATGAGGCAGCAATTAGAGTGTGAAGTGGCAAGGCCAGGGTACGAGGCTGTGGCCATGCAACTACTGGCCCTGGGGGATGGAAATGTCAGGGGCACAAGCCCAGTTTCATTAAAGCCTGAAGAGACTATGAAGATCCATACTGTCTGTAATTCATTCAGCCGACAGGGGGTTAGGATTATTTGTGGGAGACGGTTAGCAAACACAGAAAGAGGTCACAGGTTAGGAGCAGCTGTGGACACTTGCTCACTGTGAAATCCACTTACACCCTGTGGAATCCGCTTACATACCTATATTGTTTTAGCACCACATCAGTGCTTTGATGCAGGCTCATCCTGAATACAGGTGAAGTGAATTTGATTCCCATTTAGGTAATGTTCATCATCATGATGCCCACAGCAAAAAATAGAACTTTGGATTCCTGTTGTATCATGAGATGCGCTGTCATTTCACTTCACTGCTGTTGTTGCATCCGACACGATACAAAGAACAACAGAGCTGTTGCACTTTGTTCCCAGCTGTGAAAAACAATCAATAATACCCTTGCCCGGCTATTTACTTCTGGAACTTCAACAAACATCACAGTATCGTGCTGTAAAAGCCAAGAAAAATAGAGGGGCTTGTGTTTTCTTCACTGCTCCATAGCCAGTAAATACTTGTGATGACCACAGAGTCAGACAGAAAATAATGCAGATTATAGACTGGTACACAAAAGGCAAAAGGCAGAGGTTAGTGAGTGTTTTGTCCAGTGAAAAGGAGTATCACAGAAAATCACCCCACCTCGGTCATGCAGACATCTTTGCCAACTGTTCACAGGCTTTTATTGCGTGTGTATTTCTGTCCACTAATAATAGGAAAGCACAGGATGGCCTTGTCCGGCGTCATCTGTGTCAGACCATCACTGACCATAGATTGGTGACATTGAAGCATTTATGGCTGTCGGGATGCCTGGGGCCCTGCCGGTGTCTGGACATTTGTCTCCCTCGAAAGGGTCATGGTGTCCCCGGTCCAGAATGAGAAGGGGTGTTCTAATGTGTCATTTGGGATCGTCTCTGACCCGAGGCTTTAAATCACTTTCCATTTTGGGGGACAATTAAGTTTGAACCTCTGATGTGCGGCGCTGCCTTCAATTGATTCTGTCAATAGCACACTGCATCCATGGGCGGGGCTGTCTGTTTAAGTGGAAACCCCTCAATTTCAGGGGGAATGCGTTTTGTTCAATCAGACAGTCTGGGGTTGCCCGAAAAGTATTGATGAATGAGAGCAAAATGTGAGCAGCTGCTGTTAGACACAACAGAAGAGAAACTCTCGGTTTTCATTTGGTAATATGTGCCCATTGTACTATAGTGAATTAGGGAAGAAGATACAAATGGTCTTGGTATTATGTTGGTTCATGGAGCCGAACATGCTAAAACCATGCATAAATTCGCAATTTCTGGCAATAAGCGAAAACAGATGTTCACCACACACAAATTGTCCAATGGCACAGGTTAGCAAATCTGAATATTGAGATTAATGTTTTCCCCTCTAACACTAGATTCAAGGTGAGGAGCACAACAGACCTTTTAAAGGGTTTTAAGGGGGTAATGCTGTGTTTTCTTTTCTAATCACAATAGCAGCCAGTGTCTAGTGAATAGAGGTGAGAGGGAGATGAAAAGGCTTTGATTATGTACAAGAGAAGCGGTGAGACAAGCAGTTTTACTCCTGGGCTCCATTCCAAAAGTGAGTGTATAGTTGAGAGTATAATGGGTACATATTTTGAGATTTATCTTGTCTGTGTGAAAATTTAACTGCAGTTTAGCATTATTAAGAGCTGAATGTAGCTTGAAACACAGTTTACACACATTTATATTCCCTGACAATGGGATTCTGGAGTGTGATCGGTGCGTTATAATGTGTAGTGTTATAGTGTGTGTGCTAATATTTATACTGGATGGAAGATTCAGTTGGGGTGATTTGATGTATTCGAACAGGCACATTCACAACAGCAGTATTTTAGCGTATTATTAAAATTTCCTTTTACATTTTATATTTACATGCACACTTTTTTTTACATGGTTTTTTTCCCTGTCTGTTGTGTGAAGAAGTTGTAAAAATGGCAATAAAGTCGTCTTAACTCTTCATGTCCTCATGTCACAAGATTTCACTGAATGGTTTGATGAGTATGACATGAATCAGACGCATTAGTCACATGTCACCTCTACTGAATACCTGTTGGAGATTTAGTTAAAGTGTGTGTTAATGGCTTGAGAATCTGATTTCAGATGACTATGTCAAGTATTGTGAGATAACTTTTGTATGATTTGGTGCTACATGTATATAAAGAAAATTTGACTGATCTATTTTGTTAGACATCACCTTTCTCCACCATCATCAAAAACACTATGTAAATATAAGAGTAATTTAGGAACAATTTTTCATCTCTGCGGCAGAGTTTATAATGCAGTACAGTAATTCCTAATAAAGCATGTGGCAGCATAATGCCTTTGTGCTATTTCATCTGTTTGTGTATATATTTATACTGCATATAAGTATGCGTATACTCTACTTAATCTAATATGTAGCAGCATATGTACTGTAAGAAGAAGTGCAGGACTTCCTTGCTCATGCATTGCTTTTATTTTGAAAGATTTGCCCTATTTGGGATTGACAGTTAAAAATTGGTGGGCACTCTCAGGAAGCCATCATGTTCTGTTTCCATTCTTGTGTGGGCTTTGACATTTTGGGATATTATATATGTAGAATAATCTAATGCTCATGTACACAGGGCCAGTGAACCAGTGGTTGAGGTTTGGCTTCTATTTACAGCAAACCTCCAAAATTTTTTGTACTAATACTATGTAATTTTAACTGTCTGGATCCGAGGGATGGGACTTTTTTCCACTTTTTTATTCCTTATAACATTATCATTACTCTTAATACTTCATTTGTCATTATTTTCCTTGTCTGTTGTACTTAGTTACATATTCAAGTTTTTGTTCATTATTGGTTCTATGTTTGAAATAAATACAGTTCTGTGCAAAAATCTTTGGCCACCCTACAGTTTTTTTTTTGTTGTTTTTGTTTTTTTTTTGCAGGGTTGAAATGACCATACATATTTATTTCCTGTTCTGTTTTCTTTGGATACAGCTTGAAAATACTGAAAATATGTCCCCCAGTCTTAGAAGATACACAAGCTGAACTAAAAGGGTTCTAAAGGTTAAAGTCATTATTTAGTTTGACCCCTGACCTCATGACAAGAAGCAGCACAAACAGCTAGAAACATCTGACATGTGTTGAATGAAACCTGGTATAAACAACAGAACATTAATGCAATAAATCTAATTTTGTCTGAACAAAAGGCTTAAAGATACATTATGTACAAAGGTAAGTCATTGTGAATAATGCCTCTGTCTCTTTAGAAGCGTTTTACCCTGAAACTTTTTTTTTTATGCTGTACTTACTTCACATATGTCCACATTGGGTCCTACTTCAGAGACTGACAAAGGCATATGTAACCATTAGAACTAAACCAACAAAGCTAACGTTGACTGAGGACTTTTGCACAATATGATAAGTAGAAAAAAAGAGTTGGAACAGTGCAGGACCCTCCAGGGATGTGGGCTTGAAATATTATGATATATAGATGCAGATGAGCAGAGAGTTTAGAAAGGCAGGTACAGTAGACAGAAGCCTGGAATGAAGCTGAAGCACAGGGGGAGCAGGATGTAAGAGTCAAGTAAATACATAGAGAATCCATGCTTAGGCAGCTTGAGTGTAATTAGCACACTGGCAAACAGAACAACTGAGCAGAGAGTGGGTGAAGTACGAGGAGGAAAGAATTGCAGCACAGAAGAGAAGATGAGAGGCAGGCGTGTATAAGATGATGAAACCTGAAGATGGAGAGGAGGTTATGAAGGCTATGTCCATGGAGACACAAAGAATCACAAAGAAGCATTTTAGAACATCGTGTTATATAAAACATTCTGCTATCATCCCAGTTTCTCTATTGCATTATTAGTCTGCAATGATCCTATATGAGTCAAACGGAATATTCCTGTGGATCATTTAAATGAAGCCCTTGTTGAAACTGAGCATTTTCTTGATTCAGACGTGTGATGTGTTGAGATTATTCTGATTTTATGAGGGTTCTTTAGACATGGATACAGGCAAGTCAGGAAATATTTGTTAATGCAATCAAATATGTATGTTTTACGTCGGCGAAACACACCTACTATTGAACATTATGTTAAAGGAAATCAACAGGTTTGTGAAGGCTACGTTCAGACTGTAGACAAATGTCTTGGTTTTTAAGAGTCTTAATGGTTGTGGCCCTGTTTATTTATCTGACCTGCTATTAACATATGAGCCCTCTTGGATCCTCAGGTAGCAAGCTTTTGATTGTCCCTACAGTTCACACCAAAACGCATGGTGAGGCCTCAATCAGTTTTTATGGACTCAAACTATGAAGCAGTCGACCTGAGGATCTGAGGTCTGCTGCGAGTGTTCATATTTTTAAGGGTAAACTTAATACTAACCTTTTTAACTTAGCTTTTGTTTAAATTTTACTGTTAACATAATTTCATTCTGCCATTTTATGTATTTACTTTTATTTTATTACTATTATTTATGTATGCATTTATTCTATTCTTTTTAACTTTGTAAATCTTTTAACTTGTCCCTACAATTGCGGGATAATTGTGTGTGTGTGTGTGTGTGGGGGGGGGGGGGGGGTGTAAAGCATTTTGTGCTACATGCACCATGTATATAAATAGTTTGATTGATTGATTAATATGTGACCCAAATTAGATATTGTTGCTCATATGTGACTGTTAAAGACAGATTAAACCACATAAATCAAACTTTTTTCAAGTCCAGCCTAGGTCACATTGACGTGTCCTTAAACCAAACATTTTAATTAAATGCAACTTCAGTCTAAATTGTCAAGTTGCCTTTTCCTCACCTTTATGTCATTGAAATGTGACAAACGTTATAATTGTACATCCCTGGGGAAGAAGCGTTGGGTAAAACATCCTAAAGCAGTGCATTCCTGCATGGTCACGTATTACCTCAGGACGTCGTTTGCACATGTGGGTCACTTTAGGGTCACATGCAGTTCAGACTCAAAACTGATAGAAGTCACATTTAATGTGTAATATGAAAAAGCACACAATCTATTTGATTGCACCCAAAAATCTCTGAACTTAGCCTAAGAGACGCCTTCACATTTATACATTCATCTGTAAGACCCTTATTTTATATCTTTGCTTCACTACAGAGCTCTTCAGCATCACACCAGACCACAGGACATGCTTTAAAAAAAATAACTCAGAATGTTTTGTGGTACTCACAGACTAAATAGAATACAAAAAATAAAGACAATTTTGAGGTAACAAAAGAAAGGTCGAATTCTCCCTGTGGATAAAAAAAACAGCATTTCTTCTAATGTTGTATTTATTTGCTTTTATACTGCATTCATTTTCAATGTCACGCTTAATTTGGAATTTTAAATCTGAATAAGGACAAAAAACTCAATATTATATTCTTGCAGATGTACTCCATTATATTGGATTTTTCCGTGTGTCCATGAGGGGCTTTGCAAATTGTTATCTTGTGTGTTTTCTATCATTTGGGTTCCACTCAATACATGCAGCGCAAAACAAATGGCACCCTACTATTTGTCATTTCTACAGTATTTGCTTTCAGAAGATGAAATTACATGATTACCAACATGCACAGGTTTTAAATAGTGTTTATTGATCACATGCCACCACTAGAAAGAAGGCTTTATTAAAGCCTCCCTTTATATTCACACCTGTTCCACTTTCTCTGACAAAGAATAAAAACAATTAACAGTGCAGCAGGATCTCCAGTGAATAACAGATGAGTAGCTGATACTTGACTATTTATACTGTTAGAATGTACATGAGCCAAATGTGATACAACAACATAACACATATGGCAGAAATGTGTAATCATGTAAGTGTGGCATTGTCAATATCTGTGTTACAATATGCCATTATACATGCTGCCAAATGAGATTATGCCTTTTTATTTATAGAAAAAAAAACCTGGAGAAACTCACAAGTTAATAATGGTTACAAGGAGAGTTTCAGATATTTGTATATTGTTCTCTGCTCATCTCATCATTGTCCAGATCTTGCCATATCTTGAGATAATTTTGTGATTTTCTTTTTCCCTCCTCTGCAATAATATTGTCATTTAAGGAAGTGACTATGAATTAATATTGTTATTAAGTCACTGTTTGGTTTGGTGTTGTATGTGGGTTAATTAATTGTGTGTTCATGAGACCATCTGTACCCTTCTCAGTATTTCCTTAAGGGGTAATAAAGTCAAACACTTTCCTTTTTTTTTTTTTAACAAAGCTGGTTCTATATAAAACCAGAACAGTGGGTTTCCTGCCAAACAAACCAGCCGTCATCATTCTTCATAGTCGGTCAGTTGTGGTGAGGGGTTTACGAACTATGCGCATGCTTACAGCCTTACTAATGATGTCGGTGGTTGTGGGTCGGTCTGAGGAGGAGGACGGTGTGGAGGAAGGACAGCGTCCTCACTGATAAGGCTTTTGGAGAGATACTCGAGAAGCTCTTGTCCTCCCTTCCTCTCTTTCCCTCCCTTCTGGACTCATCACAGCTCAAGTATTCACTTCTCACTCATTAGCGCCTGCTACCCATCACTCAGTGCACCAACCTGTTTACCCTGTCCTGTCATGACAGAGGCTCGCACCCTGTTATCAAGGTCTGCCCTAGGTGGGGGATGACAGTTGTGATGAGTTTCCACAGAGGCAGATTAGGCGGCTGTGTTCAGGAAAAACTAGGCCAGCTAATTAGCTACAGCTCCCGGGACCCTGGGAGTGGGCTCTTTTTCACCAAGACAGGGAAATTCCACAAATGACAGGAATGTGGTGGAAGGAGGGCTGGAATAACTAATAAGAGTGGGAGGAAAAGAAAAGTTGACATAAAGTAGAAAAAATAGAAGGAGAGGACAGTTTATTTAGTGAAGTTTACTTTGGATTCCCTGAAACTCTTCTCATACAACTTTTAGGTTTAGGGGTTGGTTACAGTCAGTTAGAATTTTTTTTGGAGAAAAACTTGAGTATGCATTGAACTCAGCATAGCTTCATCTCATAGAAACATATTTCCATAGTGTGTGTGTATATATGTATATATATATGTATATATATATATATATATATATATATATATATATATATATATATATATATATATATATATATATATATATATATATATATATATATATATATATATATATATATATATATATATATATATATATATATATATATAATATATATATATATATATATATAATGTTGTTTTTATGCAGTACTTGGTTAAAACACACTCCTAGTAGTGTTTTGTTTGTATATACACTGTTCTAAATGTTTTACAGTGTGGACAGGGGTCCTCAAAGTGGGGGTACATACTCTATACCCCCAGGGGTATTTGGAAGAAGCCCTGAGGATACTTGATTTTTGTTCTTTTTTTTTAAGAAAAATTTATGTACCGAGTACAAAAAGTCATGAGAATGAATTGTGAAATCTAAAACACAATATATGCATTCACATAATAATTTTAATGTCAGTCATCTTATTTAAGCTTTGGTAACATTTTAAGAACATTTCTACTTTATATTATTCAAAGTTTGAATAGCTAAGTAATGAATTTTTTTGATGAAAGGTCCATTTATTAATTAATGATCAATTTATTGATTTGTCTTACCAATGAAAGAGAGTTATTTTTTTTAATATATTACAGTTAAATACATGGTGTTTGGTACATGAACAATTTTTGTCAAATTAGTTTCAGTCAAAACTGCTAAAGCCACAGTTGGGTCTACTTCTACTGTAAAACCCCTGGTGGAGACAGGTGTTTTAATTATCCATGTTGGTGACCCATTTAGAACCAGGACAGAGTTTTATATTTTCTGTTGGTGTGAAAAGTGTGAAACTAGAACATAGTGTTGAAAATATATTTTTTTGGTTGATTAACTATACAGAGGAAGGGGATATTTTTTTTCCCAATGGTTGCTTTGAGGTGTTTTGGATTTTCACATCAGGTTTAAAGTGAGCACACATTTGGTTCATCTTTTCCGTGCACTTTCCCATGTTTTAACTTGTGGGAAATCTGCGCTCGCCTACTTACCACTAAAACATTTCCACATTATAATTGTTGTAAAGGACCCATTCAGTGCACATTTACAACCTCCAATCATTTCAAGGTCCTGCTCAAGGTTGTAAATGGAGCCTCAAATCTCACAGTTCAGCCACAATTCACATTATTTAATGTTTCCTAAAGTGTGTGTGGCTGCTTTCATGATGAGAACCTTAGTCAAGATTTTTTTCCTAATTGTTTTCAGTCCACTTTAAGCCGGAAAAAAAGCAACGTGATTGAAATCTTTTTAACGGACCTATTTTTTATGGAGTTCCAAAATTGTTCTCTCAGCTGGACAACATATGTTTAAGCTTTGAAGCAAAGAAATGTGTATTTAAAATTAAATATCAGAACACTTCGAAGGAGAACATTTAACAAGTCTAATAACGATGAACAATTGATTTACACATAAACATGTTAGTGCAGATCAGGTATTAAGAACAACCAAGTTACAGTAATAATATGAACTGATTAATATGGAACTAAAACAACTAAACCCATGTAGAAGAACTGCCCGCTGTCATGACCAGTGTGCATCAGAGAGTTAAAACTCACACTACAACATCCAGCATGTTTGTCTTACAGTTCCTGCATGTTCTACTAATTTGACAAACCCCAAAAAAATGCTGTTTATACAAAACGTGAGAGTGATACAGAAGAGCAGGATATGACAAGGTTGAAAGTGATGTAAAAAAACAACAATTCCTGGTCAGTAATCCCAGTGTTGCAACATTTGATAGGGTGCCCCTATCTGACTTCCTGTGCCTTTCAGTAAATGCAGAGGACAGGGCGATGCATTACATACAGAGTTTATGTCCTGCTGATAGAAGCCTCTCTCCACACTAAGCTCAGGTGTCATGTCCTCAACCATACTTTCTCCATCTGTCCAGCCTCCTCCTTAAGCCCCTCTGTGGGAGTATCAGAGAGTACAGGCTGAGTTTAACATGTGTCGCAGTGACTTCCATTAAATGTTTTATTGCCCAGAATAAACCCATCTGCTGTTTTATGTTTCCAAAAACTCGGGTTCTTATGAAAGTCTTTCCCTTCCATGTATCAGATTAAATCCACAAATAGCAAAAGCACCACTAGTAGCTGAGGCTTGGACAACATTCAGTGTCTATTCAGATTCAGCGTGCTACATTTCTAGAGGCTCTACCGAGTCTTAACTGCATGCATCTTATTCTCCACTCATTTGCATTGTGGACCCATGCGTCACCGTGAGAGGTTTGTCACTTTTTCAGTACAACGCAATGTTAGGTTGTGTATATCGAAGATCTGAAGGAGAGGTCGAAACAGAGATATCCAAACAATCTATGAACTATTTGTCATCCTGGAATCTGTAAAACTTGCTAAATCAGAAAGTAATAATTCAGTGAGTGTTAACAGGCATGTAGAGATGTTCTTATGAGTTATGGATGGACTGTGTGTGTGTGTGTGTGTGTGTGTTTGTGTGTACTGTATTGGTGTGTGTGTTTGTGTCTGTCACTGTATTGTGTAGAAATGATTGTGTCAGTGCGCAAGCCTATGTGGGTGTTATTGCCGAGGATAGTGCGAAGCAGAGCACAGCTTAATATCTATGTTTGACATAGAGGCCCATTAATAAGGGCCTGATCCGAGCCCAGTGACAGGACTGCTGACAGAGGAGGATCATGGGGAAGAATCATGCCCTGCTGAGGGAGCCTGGGCTGCAGGTAGGCCCATTCTGCCTTCCCCAGGTGTCATTACGGATGCTGGGGAGGGAGAGCCACTACTGACATCTACATTAATCACCCCTCCACACATCGTTCCCCTCCACCCACCACTTCCCCCTCCCACCTCCAGCTCCTAATCATCCCTTACAGAGACCCAAACCTAGTAAGGGGATACTCAGCCATGAAAGATATCCAGCTAAGAGTTCCCCAAATACCACTCTGATCTGATCATGAGTGATGCAGCTACCTGAACCTCTGACCTGGCACACAATTAAAAACACTTTCCTCTTTTTTCCCCCAGACATGAAGAAGAAGCAGCTTCACTGCAACATAATGTTTTATCACTGTCTGCATTTGATTCATAGCATGTATTTGAAATGCACCTTAGTTACACGCAATTAAAATGCAGCAAATGTTTCTGCTGGAATGTATATTTTCCAAATCCCTAGTGTTTCCTGCTTGTTGCACGAGCCATATTGTCTCGTAGATATCGCAGTCTTCTCTAAGGGACCGGCTATTGATCTGTAGCTGCACTATGATAATAAAAACACAGCCTTAGCACTTAATGTTCACAGTAGTTTAATATGAACTGAGGCACTGGATAAAAGAAGCTCAGAACAGAAAGCATTAGGGGATGGTGTACAGTAATTAAAGCATACACCACTGTGCAATATGCAACATTTTCTGTTGTTTTTTTTTTTTTTTTAAATAATTACAAGTCATATTTCTTCAGCTACATAATGACTCGAGGGTTCTTTAACTTAATTTCACAGCACATATCGTCGGACCTTGGGAATCAACTTGACCGATTAAAGTCATGTCACTGGAGAAGTGGATGAGGATGGATGCGGGTCAAGCCCAACAACCCCCTTAATGAATGGGTCTACCTTAGATCCATCAATGAGCAGATGTTCCTTGGAAAATAATGGCACCTTATCTGATTGATTATTAGTTTTTATTCAGTTAAAACACACAATTGTACAGAAACCGTGACAGTAATTGTGAAGTAATTAGTTTAGGTTAGAACAAATGATCCATTTCAGTATCTGGTGCTAGATTTCAAATGTAGGGGGGAGAAAAAAAGGAGGAGATAATTACATCCATGACTGTTTCTCCTTAATGTTTTTTTCCCCTTTTAATTTCTGTGGTTTCATCTATGTTGTTAATGCGGCCGTTCCAAACCACCACGCTTGCCTGACTTTCTGCTTAGTGACATCACACTCATTTGTGTGCGGTTATACCTCATCTACATGCTCTTCAGGTTCTGAAATTGAGGAACTAATCAAGCTAGAAAACCCTGTTTGTCACTAATATTATAAATGTCAGCCTAATAAAAGCTCTGTGACGTTTCTTCAACAGTGGAATAAAGCATGGGCTCATATTAGAGTGTCCACGGGTTATCAATCCACGACTTAGCCTCAGCATCTCATTTTAATGTAGCGTGCTTTGCTCTGAGTAAACACAACCTCCACTTCAATTAAAATAAATCCACTTTCAGCTGATATTTAGAAACCCGGGGAATATCACTGCCTTCTACAGATATAGTGATTGAAAGTGGGGAATAAAAGGCTGGGCCTGAAGGAGAATTACACTCTACTTTACTTTTCCATCAATGAAGCCATACACTCCATTGTTTATGTTTGAAGTGGGCTTTTCTTCTTAGCAAATGACCTTTCTCCAATTCCGTTTTTTCCCTCCTTTTATTTGCAGTGAACCTTCAGCAACACTGATGACACAATAAATTTCTGTTGGGCAGTGTGTGAGTGTGTGTAGTGCGTATGTGTGTCTGTTCGTGCATGCACACATCTGGTAGAATCTAGGGCAGTGTGGAGGCATTGTGAAGACAACATTTGCATGCAGCCCACAAACATATTAAAATATGAAGACAAATCACTGTGTCTGCCCAGTTGACAGCGCTGCCTGCAATGGGAGCAAGCTAGCAAACTTACAACATGTCTCTGTTCCCAGTAAAGCGTTTATAGGGCAAGCGCCAACACGCAGCTCGACAAACAAACGGAAGGGGAGAAAAAAAAAAGAAAAGAAAAAGAAACATGCACATTCAAAGCTGTTATTAAAGGCAATAGAAGTGGTTCCTTCTTCTAAAGCCCTCCTGTCATGGTGTCAAGGTCTATGTTTTTTATTGGCACTGTGTGTTTTTCGCAGACACCTTTAGGGCAAATTAGAGTTTTGATGGCTTTGTACTAGAGTTGACTTTGATGTAAATCAGAAAATGGGAAATCCAAACCCCCACTATGTCTGCTCAGATTAAAAAATAAATAAATAAATATATATATATATATATATATATATATATATATATATATATATATATATATGTATATATATATATATATATATATATATATATATATATATATATATATATATATATATAGGCCAACTTCTGAGATCACAACAAGCATTTTCTTTTAATTTGTGAATAATGCTGGAATGTTGTTAGTTCTGAAGAAGGAAGGGTGTGATTATCCTATGTAATGCTATTTTTGAAAGACGAAAGAGAAGACATGCTTATCTACACATTTATATACATAATTTTAATGTGTTTATGAATTAATATATGTCTTAACCCACAAAGACCCAGTGTGTGTGTGTGTGTGTGTGTGTGAGAGAGAGAGAGAGAGAGAGAGAGAGAGAGAGAGAGAGAGAGAGAGAGAGAGAGAGAGAGACTTTATTCATCCCTATAAGGGAAATTCAGATTTGTCCAGCAGCTTTCCAATTTACATATGCACACACAAAAATGCTTATACTTGCTAAGAAAGGATACAAATATATACAAAATAAAAACAGATATATACAAGTTAAGAAAAAAAAAAAAAAAATATATATATATATATATATATATATATATATATATATATATATATATATATATATATATATATATATATATATATATATACACTAATAATACAGCCACCCAATATACGGGTGTGACAGGGCAAATCAGCAGTCACTATTAAAGTCTAATGGCTGTAGGGACAAAGGATGACTATGAAAAGATGACAAAGTGCATTTACACTAATTATGTCTGTGTATTGATAGGATTAATAGATCAACAGGTATTAAACAGTGACCATGGCTAAATCGTTTGATTACCAGTGGACCCGTATGGGTTAAATAAGTGTGGAATGCATCAGACCTGCTTATTCTGCTCCTATGTATGCAGGTTAAAGCACCACATCACCTTTGTTCATTTATTAAATGTCCCCACTTGGCCAACATGTGCATCTCCCCTCCCATTATGACTTACCAGGGCGGTAGGAAGCCTGTGACAGTTTTGTGTTTGCTATTAATGATGCCAGTAGGGGGAGCTCTCAGCTCATAGCTTACTCTGCAGTAAACTTGTAAGACATGCAGCATGGGGAAGGTTGCTGGGCAGTTGTGCAGACTGAAGCACAGACCCCCCCCCCCTCCACCCTCCACCCTGCCCCCCACTCCTCCTCTTCTCTGAACCTCAACACAACCCAGAATTCAAGTCCATTACCTGAATTTCTCCACTATTACAACATATGATGGAACTTTTGGGCCCGTTATGCATGTTACCTGTTCCTCCCCAATTTCACACCTTAAACATGAAGAGCACGTGTGTTGCCTTCAGATGCAGAGGTAGGCTTCTCATTTATGCAGGGAGCCCGTCAATCAGTTATTGATTCCTGACAGAGATCATATTTACATTTCTCCTTCAATATCTCAATACATTAATATCAACAGCTTCTTCAATGAGTGCTTCCATATACACTTT
Organism: Siphamia tubifer; assembly: GCA_020466265.1. Taxonomy (NCBI): domain Eukaryota; kingdom Metazoa; phylum Chordata; class Actinopteri; order Kurtiformes; family Apogonidae; genus Siphamia; species Siphamia tubifer. Next base: position 40,812,823 of record CM035795.1, on the reverse strand, counting down.
TAATGATCAGCAATGTCACTCTATACATCCAGTAAATACACTGACTTTTATTTTACTTAATACTCATTTATACATGTTTTTTTTTTTACATCAGTTTATGAAGTAAAATCTAGGCTGGGCTATACTGTACCTGTTTACTGTTTTATCTGATGATGATATTTCTTGTCTTATTTAGATTAGATTAGTCTTTATTGTCATTGTACTGGGGGGTACAACGAAATTTGAGGGTGCTCAACGGACCTTTTTTGTTCATCATGTTCAAGTACATCATGAATTTCTGAGGAAATATTGCTTCCACTCAGGTAAAACACCTGTGTGTGGTGTATATTTGGGTCACCCTCCACTTCACCACTCCTTACAACAACAACAACAACAACAACAGCCAGATTTGGACTGAGATACAAGTCCTGCTGTACTTTTCCTCCCCTGTAGTTCTCTTCTCCCCCCCCCCCTTGTCATTGCTTGTTTCCCTGTGGATCCCTGTTCGTGCGTGGAAGCTTCAGTGCGCGGGGCTGCGGGTTGTGCCGGTGCGCTCCTAGTGGCAGCACCGTTGAAACCAAAAAGGCAGAAACGGGAGACGGGAGGATGTTGAACTGACTTCTATGACTGTACATTTACTGCGCTAAATCTCATGCCAAGCACATGGGTCTTTTGGGAGCGGGTTCCCTTAGTAATAAAACAACTTTTTGGGAATGCATGAAGGTTGAAGGCTCCTCTGTGCTCACATTACCATCCGTGTCATGCGTAAAAGTCTGGAGAAATCGCTGAAGATTTAAAAGGTGTCACAGACGCGCCTGAAGACGCCGAGGACCTCCGGAGCAGAAGTGCACAACCTACGTTTGTTTTCCCAATGTGGACTTAATATTTTCACACGTGAGGTACCAGGTTGTGCAGTAAAGTCATCTGGGACAATAATAAACACAGATTGCGGATGAACTCACGGAGGAAGCGGGGATCATTTTTTTTATGGATATGTACAGCCCGGGTGACCCACTGTTAAATGGATCCTCTCACTTTTTGGACATTGAAACTGGCTTTTGTCAGTAACTAGGACCTGAGTAACTCCCTGAGATCCCGAATAGACTTGGTTGTGATTTTGGACATTTTTTATTTATTTTTTCCTGCAGTGAATTCGAGGATTTGTGCGCCAGCCGTGGATGTTTAATATGCTAGTATGGGTCCGCTAGCGTTCATCCTTGTTGGTGGATTACTCTATTTTCAAGTTGATGGTAAGTTTAAGTTACCTGCTGTATATTGATGAGTCCAACTTTTTTTTTTTTAAATTTAAACTAAAAAACAAACAAAAACCCTCAGTTCCGTTCTGCATCTACTTCTCCAGACTCTGCTTGTGGTACTCCACCCTTCATGTTCCGAAACCTAAAAAGCAATATTACAATTTATTTTAACCATTTCCATCTTTTTGCACATATACGTGTATATATGTTTATTATACAGATTATAAACTTTTTTTAAAGGAAAAAATATATAAAAAATACATTAGCTACGTCCCCTTATGGAGTGGTTTATAAATGTTTAAATAGATTTTTTTGCGCATCATCTCAAGAGTTTATATCCATTGGTTATGATTAATTGAAAAATCTAAGTAGGTCAAACCCATGAGCAGTGGACTGAATTCAACAGATTTCTCTGTCATGTCACAGTAATTGTCTTCCAGGAGGTTAAAATTAGGGCAGAGATGAGTTTTTCTTCTCTGGAAAGCAGACATGTGGTTCTGTTTTATGTTAATACATTCATATTACTTCATGGTGATAATGTTAAACAGCTACAAAGTGGTTTTAAAGACCCCCTTTTTTCCATTTTTGCCTTTAAAAAAAATAAGTGTAGAGTGGAACTCAATATTGTGGCGACAGGTTATTTCCCTATGATAGAAGTGTAATACAGCTTTCAGTAAAATTGAGTATTGCAGTTGTATTACATTATTTTTCTGTATTAACACATTTATTTTAGACCTGTAGATAGGCTGTGGAGATGGTTCAGGTGGTGGACTGGACTGTCTGTCTATGGATGGGTCTGCTGTGGTCATTTTGCCATGGGATTTCATATCTGTATTGTGCATTGTAGTGTGAACAGGTTTAAACATAAGCTAGGACAGTGTTCTCATTTAATATTCCCATTTGTTTGATTAAGCTTTAATAATGATGATCTTGTTGATCGTAAATTAGATTGATTCTGTTTAATTTCTTCAGCCAGAGTAGAGCCATGGCTCTCTCTGTCCAATCTACCACTGAGTGCTAAGTCAGCATCATTTTTTATGATTTTACAAGGCTTCCTGGGATTCATTGGCATACGAGGAAAGTGGTTTAATGGAAGAATTAAAACAGCCTCAACTGCAGAGTTAGTATGATGACTCGCATCAATCATCAAAATGGGAAGGCTTAGGTGAAGGATTGGTCCAGTTTGTGACTGATTAGAATGATGGGAGGAATTAAGATGCACTGCTTTTAAATATATAACCCTAAAGTCTTTCGTTTTTGTGTTACTTTACAAATGGACACACCTTCCTACAGTTTTCTCATGCGCACAAGATCATACACTTACACAAAGAGCGGCTTATGATCATAGAATGAGGAAATAATAGAAGTAATGCTTCAGCCCGGTCACACTCTGGCCATTATATGAGCAGTGTGTTGTAAGTGATGATTCACATATGTGTTTGCTTTGTTTTGTTTGTACAACCTAGCACTACAGTATGAATAGCTGAGTTTTTGTTGTGACTGAATGTAAGAGCCTGCAAGGCCCCATTTTTTCCTTTTCTTTCACCTGTCAACTCCCTTTTTTTTTTTTGTTCTTCACAGATGTGAGTTTTGGTTCTGAATTTCCTTAGAGCGCTGCCTTCTGTAGTGGAAAACCTAGCCCCCATTCTTCTCGGATTTGAATATATTTCTTTTTTTTACTTTCTTTCTTTTACCATTTTTGTGTCTTTGACTCTGTTCAGACAAACTCACTGGTTGCTAAGCAGTGGCTGATGGTATTACTAACCAGGGAGCACATCTCCCCGGGAGCAGTGCATCTTCCCAATCATTTGCTTGCCCCCCCCCCTCCCTCCCTCTTGTCCTTCCTATTTCTACCCCTCCATCCCAGCAGAACTCACCCATCACCCAGTCCTTTATTAGAGGTAATCTGAGGGTCCTTGGAGAGGGAGGAGCTTCCTCTAAGAGTCTACTTAGGCAGACAAAAAGGTTTGGAGTTGTATTCAGTGGGCAGCGTAGCCAACAAAGCCCAGCCTTGTGAATGGCGTCAGTCACTGTTTAGTGCGCTGTGATTAATACTGCTAGTGTGATAGTGTGAGAGGAGAGAAGAGGTGAGATGGAGTCAGAAGGGGGGATAGAATGAGTTGTGTTGTGCTTGGTCTTGCAAGGCCTGCAGGAGTAGAAGGATTGTTCTGAGACCTGAAAGAAGACTGTGTGTGTGTGTGTGTGAGAGAGCCAGTGGAGGACGAAAGTATCGATTCACTCGAGTATCGCAAAGTTTTGTGATACTTTATCAGCCCAGATGTGAAGACATAACTTCATTTTGTGTGGTCATTCAAGCCTTAAAGATATACAACTCTTTTTGTGGCCACTTCCAAGTGACATTTTCTCTATATTCAACCTCCCCCAGGTAGTTCATTCCTATTTATTGCAGTATTGCCTGGTATATTTTTCAACAAAAATCAGGTAATTTCCTTTCTTTTACTGGTTATGTAGGTGTTCTTAAAAGGTCAGAGTAAATTTAAAGATTATTATATCAAAACCTAAGGAAAAAGTGACTTTTTCCAGCAAATAATATAAAGATAAACATCTGCAACCAGTGGTGTTTGTTAAACTACTGTACATGGCTTTTATTTTTCAATCAATACTGCGGAATACAAGTGTTTCTACATTCAGTATGGCGCCTCTGATCATCCAAATGGGTCATGGGTTCTGCTTCCACTGAAAACTAGAAAAATATTGGCGTTTTTCTTGAATTATTTCTATGTACTGACAGACTTAATCCTTCAAAAGTTATTAAACATGGTCAGATCCTTTTGATGCTTGTGGCTGTTCAAGTCTTTGAGGGTATCTATCTATCTATCTATCTATCTATCTATCTATCTATCTATCTATCTATCTATCTATCTATCTATCTATCTATCTATCTATCTATCTATCTATCTATCTATCTATCTATCTATCTATCTATCTATCTATCTATCTATCTATCTATCTATCTATCTATCTATCTATCTATCTATCTATCTATCTATCTATCTATCTATCTATCTATCTATCTATCTATCTATCTATCTATCTATCTATCTATCTATCTATCTCTATCTATCTATCTATCTATCTAATTAGATATCAAGTATAAGATCATTACCAACTGCTTTGATTTTTCATCAATCAATGTAAATTAGTGAATGATGAAGAAAACATTCTAGATTCTCTGATTCTATCGTCTTTCTTGATTTTCTTCTTTATTCACTTCTACATGGGAGCAAACTGGTGTACGGACTAAATAAGACATTTGTGGATGACGTGATGACATTTTATACCACTGTCTAAACCATCAGCTAATCAATTTATCAGGACAGTGATAGGCAGATTAGTCAATAATGACAATAACTGTTACTTGGGGACCCTAATTATGATGTAATGCTCCATTCTTGTTATGTTCTAATGCAGGTAGGGTTCGTAGACTTTATGGAGAAACTGGTTAAATCATTTTTCCAGGAATAAACTAGTCGGCAGCTGCTTGGTTATGTGTTATAGAATATGCTTTTCATAGTGGACATACACTCCTGACCTTTTGCTATTCTGAGGTCTTCTGCATGCTTCAGGCTGATGGAGGAGCTGCTGAAATCATGTCCAACCTGGGTGACACCCTGAGTTGCTGAAATACAGTCCAACTTAAATGTGTCTAAAAGGATATGGAGAGGGTTGCTCTGGCCTACAGAGTGTGCTGCTCTCAACTCTGCAGCGGGGCTGTGGTTTCACTCATGCTGAATCAAGAGAAACTCAAACCCAGAGAGTGTTTGTGTGTATCGGGGGGGGGGGGGGGGGGGGGGGGGGGGGGGGGGGGGGGGACGTGAGGAGAGATAGAGACAGAGAGGGTGTAATCAAACATAAAAAAATTGAGAGAAGAGTTGTTTAACAATACAATGTTTTAAAGGGAAATAACGGGGATGAGGCTTTATTATCAAAGCACCCGAGAGACTAACTGCCCTGTTGATGGTCATGATTGAATGAGAAAGGTTTATAGTACTGCCCTATAATGGAAAGTAAGCCCAGATTAAAATAGTCTAAGTGAATGATGAGGCAGGCTGAGGTCACTGTGTAAGAGCCATAGCAATGTCTCGCCCCAAATGTGATTGTTCTGCTCGAGTTGGCAGCGTTTAGGCAGTGTTATTGTAATTGCGGTTCATTTGCTGGAATAGCAGTGGTGTAATGATGAACCTTCATGTGAGATCTACAGGAAGCTCCACTCCACTGTCTCCCATGGTCTCATCACTGTCAAAGGAGTCGTCTCCCTCTGCATTGGACCTCACCACTGTTTATTCTCTGATTAACATCAAAAAAATAAGCAGGGAGTAAAGACAGTGAGACCCAAAGGTGATGATCATAAGAGAAAGTGAATGAACAGGAAACAAAAGAAGAAGAGATGAGCGCTCGTACGCATCACCCAGTACCTTAGTGACCAGTGACACAGGCCTGTCTACTACTGTAATATTTTAACAGATAAGTCAACTAGTCTGTAGGTGACATTTTCAGCAGCAATCACTTTATGCACTAAGGATAGAACAGTCTAAACTACTGCCTCTAAAGCTGTTTTAAATCCATGCCTCCTGCTGCTTAACAATTTTTACATGTTAATTGTGCAGAGGTGGAAAAGAAAATGTCAGCATCAGACAATGCACATGGCTGATTTTGTTCTGCAGTGAGACCAGCAGAATGTAGGGGACTTAATGCCACTTTTTCGCTGTTTTACCCCTGCTTTATTAAGCCTCAGCCAAGCATACCCCTGACATTTACAGAGCAGAAAAAGGGTCTAATGTCTTGATGCTTTCGCCTGGAGAAACAAAGACAAAAAAGATTACAGCAGGAAGAGATAGAGGTTTAATGCTAACAGGTAGCGCTAGTAAAGAATAAGTATCTCTCGTGATATGATTTATATTTTCAACCCCCCCCCACCCACCAACGTCTCATCTCATTCTCTGCTTTTCATCCTCTCTCTACCCTTCTCACTCACACGCATATACATACACACTGCTGTGTTGTTTTATGAGGGTGGACTTCTGACACTGAGGCATTAGTTGTACACCTGCAATGGCAATATATTAGGAGTGTGTGTGTGTGTGTGTGTGTCTTTGGAGGGATATGATGAATTGAACATGCTGACTGTGAGGCAAAGCAAACGTCCAAGGCTTTCACCTGCCTCACACACCTGTACTTATAGAATACACACCTGTGCTTTTACCTCCTCTGGGCCCCAAAGATAGGGAAATAATCCTGGCTCTGTTTTCTTAGTGCCTCTATTTAACAAGAAGCCGATAAGGAGTGTGATGCAGGCTGACGGGCAGAAAAAAGGTGATCTAATTACTGCTTTATAAGCCCTGATGATTAGATAATAGTAACCAAACCCTTATTGATTATTGGGAAATACCAAGCTAGCAGTTGCAGGCTCAAGATACCTCAGTGTAATGCAGATTACTCATATGCAGTGTGAGTGTGACAAGACCTGATCCCCCTAAGAGCAAAATGTAGGTTAGGAAGCCATGTTTGACTCAAAGTATGTGAAATATACATTAGTTGCTTGTTATTGTTTTAGTGTTTAGTGTTTTACTATTAATGCTACCATTGCTCTCTATCTACCCCTGGGGCATTCTTTCTGCGCTTGCTCGTTAAATCGTTTAGCCCAGCGCAACGCAAAATGTGTTCATTTAATGCATTTTCCTCTATACTGTTTCAGGGCTTGCTCATTAGTCCATTAATAATCAACACAAGGAAAAATGTGTTATCTGTTTCTGGTCTAGTTAGTTAAAAATGTGCCCTCGACTAGTTCCCATGTTTCAGGGCATTAGAATTAGGATGTTTTCTTGTAGCTTCATTTCACTTTATTTCTGTCATGTACGGTATTTTCTTTGAAATATTTTTTTTTACATTTGAAAAAGATTATAATATGTTTTATCATATTTCAATTCAATTTTATTTGTAGAGCCCCAAATTACAACAGGGTCATCTCATAGGGCTTTACAGAGTTAGTTTGAAACAAAGGAACAAATAAGTGGTGCCTGACCACAACAGACCCCGCCCCCTTGCTTACATTTTACCTGCAATTACCCTGTCTCCGATATTTGTGAAAACACATTTTTGATGACTCTCACCTTGACCTTTGACCTACATTCACCAGCATTTAATGGGATCTATTCTTGAGCATCTTGCACCTTTGCTTAAAATCTCAATGAAATTAATCCAGTATTTTTCGTGTAAAGCTGCTTACAGACAGACAGACAGTCAGACAGACGGGCTCAAAAACAATAAACCTCTCCCCTTTTGGGGGCGGTGGGGTAACAAAAATAAACAATCAATGAAATGATGAAATGAATGGTGTAGGAGAGATCCACTCCCATGGATGGATGGGCTGTTGATGTAAACAGGACTGACAGATATCCATTTGGTGATGTAGGTCCAGTCTGTAAGGATGTAGTAGGGTGGGGGCACAGCACATGCAGACAGATGAGAGGGTACATTTAGTCAGAGGATGGTGAGGAGGTCCATCCAGACAGGTGAGGGTGAGGGAGGAGGTCTGGGGTCACAAATAACCTCTAATAATTCTTCATTCTAACCATAATGCTGATGGGTGAAAGGATACAGCAGGAGCAGAGGGGTGTGTTCTGGGTTAAATAGTGAACACACTCATCAGCGCATCCTTCATCACAAATAACGAGCCAAAAATGGTTTAGCAAATGCAATGAACCCAGAAACAGATTTTACGTGTTAATCATCTGCGCTTGCTGACCTATCGTTAGCGCACTATTTGCAATGAAGGGTGAGATGATGAGTGTGTTCACTATTTAACCCAGAAACGAGCCCCTGCTCTGCTGTGTGGTGGTGACACTCGGATCAAAGTGACGTGTGTTGGTGTGAATGATGCAGAGAAATACAAGCAAATACAAACCCGCACATGCTCATGAGTGCAGATCTTACTGTACACTAGTAGAAGAGGAACACACTGGACAGCAGTGTTTCCAAAGGGATGAAATTAACAGAATGGGGAAAAAAAATCAATACCTCATATTTTGGATTCATTGTAATCGCTGTTTATTTAACAGACCTGTTGTTGGGACATTTAGATCAGGGGTGTCAAACATGTGGCTCATGGGTCAAAACCAGTCTGTCCAAGGGTCCAAGCCAGGGCATGGGATGATTTTAATAAATGGAAAAAGACAGTAAAGATAATGTGTCAAAATCATTTTAGTTCAATTTCATCAATTTGAGTGAATCAGACCAGTAAAATACTATCATGATAACCTATAAATAATGACAACTCCAAATTTTTCTTTGTGCTGAAAAACTACGTTACATTAAAATATCCACATTTATGAACTATCCTTTCACAAAAATGTTGATAGCCTGAACAATGTGAAATGGCTTAAGAGATGTGTAATTTTAACAATATTCTGCCTGTTGCTAAATGTTTCGTGCCTTTGTAGACCCACCGTAATCTTTAAATTGTAACGCACAAGTGTAAATGATCATTTGATGCATAATATTATTGAAATTGTATTTATTTTTCTTCAGAAATTTCAGGTTGTGACATTTTTAAAGGCTGCTTTGCATGTATAAATCATTTTGTTCTGTAATTTGACTTATTTTATTGTGCTGTTCTTATTTTACTGGTCCTGTTCAGATCATATTAGGTTGTTTGTGACCCCTGAACTAAAATGAGTTTGACACCTTTGATTTAGACTAATCTCCAGTGTATTTATTTCCTCATTCCCCTCTTGTTCTGTGTATGCAGTAGCCAGCATAGTTGTTCTTCATTGTCAAGAGTTTGTGTGACAGTTGTACCTGAACTGAGCTGAGTGTCTCACCAGTGTCTTGAGGATGAGGTCAGGCCCGCTGATAAAAATGCATGAACTGTCTCGCTGCGTGAGATGTGCAAAGACGGACAGCCAGAGCACGACGCTTGAGCACACATAAGTCACACGCAGCAGCAGTCCAGCTCAGTAGTAATACTGCTGTGGTGGAGCCAGTGAATAAGTGTCTTGTTCCAGAATCTCCACCTGCAGTGTGTAGTGTATGTATTCTTTTCTCCCTTTAGCCCAGTAGAGAATCCAATCCTATATGACCACCTACAGACTCAGAACTAGACATAATCACTTCCTGAACTGGTGTATAAGTGTAGAAGCAGACCTGAGGGAGAGCATACCTACATCCATACAAAGCCTCTTTTTATTATATTACACATAGTATAACATGCTCTTGTGTTACTTGGTGTGCCTCTGCTACATTAAGTCCCTATCTGATAAGAATATCACATGATCACATGTCTTGGCAGTACATTTACATAAGCTTTATGACACATTTATTTAATTAAAATAATAGTGGGAAAAATTAGTATTGTGAAGCCAAACAGCCACATTCAAGCCCACTCATGTCATAAGCAATTAAATGTATAAAATGCTAGTATTGTTAACATTGCACCCCCCCCCCCCAATATCCATAAAATTATTTGAAATCTCAATATATTCAATATAAGAAACTGTTAGAGTTGCTTGCACTGGCTTCATATTTTGTTTATTAACATAACTTAAAGATATTTCATTGGAATGAAACAATAGAACACCAATATACATGAGTAAACATACTGTAAATTTTTAAAAAAAATGTATTGCAATGCTTGGTCTATAAATGACTGTCATTGGCAAATGCTGTAAAAAAAAATTACTTCCAGGATCCTAAACTAATTTATAACACCATGAAACTACATCTGTTGCTTTTGTTTAACTCATTTTTGATTCATTCCACGCTGTGCTTTTACGGAAAGATATCACATCAATAAACACATGATAAATCATAATATATGAAGGTGTTATGGATGGGACTGTGCTGTAAAAACACGGCATCATGCTGCTTCTGAAAACAGAATCACTATGAGCAGGGGTGAGTTGATTTACTGTACGTAATGGCTCCTGGTGAGGCGAGCTTTGTGGTCTCAGTGCAGAACATGGCAGGAGCCAAGTGTCACAGCCATTGTGGCGGATAGTACAAAAGCCTTAATCACATCCTTGAACGTTTGAACTCTCCAGTTTCACTTCCAGGATGGTGATAATTTTCTGGAGAGCTGCTCAGAGGCATTTGTCATTTAGAGGGCCCCCATAGCACGGCCAGTGGTGGAGTTATGAAGTTAAGGAGCAGCGGTGGTGGGCTTATGTGTGCATGTGTGTGTGTTTGTTGGCACTATTAATAACCATCACGGCCCATTGTTTATGTGTTCGCATGGATATATGGGTCTGAGTAAATTAAATAAGTCCTTCATCCACTTCCTAGCAGCACCTATGACCCCGTAGCCCTAAGCCAGACCAGATGAAGTGTCCCACTGAATAGAAATTTAATAAATCTCATTTTGACTTTCTATGCTGCACCTAAAAAAAAAACACACACACTCACACAACTGCAAGCCATAAGAGCATTTCATTACCTCACCCAGCACCCAGTCCATCACTTGGATTCATGATGCAGCCCTTATTCCTTACATTTATGTGGTGGCTAAGGACCAGTGGAGTGGTTGGTTGGTGGTGGTAACTGGCCTCATTGACATGCAGGCACATTGCAGTATGTTCACTATAGGTCAGCTCCAAGCACACCTCCAATTATGCACTCATTTCTCAGGGCTGTGTATCATGGGTACCTGAAGACCCTCTCCTCCACCATCATTTCTAAAGCAATAAAGCACTTCTTTCCCCCTATTGAATCTGCTGGGGCAGCTCAGCAGTGCACGTAAAAAGATTACAATACTTGAGGGAGAATCAGATGATGCCATTCATTTCATTGCCTTACCCACAGGAGTAAGTGTTTAGACAAACCCACAGACGCACATAGATGGACCGAGAGAGCAGCATCATAAACACTCATGAGTGCAAAGGCAGTTTTCTTAATCTAAACACTTCATATTATGGTGGTTTTGCTAACATTGCTTTAATTAATCACTAATAAGAAGGCATAGCATTAGGTAATAGATTTATTAACCTTAATTAGAGAGTGATTCGATGCACGATCTAGCAGCTGTGAAAGGAGCAAAGGGTAACATGTAATAAATACATAGAAAAAGTAACAACATGATGAAGTATGTATTAGCAAAGTAACAGAAGGTCCAGCTTGAGTTTGTAATAAAATAAAACACTTCTTTAGCAGTCATAACTTTCTTATTTGACCTTGGAAATGCTTTTGAATTTAGCAGTAAACAAGTTCATCATGCTATTATTATTATATTATTATTATACAATGACAGAAAAAAAAGAACATGTATATGTAATATATCTATATGTTTTAATATTCACTCTGAACATTTACATAGGTTAAAATAGCCTTCAATAAATGTGCTAAATCATCACTTTTTTGTTGTTTAAGCAACTTCAATGCAAGTGGACATTAACATTACTCCTCAACCGTACTGAACGGTAAGAGGGAGACTCTCACTCATACACTTTCACTTTAAAATGATTACACTTCATTCTGGGATTCGTATCCTAGCCTCACTGGAATACACCCACAAGCGTGCATCTTTAATATGAAGTTCTTCTGCTATAGTTCAAAGCAGATGCAGGAGCGCAAATGCCTGCAAGAAGTTTAGGTAGAAAGGGTGGTACAGTGAGCTGTACGCTTCAGGGACCCTAGCATTGGAAATCATTTAATGTGCATCACAGTTGTTCGTATCACCGGCCTGAAATTCCCACAGATGTAGCATACTCATCTAGACACTTTTCCTGTAAAGACAAACTAAATCATAGCATGTCTCTCTTCTTTTTTTCCCCTCAAGTCTCTTGTTTCATGTCAGCAATCTCAGTTCTTCTCAGACAGGCCATCTGGTGAAAAAGAGATAACATTGGGCTTGCTGTTCATTACAAGTGATAGCAGAATAAAGAGTGAGAATCGGGGTACAAAAAACAAACAAAAAAAAAACAAGGGGGAGACTGCTTGAAATGCAAGCTATGTGAATCAGTCCTTTGCAGCAGAATCAGATATTCAGTTTCCCACAGTTATCTATTTATATATTCTGACTGCAGTGGGGAGAGAGGGCAAATACACAGATGCAGAGTCAATATAACCCCACCACACCGTTGCCCGAAATATATTCTTTGACTGAAATACTATCAGATATTTGTTGGAGGGAAGCATGGATGCAGTGAGATGTTGAGAGCAGCTCCTAGAATTACCCCTGTGTTTGCTTTCAAAGTATAGATCTTAGCAAGAGAAGGGAGGGGGGCAGTATGCAGAGCACTGGGGTGGAACAGAGACCATCTTGCAGGCTTGCTAGCTTACTAGCAATGAACACCGTCCCTTTGTTGCAATAGAAGATGAAGCAGGACAATCTTCTCTGCGCCTGTGAACACCCCTCATTACTCTTTCTTTACTCTGGTATGTATTCTAGGCTGTATGCCGTTGGCTGGGACAGACTCAGGCACATATAGCAGGTTGTCTTTAGTGACACCTCGCTGAGATGAGCCTTGTGTCTGGTGCTGGGCTATACTTGAGTTCATGTGCTGTGACGCCACTGACAGCCCGCTGTAAAGAAGATGAATATCGGGTGCAGTATAGGCTGCCTGCAAGTGTCACAGTAGGCCAGTGCAGAGGCGTGGACGGCCAGTAACATCATTCTGTCGCCACCCCCAGTTTCCCCCGCTGCTTTCTCACATTTCCCCTCTGATGACATGACGGATATGACTCCGTCACCCTAACAGCAGGGGTAGGATGTAAGAGGACAGGGTGCAAGTGAAGGAGACAGCGAGATATCAGGAGGTGGAGATATATGGAGGGAGATGCAGTGGGAGGTTTAGAAGACTGAAAGAGAGAGAGGCAGCACAAGTGGGAGGTTGGGAAGAATCCTTCAGAATGGACAACATGGATCTACTGCATTATTCATTCCTTCTGAAATTCTTTGAAGTTTTTTTCAGCAGTTTTATATTCACTCATTTCACCACATTTGACCACTTTGGGTCTGAAAATCTCCAACTATTTCCACATTATAGTGCTGCTGCTTCTCAGCTGGACTTTAGTTTCCATGTTTGATATTTTATAGACCCTCTGTGAAGTGAACTTTTTTTGCCTTGGTCTGAGGTCGAGTTGCCATTGGTTACCTGTGATCAGTGCACATGTCTGTTGGCAGAATAACTAATATCTCTTTGGGGAGCCCTTCCTTTCATGCTCTGGCTGGGACTGGTGTGTGTATTGATTTGGTTGGTGGGCTAGAATTTCTCCAGGGAGCTAATAAAAATAATTACAAAAAGATCATCAAAAGCCTGACCTTCTGTTGCACACATGAATAAATATGTGATAACGATAATAGAAATGGGTCTGTCTATGTGTGTGGTCACTAGAGGAGGTTGAGAACCAATAGTGGACTGCAGTGATAATGGGCAGGATTGGGTGTTTTTATTTTAATGTGTCACTGACAAACAAATAGTGATAGGGTGTTTTGAAGACACAAAGAAATCCTCTTTATAGTGTTAAAGCACACTCTAAAAGTGCGTTGCATCCGATTTCACTGAAGCTGACACGAGTAGATAGAAAGAAAAGAGAGAAAAGAATCAGCTTCTGGTTCAGTAATCCCTCTCTGATTTCATTCTCTGCGATCTTGTTTGTTTGTTCTCTGGTTCCTGTTTTCCTCCAGGAGTGGATGACTGCACAGCAGTGGTGAAAAGTAATGGTGGTGTTATTGCAGACAGGGGGAAACACAGCATTTTGATTGGAGCGTGTGCCCTGAGACCCAGTGAAGTGCACTCGCCTCAGCTCAGAGAGCACTTGATTGCACAGCACCAATGATCGCATTAAAAGGGCAACAGAAAGCCCATTTACCGTAAAGCGAGAGAGGAAAGGGGCCCAATAGGAAGCTGAAAATTGACTTTTACTTCTCTGTGGAACTTGGACTGATAGGTGGTCAGTGTGAGGATACATCCGGATTTTTATTTGATGATCCTCGTTAACACACTTTTGGGGGGTATGACAAGGACAATACAGTTAAAGACACACACAGACAGACAAACATTTGAGCAAACATGTCACAACCTTTCCCCCAGTGCTCACCTGATTGACTTGGCCCCGCACCGTGCAGCTGCAAGTCATTGCTGATCTGTAATACTTAAGCAGTGAAGCTTGCAGTTGCCAGTGTGGGATCATTCAGTTTGTCACCTCCATAACCCAGACACACCGCCTATTTCCCTTGTTACCATAACCTGAACATTTCTTTCATCACCACGGACTCTGGCTGATCTACCCCCAGGTTTTGTTTTCTGTCTTGAGTCATGATTTTGCTTCTGTTTTTATTACATCTGTTCTCCCTTCCACACCGGGCATCTGAGTCGTCTCTCCACTTCACCCATCATGATAAAATATTTGGGGTTTTATTTACAAGAAAAACATTTGCTCAGCCGCCAGCTCATTTTATGTGTTGGGGCTCAGGAGTTTTGAAATGCTGCTCTTTAAAAACAGAATCTGTGGCATCTGGATGTGATTTTAAATGTACCTTCCGCTGCACCTGAGTATGTCCAAACTGTCCAGTCACGTCTGGCCTTCTGCACAGCTTTTCCTGGCAGTGAAAGGACAATTGTGGAGGCATCTGCTGTGTTGATTTCCACAGGAAAAAGGAGAGCAGATGGAGATTCAAGGTTTAAGTGATTAGAAAGCAGTAGATTGGAATACAAATTGGATTTAAAGAAATTAGACTGATATAAATTGAATGCAGTCACCGCAGTTGAGTGCTGTGTGCGTGCACTGGCCTTAGAGGAGAGCCACCGCAGGGCCTGTGGATTACGGAGGAAGCAGATGCTCCAATGAGATAAGAATAAATGTTCATTTGACACTCTATGGGAGGGAGATGGGGGTCTTCATGTCTGTCTTTTATCTTGCCCTCCATTTATCAATGTCACGGTGTTAATTACTGCTTCATTTATTAAGTCACTTAGGGGCAGAATGCAAACTCACCTCTTTGCCCCTGCTCTGAGAGTGAAACTGGCTGTTGGCTAGGTCACCGTTACCTGCTGAAGGAAGATTAAAAATGCATAAAAAAATGCAGCGAGCATAGCAGAGGTTTTCTGCTCACCATCAATAGTACATCTTTGTACAAGATGTCAAGCAGATTAGATCAGTGGGTTATGCAGTCTGGAAGCAGGATATCACCACCCCCTTTGCTACAAACCCCCATCTGTGCCCCCACTTAGAGCAAGACACTAGGTCCTGATCAGTAATCAATGGCAAGGAAATGGAGGGAATTAGCCCAAATTAGGAAGAAGAGAGAACAGACTACCTCCTGTTCAGGGGTCAATACACCACTGTCTGATGCCTGATCCCTGTTAAGACCAATGATGAACTGGTGGACATTCACACACAAAAATGCATGTGTCTGCAAGTATATCTTTGTGTCTGTTACAAATGAATTACTTGCAAAAATGTTAATGAAAATGGTCATTTTTGCTATTTGTTTTAACCAAAAGACAGTGCTGAAATGAGTGATTTTTTTTTTTCCCAAACAAGTGCCCCCCACCCCCCATACCTGGAGTTTTTCTATAAAGTATAAATCACACTGCTTCATTTATATTAGTATGCTGTGACATATTTTACATGCATCAAAGAACTGCACCTTCTGTGATTTGATGTTGCAGTTTACCATATTGCGATTTTGTTGATATTTTGATGAATTGTTAAGCCCTAATGTGCGTGTGTGTATATAGTGTTTGATTGTGTACACATCCATCCACCACACTCAGTCTTTGAAGTGTATTTTCTGCTGACGAGTTGGTTTCTACCTGGCTTGTCCTTCTGCTTGGAGACATTTTTGGGCAGAAAAGACCGGGGTACAGCCTGTCCCAACGCCCCCGGGGAGATTTGAGTATGAGGGGTAGTGGAACATGTGCACAACCAACCAAACAAAGAACTAGAAGCCTCCAGTTTTCCCTTCACCTCTTCATGCTGAAATTAGTCCTTACTTGGGCACAAAGAGCTGTGTGGTACACTGCTCCACTGTGCACCAGGCATCATCCTATTGCCAGTGCTCTGCCCCAGGGAAGGGCACCGCCATCTACTCAGCTCAATCACACGCACACCTGCAACAACTAATTTTAAGACAAAGAGTCCAGCACTTGACTTAATTTAACAGTGACTAGTTCACATTTTGCTGCCAAAGGAGTCAGAGTTATTGATGGGGTATTGAATATATTTCTAAAGAAAGCGGCTGCTGGAAAAGTATGCCTTTCCCCAGTTCTCTGTACTGCCTTTGGTTGTGTGATGCTGGATCAAACTCTTTGATTGTTGCACAGTTACCAGGGCCTCTATGATGCAAATGTGTATGTGTGTGGCCTACGGCATCTTATCTCCATCGCAAAGACCTGGTCACAGACACAAGTAACACTCTGACTTATGGAACATTATCTTAACTACCAGACTCCCACAGTTCACCCACTGCTGACCCTAATAAAAAGGAGTAGGCCAGTGTCTTCAGCCGTGGGGGGATTAGGATTTGACACAAGCCTAGTCCCTGGCACACATCACACATTGACTTCTACAACGGTCGATGCAACAGTTTTACTTGTCTGCGTCCAACTGAAAGACAAATGTATCATTTGTGTATGCGCATTTTGTTGCTATGCCTCATTTTGCTGTTCACCCTTGGGTCCAATTACCCACAAACCTTTGCATATATGTTTTAGAAAAGCAGATGGCTACCTCTTGACTTGACTGAAACAGTGATTAAAGGGTTTGGTATTAGTTTTTTTCACATGCTTTCAAGAAAATATATGCTATTTCATGCAGTTGCTAGTGCCGGAGTGTTGATTTTACTTTAATTTTAGTTGGATTTTAATGTTAGTTTTTGGTGTTCTGTTAAAAAATTTAGCACTTAGCAAATTTCTTCTGCCTTTTTCATACTGTATGAGCTCATTTTCAATTATTTAAGTCCACAACTAATGGCGTCTCATTTCCTCCAGGATCCCGTCTGCGCCAGGAGGACTCCCCACCCCGGATTGTGGAGCACCCCTCTGACCTGATTGTATCCAAAGGGGAACCCGCCACCCTCAACTGTAAAGCAGAGGGGCGACCGACCCCGACGGTGGAGTGGTACAAGGACGGGGAGCGGGTAGAAACAGACAAAGATGACCCACGTTCTCACCGCATGCTTCTCCCCAGTGGTTCACTCTTCTTCCTTCGCATCGTTCACGGACGTCGGAGCAAACCAGATGAGGGAGCTTATGTCTGCGTCGCCCGGAATTACCTGGGAGAAGCCGTCAGCCGCAATGCATCTTTGGAAGTAGCATGTGAGTCAAAAACCACTTCTTTTCCCTCTCTTACTTTACATATATGATGATAAGTCAATTGGGTGAACAAAAGGGGTCCTGATGTTATTGCTTCAGATAATTGAAAGACTTAATTTACATTATAGACAAGAACATTGAGAGATAATCTGTGACGATTACTTGTTGAAACCCTCGTATAACCCTCGTTATACGTAGAGGAAAATTGGCTTGTCTTTACCGTGAGAAATAATAGAAAACAAATCAACATTTAATTGAGGCAATGTCATTGTGATTCCTGTGTTTTCAATTTACAAATGCTGTAATAATTTCCTGTTGGTCTGTAAGGGACAGTTAAGCTCTGCTGCACTCACACAGAGTGACATTGTTCAGCGAATAATGAATTGCAGAGATGGAGCATTCGAGACGGGTGTGATATATTTATAACTCAAGGGAGTCTTATTGAAGTTGTCTGCAGACCTTTGAGTTGGACATAAAGCTACTGTCAAGCTGTATGAGAAAGACATGCTGGCATGGCAAACATGGGTCCCTCACAGGTGAGTGGGGGTAGAACGACAGGCACAGATCAAAGTCCTGATGGACATTTGAGACAGGCAGCCTGGACTGTGTCGGTGAACACTGACAGGAAGAACCTGAGCTGTGGATTAAATTACCTTTGAAGATGAACCTCCCTCAGCAGAGTCAGGCAGGGCTTCCTATGGAGCGGCTCCTAGGGACTTGAAACTGCCCAAAGGGTGGAGCAGAAAACCTCCATGGCCTTATGTTGCATTACCAGTAATGCTATGAATAACCTTAGCAGGGCTATATATAGTTTCCATCTTGCGGTGTTGGGGATATTGACTTGTTTTTACATATATAGATGTACTGAGTGTACTAGATCAAATTTAGAGAGGTAGATTCTTATGACCTATTGAGAGAGAGAAAGTGGATTTTTTTTTTTTCCAAGAGAAAGTAGCAAACAAGCCTCTTTTCAATAAATCACCAATAGAAAAATACAGACATTAAATTGAGTGGTGAGTGTATTATTGCAGTGATTTTTAAGGTCATTAGTAAGGCAAGAAGTTGGTTTGTGATCCTTGGGAAATGGACTTGATTTGTTGAGGAAGAGGGGGGGTTGGTCTCCACCTCTGATCCAGTCCCCTGCTCTCTTGAGGGCCCCCAGCCACTCCCCCAGGTGCTAACTGCGTGACAGCAGGTTGATCTATTGATCGGTGTAAGAGGGCTCTCCCAGCCTAAATGAAAATTCATGAAAAATTGATGAAGTCCCCAGATTATTTTATTCTTCCCATCTCAAATTGTTTCTTGGTATTTCTCTGCAGGAGCCCCCCCCCTACACACACACACACACACACACACACACACACACACACTGTTCTCATGTGGGGTTCAACAACTGACGTGGTTGAATGGAGGCACTGACTGCTTGAATGGCTTAAAGATGAAGGGTGAGAGGTCAGGAGGGAGGCGAACATGGGGATAAGGAGGAGCTAAAGGAGGAGAGTTAAAGAATATAAACACACGTGTGATGGGACTCACTAGTGATGCTGGATTTAGATGGAGAGATCCAAGCTAAATAAATGGACCCCTGATCCCTTGACCCCTGTAATATTTCAACCAACAAAAGCCTACCTTTAATGACATAAAGCATTTTATTTATTAACGTAGTGTAACCTTTTTATTTTTGCTCGGTGTACTTAGAACAATGTCCAAACTTTTTTTTGCACTGTTAACTTTTGGTAAGTGTACTTTTCCTCCTCTTATCATGTATACAAGAAGAGAGAGGAAAAAAATATGACGGTGTTGCTAACTTTTCCGCACTCACATGGTTCTTCTACTAAGCATAAAAACATATATCATCTTAACTTAAGATAACTCCTCAAAATTGACTTAATGGTTTAAATTTCATCTCTTGCCTGCCACCTTAAATAACACTCTTAAGTATGCATTAAGGATGTATTAGACCTCCTTTTTAAATATGATTAAACTCAAGTCCAGTCCACTGTACAATTAGCGGTTCTCAATTTATGCAAACACCACATCACTGTATACAGTTTTGTTCATATTGACCTGATATGACCTGATGTGAAAGACTCGTAGCCAGAGAATGACAGCAGTGACCTCATTGAAACTGAGCATGGGTGTAGCAGATGGTCGGTCTGGTTGAGTGCAGTTCAACAGAGACAGTTATTACGCTACGTGATGAGGACATGACAGTGTGTCAAGTTTCATTAAAGTACAATTGTGTTGATATACTCTAGGTATTGTGGTTATGAATAGAAAACCCTTAGAGGCACTGCAAAGAAAATAGAGAAGATAATGGGGAAAATATCTGAAACCATGAGGTTGAGTAATATATTAATACATTAATGACTTACTGCAATTTTAATGACAAGTAGTCTAAAGGATATTGAGTGGGTATGTCCTGAAGCTCATGTGACAGATCAGTACCTGAACCAATCAAATATTTGCCCAAGGCAGAAAACGACCATGAACGGAGCCACACTTGTATAATACAGATCTGTTGTTGTTATGTGCTAATGGAAGTTGAAATTATCCCATTGTCTTTTAAATGTCATGAACAGACTAGCATATTCATGTTCTACTCATTTTGTAAATGTTGCATAAATATCAAGTGTTTATTTTTGTAGCGTCCTGGCTCTCCCTGTCAGTCAGGACTTCAGGAGGACTGGGCGGAGGAGTGGGGGATGAATGTTGGGGGCACTAAATCCCTCTGCATGGGCTTATAGCTGTGATTAGCTTTATCAGGTCCTGACATCCGTCTAGTGATTGTAAAGCTAAGCTAATCGCAGAAGAAAACGCAGTATTTAAATTTAAATCCATGTTCGATTCTTCTTCTTTTTTTTTTTTTGTTTATGATATGCCTAGCACCCCCCACCTTCTACCACCTCCCTTTCCCCCTCCTTTGTATTGAACACACCTTTGGCCCCCTTCCGTTCACGAGTGGTTGAGCAGGACCCTACTGAGATAATTGAATTGCAGCTCTGAAACAGATTGAACTCTGTGTCCACTGAACGGAGTGGTGCTGGACATCAAGCTGGGCAGCACTCACCACTCTGTCAGAAGAGTGAAAGTGGAGAGTAGAGGGAGAGGGGGGCATAGGCCTCCGAGAGGCGCCTGTGCATTATTAATATGAACCAGATTGGGGGGACTCAAGCCTTTAACTGGGCTTTGTCCTTTAACTGTGTCTTGTATAGATGTTGATGTTGAGCACAAGTTGTTCACAAGTGAATCTACAAGAGCCTGAAAAGTTTACTGAGCATTTGTATTTCCTGCTTAGACATCATTTTGAGATTTCATTATAGCTCTTGTTTTTTGTCCTGTACTTGAGGAGATAGTTGTAAATACGCCTAAAGGATGTCAGCAGTCTGCTTTGCAATCTCATTTCTCTTAACATGCTCGACAAAACTGACTGCAGGCCAGTTCTATTGGATGGATATGCTGCATATAAGAGGGGATGTGCCCCCTTTTCTCTTTTCAGAATAAACTAGGTCAATGAGCAGGTTCATAAATCATCGTGAAGCCTGTGACAGAAATGCTAGCTACAGCCACCACTGTTGAATAAATTGCTTGCACTGCGGATATCTGTGTATATGTAAGTGTGACAAGGCACACCTGGGGCAATAGGATCCCAAGGAAAATGTTAATTAGCCTCATCTTTTCAGGTGGATATGTTGCATGTTTATATGTTGCGCTCCAGATACAAGCATGTAGGGTGAGAAGTTACACTCGGACTGATCAAGTTGGGGAAATGACTCAACCCCGGTGACACGTACTGTATGTGATCATATGTGTGTTAGAAATGTGGAGTAGAAGGTGATGAGTCCCTGGGGACATACATAAGAAGCAGAAACTTGAGGTGTAGATTTGCATCCTTTGCTACTCAATTTGTAACCTTTAAAAATGCAAATGACACAAATGAAACAGATGTCTTGGGTTGGATCTAAATGCCGCTTGGAATGGGATTGGATGACTTTTAAAAAGGTCCTCTGATATTATCTAATGTACCACTTCTGCAATTAAGTGAATCGTTAGGTAGCATTTGGTGCTCGTACAACAAGGTAATTAGCGGGAAAATAGAGTTGGGAGAGGTGTGATGGAGAGGAGGAGGAGGAGGAGGGTACCAAGCTGTTCCTGTTGTGTCCAGCATGAGGGGAAGCTAATAAAGGGACAGGCCAGGAGGAGCAGGCCAGGTGGGGAGTAAGGCTGAGATGCACTGCCGAGCCTTTCACAGGCTCATCTGGACTCATTATTCTATCTTCGAATTGAGAAAATGGAGTGACAAGTGCACACAAACAATAAATAATCACACAAACACACAGAGTTTCACACATCATGTACGTAAACACCTGCCCCAGTGCTTGTATATCCCCGGTAGGCTGAGATTTAATCTGCACTGAAGTCCTTGAGAAGTAATGAAGGGTAATGAAGGAAGCCGCAACAATGCAACCGCTAAAGCACATTAATGATGCATGCTATAGTTAGGCAATAGAAGTCAAAAACTGAGCACAGACCTGTTTGTGTTGGAATGTCCAGACTTAGGAACCTGCATAAAGCAAACAGAACCTTTATGTTTTGGTGCAACTGAATTATTATAGCTTAAAACTAATTCTTGTATCTGAAACTATTCCTGAGACATGTCCTGACTTTATCCTTCGTGTTTACCAACTTTTTTTTTTTTTTAGAAATAATCATAAAGTGAATTACGCAGCCTGGTCAGAGTATATCAAGCTTCTGTGAAATTGTGGTGTATAGGCTAAGTTTTTTTTTCACTAAAGTAAATGCTAGAGGTATATTTTCACACAGATTTTTATTTGTATTTTTTAATCTGCACCTATGGAAAAATAACAAAAAGAAAAACTCAGAATGTAGCAGAACAGGTTTTTATGCTTGGAGGTGGAAGGATGGGAAACTGATACAGGGTAAATGCATATAAGTGAACTGGAGGCACATTTAGTGAATACTGTATGTGTCTACGTGTGTAGAAAAACAATGAAACCGAAAAACAAAAACATACATCCTGTAGAAACAAACACTAGATGAAGTTCTGACAAATTGCAAGAAACTTCGAAGCATTTTGTCCTGTTTTCTTTTAGTTCCTACTCATATGAGATCAGACATTTGACAACCAAACCATGATTATAAAGAACCGACAGTTGAGAATCAAAATTACCAAAAAGTCAGGTTTTGTTTTCTGAAAATGTCTAAAAATTTGTACATTTTAGATGAATGGAATTTAGTTTGTACTCATCCCAAGTAAACCAAAGTTTCAGGAACCATTGCATACTGATGTAAATAAAATTGACTGCTGATATTAGTGGCTTTTCCACTGGACATAGGTACGTAACTTTACAGATATTTACTCTATCCGAATAAGTCAGTTTTTACATTCAATCACAAATGTGATGATTTGTTATTGTGAGATGACAAAAGAAGTTATTCCATAAACATGGTGACGAACATAGATAATGTGTTGATTTACAGATATATTCACTATAATTATATATTACCCCTCCACCCTGTACTAAATAAACAATCTATTTGGTTTTCATATATCTTTTTAAACCCTTTTTCTTCACTTGTCATCAACATCTTTTATTTTTATTTGTATTATTCATGTGACTAAATGTGATAAAAAGGTCTTTCTTTTGTAATTCTGCATGATATACCAATTATACTACACCTGAAAAACCACCCCTCACCAGCGCAAAAACGTTTAATGTAAAAATTAGAGTTGTTTTTTATTTAGGTACATTTTAATGCACACGTTTTCTTTGGACAATTTGACAGTCAGTGGAAAAGCAACTACTCTTAACTTACTTTTACTTGTTTGTGACAAAGTATAAATGCATAAAATACGTGTATGTTGTCCTGTGATAAGATGCATAGTGAGACTAAGCAGGGATGTGAGAAATACCTACCTCTGATAAAATGTGAGAAAGGAAACAGCCTTTATTAGATGTGTCAGCTCTGTGTCTGTGCAGCTGGAGTTGACTGACCCCGGTAAGCAGGTGTTGTTATCTGTTGGGATTTACTTATGCAGCGTTCACACGCACACACACAAACATTAACTCACCCTGACACAGGTCTCATATACAGTCGCATGCAGATTGCTCTTATCTCATTTGACAGCTACAGGTGGCTACAGTAAATAAGGAGATCTGGCCACAAACACAACACAACAACACCTCTGTGCTACCACGTGGAAAGAAACCAGCCTGCAGAAACAGAAAGGAAATTTGGGATATAACCTCTCACAGGGATATAAATCATACAAATACACTGCAGTCACCACTGGCACTCTGACCTTTGGCTGTCATGCACACAAACTACCACATTCACGCACACATGATATATCCTGAGACTGCACTTTTTTTATCCTTACGGGCCTTGTGTCCCTGGTCTGACCTCTGCAACTCCACAGAAGGGAATAAACCGTCTGTGTTACCTATTACCGTCAGAAGAAGCAAGTGTATTGCCAGACAGAGGAAATATAGCACACCTAGCCTGCACCTCTGGTTGAAGAATGACAGCGATAATGGAGTACTAGAGCAAGAGCTGAGAACAAAGACAGAGAGTGCAATGAGGAGGTGCATGAAGGGTGGCAAACAGATCTAAGTTCTGGACGACCTTTGACCATCTCGTTCAGGCACTTTCTTTCCTTTTTCTTTCACTCTCCATTAGGCCTGGGCTATATATCGATTTGATTGCTTAATTTGAGTTTTATGTTGTGGCCGATTAAAAAAACAAACAAACAAAAAACTCAGTTTTTTTCTCTCCTCTTCCTACTACGCTTGAGAACTTCCGGAACCCAACCCCCACCCCCACTCTATCGTCCCCCTATCCCTCCTCATGCTTCCAGAATACTAGCATTCACAGCGCTTGTTCCTGAGGGTTGATGTGTGCTGTACAGCAACAGTTCGAGCGTTGCCATTTCAAGCTCTAGTCCAGTTCGGGCACAGGATCCGATACCAGCTCGTACTCCAGCTCCAGTCCACACATAGTTTATACCTTTCCTTGAAATCTATTTTAGTGATTAAACAGTTTTCAGGTGAACTTTACATCCTAATACTGCTAATATAACTAGCTTAGCTCAAGCTTAATTTCCTGTACTAGAGAAAAAAACAGGAAAAATTGTACATTTAATTTTTTCGTAAAAAAAAAATCACAATTTTACTTTCAGGCTATAACACCCAGCTCTACTCTCCATCTCTCTGCTTCCACCATTGTGTCTCTTTTGAGTGTAAAACCCAAATTAAACAAGTGTTTGGCTTTCTGTCATGGATGCTGCAGCCCGTCGGGAGAGGAGTGAGCCGTCAGGTAGAGAATGCTGAGCCAGCCGCTTCTCACGCCCATTAGTGCCCGGCAAGATGAAGCACCCGTCGCACCGGGTTTTGTTGTGTTTCTTTTATACACCCCACTCTCCTCTCCTCCACACTCTCACTCTTTCTCTCTTTATGGTGACATTATTATTGATGGCCTCTCCGCTCTGACAATGCAGGTCTTTTGCTTTGTCTTTGCTGCCTGTTTGTGGGTTTTTTGCTTCTCCTCATTCTCCTTGCTCTCTATTTCCACTACACGTCTCATCATCCATGCATTACACCATGTATGCTCGGTCAGCAGTGATGGATAAATAAATCTTTGCATTAACAAAGTCACTAAATTGTGCAGACTTGGCACCGCTGTTGTAAAAAGTGGGCACTTCCACAGACATTCTCTATAAAATTAACTTACCCTTGTCTTGCACCTCTTTTTCCTTCATCAGCCAGTTTTAGACTGAGCTGTAAATTATTGAAATCTGTCTGCAGGCTGATTATTGATCAATTTAAAAACACAGACAGGCAGAGAGGCTCCTACTTTCATGGGTGAATTGCACTTTGATTTCTGTTTTCATATTGACTCATGGATGTAATTTATTCAAGCCCCATGTAGGATGAAGTTTTTTCAGTTTCAGCAGATTTATTTGGATGATAATCGAGGTGAATTTATTCCAGCATAAACCTTACTTTATCAGTCAATTAATCAGTTGTCCAGGCTGGATGTAGATAACCTAACATATGGGATTTCCAACACTGAGTCTATTTAAAATTGTTTCACATTGTTTCTATTTACTAGCATTTAGATGAATATGTCTGATACCGCTCTATTTGCTGACAAGTGGGCGAAGGGACAAGTGACTGATAATAATATTAATCGAAAAACGTGACCCCGAGTCAAATCCCTGTAGACCTCTGCATTCTGAAGGTGGTTTGCCATTGAGTCCAGCCGGGATTGGATCCTCTGACCCTTGGAGAACCCTTTGCCCTCTCCTATCCACTCCAGATCTCTGTCAAACCATAATTCCTTAACCCAGCACTCCCCTTCAATGAATGTGTCACTGTTGTGACTGACCTCCCCCACCCACCCACCTTTCTCTCTCTCTCTTTCTGAGACCCTCTGAGACTGCTAGTGATGGCAATCCATCATATGGAGCAGAGGAAGAGGTGACAGGGTTTAGGGCTGAAGTTCACCCGTTAGTTGATGTGGATTTAATTCAAATATTGTTCAAATTGATTCACCCACTGCTCTATTATTTTAATCCCTAGTTCCATTGTCTTTTATTTCCTTGGGTACATTTAAAAAAAACAAACAAAAACATCTGAACACATTCTTTCACATGCATACACGCCTTAGTGCAACACTGCAGGGTGCACAATGCTGCTGGGAATTGATCTTGTGAAAAGGGTCAGGACTGAGGCAGACCCACAACTAAGCACATTTATTTTGGGTTACAGCTGTCAAACTGCACATCGGTCCTCTGATGGATATGTGTTATTGGAAGCTGTTGTGCAAACTTGTAGCAAGTGCCCATACAATGACAAACACACTTAAATGCTTTAGGTGAATGGATGTTCTTTGAGCTGTGCAAATATTAAGGCCTATACCTCCTTAAAGTAGACCTTTGGGAAAGAAAGGGTCATGACATTTCAGCATCATAATATTCTGTGCTTAACTATGTGGATAGCGAGCAAATGGGAAACTAGGGAAAAGGGGGAGGGCAATTGATGTAACACGAAGTGGAATCTGGTTTTACTAAGTTGAGAGTTCTCATTATGCACTGCTGTGAGCGTTGCGGTTTTGTGAAAACTGTAATCACAGCATTCCAAGTCACAGCACATTTTTATGCTTGATTGGTTTGGGTTTTGCAAATGTGACAAATTATTACTTTCATGTAGTATTTCATTCGTTCCCATAAACCGTTACCAGGCTTTACTTGGCCCAAGTCCACGGCAGAGTTATGGTGGGTCCGGATGTGTTATGACTTGGTGATCCCTCGATGGCGTAGACAGATATTGTGTTTGGCTTGGATTACTTTTGCTGTAAGCGACACCTAACAGCCACCAGAACCCCGAACAGCTGCAGGCCAGAGTTGAAACCTGATCTTCCACTCTTGCTTCTTCCTCTCTCTCTCCTTCTCTTTCCTCTTTACCCTTTTCCACGCCCCCCCTCTCTCATTTCCTTCCCTGCTGTTTGAAAGTGATACTCAAAGCATTTGATCACTTTCAAAAAGTGAAGGGAGACAAGATCAAATGTTTGGAAGTGTGATTTCTAAGACAGCTGTGGTTCCACTCTAGTTTACAACCTGACCTTTCCGTGACTGCACCACTGCATCCACTGGGCAAATCAGCAGAGGAAGTTGGGTGGCTGCTGTGTCTAGTTCAAGGTGACCTTGTGTGTTGTAGACTTAATGGCTCTCTATTTCAATGTGGACCATGTCCTAACTGCTTCCTTTTCCTGTTAGACTGCTTTGGGATCAGTCCCAGGCCTGGATGAGGTGAAGACGGGCACACAGACACAGGACTACATCCAGTCTGTTGAGAATTAAACGTCACAAGTGCCCAACATTAGCAATAGGGAAAAACATGGATTTCATAGTGGAAAACTGGCTACCTCAGTCCTGTGTAATGCAGCGTGACCAGGTGCAGGGAGATGACATCACATGGTGAATGGGGCTGAGAGCTATGGTATGTGTGGCCACCTGCTTCTGCAGCTGGGTGGATGATTAGCAGCTAGCCAGGCTGATTATTAACCAGCTCGACACTCATCCACCCAAACGGACAGACAGACTGACTGAGACACTGACAGACATTGCACATTGCCAGATATGAGCCTCCGTGTTGGTTGGCACACCGGAGACCAGACCGGCTCGTCCAGACCACTTAAGCACTAGCATGGCCAAAGGCCAACTGAATGGAAATCAGGACACCCTATTCAAATGCTAAGCAGAATCTTATCTCAGTGCCTCTTGCTACTAGCCCTCATGCTTTACACTGTCCAGGGCAAAGCTATTAACAAACATGCAGGTGCCTGTTTGTGTGTTTCAGTGTATGTGTGCATTTTTTTGTATAGTCAGTTGGGTGAATATTACTGTGTGATTGATGTACATATAGAAATTCAGAGTATTAAGTATTGCTGTATTTAGTATTTTTAGTAATAAGGATTTTTGATATGTCATTGCACACCATGAAGGGTAGAAATGTGCCTACTGTTACAGATTTGGCAGCGCCTTTCCTACCGTGTGTTTGCATGACGCTTATGCATGATTTTGCACTCTTGTGAATCCAGCTAGTTAGCAAGGTAACATGATTTAGACAGCACTACTTATACTAATGCTTGTGGTAGTGTGAATCTTTTACCTCAAGGGTTGTCTTGTGAAACATTTGTTTTTATGTTGTATATATGAAAGGATAAACTACAAGAAAAAAATGATTTATGGTTACTTTAACACTCTTCATTGTGTGATACAGCAATTACTGCATGGTGTTGTACACTGTTACTGTGGTATAAAATTACACCGAATTGGTAAACTGCTTCTTCTGGAAATCTTACCCCAATTGCTACTGTTGACGTGTGCTTCTAAATTCAATAATTGTATATACAGGACTACCCACTTGTTACCTATTGAGACTGAAATGAAGGCAGTGAATCATCTTAAGTGTGGCAATAATTGCAGGGATTTGTCTTGGATCCACTGAGATCTCCATATTCCACAGGAAATGAAATCTAACGACACTGAGTGATCACCAAGGGGTGCGTGGCTAACTGATGAGCGCCCTCATTTGACTCCACCGATCTTTAAAAGCCATTAACGTTCTCCTGTTTCATGCGCAAATTAGACCTACACACACAAAGGCACACAGTCACAACAGCGCATGGAGGTTTGGAACTCATACACAAGACATGGTTTAAAAATACACGTATGTACACACACAGCTCCAGACTCCAAACTCCCTCTGTGTCGTCCAACTGGCACAGGGAACGTTTTGCCCATTTGAGGCCTAAATGGCACTGTAAGGGAAAAATGAAACCCGAGATGCTGCGCTGTAATGGAGCTGAAAAGAACAGCTTAATTGGCCAACATAAGCCATGCCCAGGCATTAACTGTGAAATTTACATGTTCGCTTTTTTCTCCCCGTTTTTCTTTTAAAGATCCCTGTGGTGTTCATGTGGAACAGACACATGAATTACAACTCTGACACATTATGAATATCGATTTGGCTGCTGTTGCTATGCAGGAGGTTATGGATAATTATATTATTCAAAACAAGTGGAGTGGGAAACATCTGCAATTAGTTGGTTGTCAGTAGTTTGGGCAACTAATGTGTTATTAGTTTAATTGCCTATTTTTTTGTAATTTACTCCTCCACTCACGCATAGCCTTCCTCTATGAAGAAACATGAAGTGATGAAGACTGTGTTAATTGTATTCATGATCCCTGGATAACTGGTTTCAAATAAACATAATTTAACCCAATACGTGAAATTTGAGAGTATAGTAAATTACACTTATCAGGCTCTGAGCAGAACAGGTCTGTCGACGTGATTTAGCTCCATTCTCAGTAATTTAAGGATTGATAAGGTGGTTGTACCTCTGGGTCCAGATAGGCTGACCTTTGGCCAGCTCTGGATGTGGCCTCTGACTGACCATCGATTGACCATCATCTGACCCCACAGCTTGAAAACAGAGCAGCATGCGGGTCTATTTGGCCGGCTGGGAGGCATCTCTAGTATATGCTGCTAATACAGTTATGCTAGTGTTATCGGGAGATGTATTAAAGGCAAAATAGGTAGAGAAGGAAAGGTTATTCCTGTGTCAGAGGAAGAAAAGCACTGATAATTCAATTACAGGCTAAAGGATATAACCATCTGCCAGCTTATTCGTTCTGTTATTATTACAGTAACCTTAAAACTAGACTGCAGCTGGATTCAACTCATTACCGGCTTTATGACAAATTGACCACAGGTTGATAAAGTGATATGTATAAACACTTTAATGTTGTTTATGGACTTGATTCTTTGTTATTTTCTATTTAAAAGTTATTTTCCTGCTTTGTAAATCAGTGTGTAAGCCTAACCTTGCACAGTCTTCCCACATTTGCAAAGTCCCAGGCCAGATCCTGTTATCTCTCCTCAGCATCTTACCTCTCTTCAACCCCCCACCCTCATCCATTTCTCCCTTATCCCCCTAAATTGCTGTTCCCTAACTGGCTGAAGATGATAACATTCTCAGCCCAGCAGCCGAAGCGCCCGTCCCCACCCCCCTTCTCGCTATGAAAAATCAAATAGCAACCTAGTGACTGACTGCTAATAAAATTAGCAGGATTTCTCATAAACCTTAATAAGTAACCTGACGCAATAAAGGATGGTGTTGAGGGCAGTAGACAGCACGGTGAAACGGAGGGGAAATGGTGGGGGTATCACTCATCTCAGAATCACTCACTGGTGCCAACTGGGGTGTTGATTGTCATAAATATTCGGGGACCTTCAATTTTCACCCACATTCCCTACCCCCACCTCACCCCACAAGAGCGTCTCACCTCTTCTGACTGCATTCGTGTGCCAGTAACACCATGCTCAGTCCTCTCTCACTCTGTCTGTCTCTGTTCTCACACACAGCAGGGGGATGGTTGGCCCAGGAACGTGGCATCATTAACTTTCTTGAGTGGCAGACGTTAGACGTGCAGAGGGCTGTCTTGTCCCACCCCCTGCTGGGTGTCCCTTAACCCCCATCACTCCTCGTTGTCATTGTCCATCTCCATATTCATCTGCTTCTTGTCTCTGCCTCCACAAACATATTTCATACAGTTTAATGCTCAGTCATGGGTGAATGACAGGAAATATTTATAAAAAAAACAACCAAAAAAGCAGATTCATTGTGCAGGGTGTAGCAAGGTTGTTTATGTTAATATATGCAAGTGTGGTTTTGGAGATGTCTTGATTTTATAAATATGACTATTCTGTGTAATAGAGAGTCCACCACAACACAGAGAGGGGCGTTTTTGTTGTTGCCACCAGTGTGGCACGTGCTGCTGAGTTCCCTGTGGTGGGACGCCCTGTCTCATTAATCACAAGACCTTAGCTAGAGCTCTGACAACCTACAACCCGGTGGCCTAGCACCTCCCCTCATGTATTCTGTGCAGGCACTGCATCATTATCTGCTCACAGGGAGGAGAAGAAGGCAGCGCCACAGTGACAGCTGCTTGTGGTCATTTGAACCATTTTGAAATGAAACTCCTCACTTCACATATCTCCCTCTAAGTTTTTTGGCTTTCACTCTTCTTGGGTTCAAAAGTTTTGAACAGCGAGGGCAAAGGTCAGAGGAATTGCTAAGTCGTCACGGCAATTCTCGACAACATCAGATGTCAAGAGAGTTGGTCGACCGTAACGGAGGCAGGCAGAGAGCACTGCAGTACCTTTTGGAGATTCTGGGAAGCAGAACAGAAAGCAGTCGTTTTTGCTAAGCATACCATTCTCTGTCTGGGGTGAGGTGATGGCTCTGTGGTCGAAAAAGGGTACTTAAGTGCTCATGGGGGTGACGTTAAGGGCTTGTTGGGGTCCAGGTCTGGCTTGTACTGTGGGGTGCTGGGGCTGAGAGCAGTGCTGTGGTCTAGTTGTGTCATGAGCATGTAGCTGAGCTGTCACTTTTCTCTAATTGGCTAAGATCAGCCCATGAGAGGCTCAAAGCTCACTGACCCACCATCTCCATCTCGTACTGTCTGCCTTTTTCTCATTACAGTCCCCCCCCCCCTTCTCCCAAGCCCAGACTGTGGTCTCATGGTCCTCTCCATGGACTATTTGAATTCTTGTTTCACTACAGTATGTCTGCCAATTTCTGTGCTTGTATGCATTGCCTGTGGAGCAGTCTACAAGAATTATGAGGAAGGAGACCAGCTTGATTTAATCCTGATTGGAGACCTGATTGATTCAAGCCCTGGGGTCGCCATGGGGTCAATACATTGGCAGATGATAACATGATTCATCTGTAGGGAATAAACCGATCAACACATTTTGAAATGCCATTACAGCCCGTATCAATCCAAACAACAATTCACATCAGCTCTTTTCAGCAATACAGTACAGTGAGGATGCGTGCCAGAGTGTCATTTTGCAGCACTACAATCTGTCAATTATTCTATATCCTGCCAGAGTGGGTGTTCCTTCTTGGCCAGTCTTGGATTTACGACGTGCTGTGAGGTTTCAGAGAATGACCCCTTATTGTGCATCCCTGATGATGTTCTAATTGGATGAGGGTGACCTTTCCTCACTGTAATTTTGAAGTGTCCTTGGTCGTTGGGGGTGGAAACAGATTAAAAAGCAGCAGGGGTGGGCTGATTGATGTGTGCTGTGGTTGTGGTTGGACAGTGACAGGTAGAGGGACAGTAAAATATTAGTCCACAGTTGTTGAATAGGAGGGGATGCATGGACCGATGGATGGGAGGTGGCTGTAGCCAGGCTGACTGATTGCCACCTTCTGGTACATCATCCCCCAACTCTGCGTGACTGGTGGCAAAGGTTGAATACAAATTGTTTATGCTGACGTTGTCAAATGATGAAGATATTTTAAAGCAGCTATAGTTTATGTGGTAAAATTGTATGACATCGTTATTTTATCTACACATTTCATTGTACTGTCATCATTATCATGCATATATTTACACCAGTAATAATGTTTTTTTGTCTCTGTAATATGAATACAGTATGTGTGTGAGTGTACACTACACTGTTTATCCCTGTTATTTGGCTGATTTTTGCTTTGCCCTCATCTATAAAGCTGCTACTGTGCTCACAAAGCCTCCAGTATATATTTATATATTTGTGTCAATGTGAAATTTTCTTTGCTTTTCTTTGGAGTCAGAATAGCTTGTGTGGTGAATGGGCTTGTTTAGGTGCATTCACTGGTGGATCCTATTTTGAAGGCACATAAGGCTGGAACTAATTCCTGCATATTTATTTGGTTTGGTTGAAGCAAGCTAAGCACTAACCCTACTTAATATTCCAGGGCATGCTAACTGGAACAGCCTATTGGTGATACCAGAGCTGCCTCATACAGCCCTTGGAAGATTGTAAGTGGAAAAATTGAGGAGCCTTAGAATGTCCAAATAATTTATTCCCTTGCAGATGAGCATGGCAGCATTTGTGTGTTTAAGGTGCTTGAATTTGCTTTCCCAGCTGTCTTTTGTTATTAGGCCTAATCTCATTTTTAAAAGCTATGCTGAAAGACTGGTAGAGGAAATAATCTACTCAGTAACAGTTGCTGCTGCACTATTCTCATAGCTATTAAGTCACTGTGTTGGTAATGATTTGCTTCTTTCTATTATGGACCGTTGCTAAATTTAGCTTTATCTGTTAATGTGGATGAGGTGCGGTTGATTAGCTGTCATGTCTAAGTGTGCCAGAGTACATGCATCTCATGTGCACAGAGTGGACAATGGTGTGTGTTTTCTGTGCTATAGTCATGATAACAATTTATGATAATCTAAATTTAGGAAAATTGTCATTGTATAGAGAGTAAAATAGTGGGATTTGCAGCACAAGTCCAATAGGTAAACAGTGAGTAAACATTTAACCAGTGTCTGTGAATCTCCACATGATAGCTATTCATCAATTACTCTTCAATAAATAAATACAATAAAAGTAAATAATTTAATCCAATACAATAGGTAATCAATGCAGTATCAGACAGCATAACGCTGTTATTCCCAAGTGTATTGATTTTCTTTCCCACCTAATGTTTAGTGTTCATGTACCTCTTATTGATGTACCAAACCCCCACCTCAGTTAAACCCATTTCTTTACAGTATATATTATCCCTACATGTTATCTAGCACTGACAGAAAAAAGACGAAAGACAGGTTGGGGGGGTGGGACACTTGTGGAGGAAGGAGCTTTTTTATTCCTTTCTTGTAGCTATCTCCAACAGGTTCCAGCCACTTTTGTTGTGTTGTGTACTACATGAAAAGATTGGCTTTAACGACCTGAGCAAATAGCCATGAAAAAGCTTGTGAAGGGAGGGTCTTGAGTGTTCTGTAGAACAGGTGTGTTTTATGGGACTGTATTTCTTCTTTGGGCTTTAATGCTCCACAGTCCCACTTTGTGTGTGTGTGTGTGTATATATGTGTAATGTGTATGTGTGTGTGTATGCATGTATTTCTTGGTGGCTGAAGCTCCACTGTAACGGTGAGCTGGCTCCAGCAGGAGGGCCACGGTCAACCTCTTGCCATGTGAGAGCTGCAGGGAGCGGCCTAACGAGGTGTCCAGACAGCTGACGGCTTTGTCCTGCCTCTTGTGTGCGGCGATGGCACAAAGAGTGTCCTGCAGAGAGTCCTGTCTGTTCTTTGTGTCTGTGTCTCTCCTCAACGCAGCACTTTGAGCTACAAAAAGAAGCCATGCAAGGCAGCTTTATGGAGTCAGGTGGACGGGCCGCTGTGTCTGTTCCCTGTTTTCCCCCTCCTCCCCACCAGCCCCCTCTCTACACCAAAGAAGCGTATACTTGAGTCTTGGAGTGCTTTGTAGATCCTGCAGTGCTTTGCTGTTCTATGGAAAGTGTTTTTTTATTAACTTGCCTTTATTCTTTGCCATTGTTCCATTTGCCTTTTCCAGTCTCCTTTGCTGTCACATTATGCAGAAGTGAATGATGATCTGAAAAGGAGGCAGCAGTCAGCCACATGTTTGCTACTTGTATTTGCTTAGTCTCCCATCTTCTATTCCTTGCTCTTCTATTTTAATTTATTGACTGCTACACTCCAGTGGGTTTAGTTCTTATTAAAATCAGCAGAGTGCCTATGTGTGTCCTGGCCTTTTTTGCTCCACAGGAAGCTCATCTAGAGCCTTCACTAGTTAATGCCACTGCTGGGGGTGAGCAGGAAACACAGGCACCTCTGTGGATCCAGCAACCACTGAACAGATAGGGTTGACGCTTCTTTTAAAAGGCCAAAGTCATTTGTCTTGTTGTTTTCTGTCTCTGAGGAATTGTTTGGAGAGTAAAAGACAGCCACAGAGATAAGTACTGAAAGGGAGCAACAACAAGCAAGAAAACATTTATTTCTCCCTGGAATCTCTTAGTAAATGGTCTGAATGTTTCTTGTTGTAGGTGTTTTGGTAAAAGCTGTTTTGCTCTGTTCTATGTATTGATGACTTGTTGCAATCAGTAGTACATTTTAATTTTATTACATTTAGCATTATGTCCACCTGTAATATAAGTCAGGCTCCAACTATAAGGTGAATGGACTTTCAAATCTTCATTAATATTTGATAATCTGTTCAGCTGCTTTTAGAATATATACTACTTTAGAGCAAAGGCTTTTATCTTTGATCCTTTAGCCTATGTGCGAGTTTCCTCTAGTGCTGAGAGAAGCAGTGATCACTCTTGTGTCAGCATTACTACCTGACTAATCATGTCCCACATGATTATTAAGGCAGAAATGCACTCGCCATGCAGAGGCAGACACCAAATCTAACAAAAAAAAACCCACACCATATGGATGAACTGTCTTATCCCTTTTCCCATCATCAGTGCAGTATTTTATAAGTAAATTCTGCTTCCTTAGCTTGACTGTGGTGTTTCCACATTGCCATAGTAATCGGATTTAAAACAGAGGAACAGAGGGTGAGACAACCAAGAGAGACCTACAGAAATCACAGAAAGGTTAGGAAGGACTCCCTGAGGACGACTACAAATCCCTTCTCTGAAATCTCATTGTTTGGAAACCATGAAACTGGATTCCTGTAACAAGTCTCTGATCAGTGGAGCCTCGGCCCAAAGGACTTAATTAGACCAGAACGGCCCTTTCTGACCAGGCCTTTATTTTACCTCCTTCCCTCTCCCAGCGTGCTACTACCACTGCAGTGGAAATGTCTAATGCCCCAGACTGGGAGTACAGCCATCCAACACACTGAGCAATCACATCGCTCAGCCTTTGCCCTTCTCATTACACACCATCCATCCAGGATGAGTGCAAGCATGCATATCCGTGTTGCTTCCCAGTAAACCTGTGGCACTCCCTTTGACTTAGTGTTTTAATTGGCAGCACGAGTACGGTAAACATATATTAAAAACACTGGCAGAAAATAGCATTTACTGAGACATCCCTGCAATCGTAGGCAGTAATCCAGAATTTAATTTCAGTCATTTTGCCCTCCTTCACTTATGATTAGAGTGAATTATGATAATTTCTTGATTATGGGTTGGCCCCTGCCTGTGAGCCTGAGGACACTCCTTGTCTGAGCTCAACTGAAGATGGTAATGTGAAGCATGTGCGACCCACAGTATCTTCTGTGTCAAACACATCCTCTGAGAAGCTATAAAGACAAGCTATATTCAGTGCTTTGTGGTTATCTCTGGAGCACACAGCAGTTAATATAACAATGTGACAGGTATTTATTGTTATTTTTGTTTGTTTGCTTTTACATTATACTGAAGTTATACTCGCCCGAGATTAGTTTAATGTAAACACCCTCGATATTTTAGTGGTATAATGAAATGTGTAGATAAGAGAACAGGGTACTGGGAACAACCAAGAAAGTGCTAAACATATGTTGAGGTTGTGTGATCTAATATATGTATAATTATTAATGGACAAAGGCTTTAGTGGTCTCTGTAACTTGGCTCTCATTGTGTCTGAACCTTAGACTGCATCACTGATTCACATTGAATTAGTGATTCAATCAGTGTTTCACATAATACAAGCTGGATCAGCCACATTGCTTTCTTCACACGAAAGTCAATTAGAGCTTAATTTGAAAAGCAAAATTAGTTGTTATAGATTTAATAAGTGACCTAGGCTGTGGCAGACCTGGAGACAGTGGCTGGACGTCCATGGGGAAATGAGTGCCTTCTCACCAAAGCCCAATGGTAATGACTTCTGTTTAGTCTTGATAATGTCTACTAATTACTTAATCAAAGACAATGGCCTTCTACATACACCTCCCACCTTAGCAGTTTCTGTCTGCTTCATTGAACAACAGCTCAGACTGCAAAGCCCTGAAATCCCCATTCACTTTCGTCACTGGCGGACACACCTGGTTGGATCCGGTGTGTGCCTCCAGCAAGATGTACAACATTAATTTGCTGAATTAATGTTAATTGATGCATGCACAAAAACTATTCAGTGGCCTGTTATGAAACATGGAATAGAATAATGAAATATTCTTTAAAAAATATAATTCACATCACGCCATATGAGGTGTTCATACTGGTCAGAAGGTCGATTTAAAGACCCTCTGGGCTGGACAGGCTGGAAAAACAGAGCATTGACAAAGTGTCTCAGCACCCCTTGGAGCTGCCATCATTGGGTGAGTAATACTCTGTTTTCTCCATAATCAATTAGTAAACCTTCATTAGCTAGGCCATTCATTATGTTGGTGTGTCAGGGACAGGACATGGTGCAGTGGTCGCCCCTGGGATGGGCACGTCAGTGGGTGCTGATACATGACGATGCTCTCACAATTGCTCTTGCATTTAAAGAGGCTACAGTACATTATTCTGTTGCACAGCAAAGCAAACATTACTCTACATGGCCACATCAACACAGCAAGTCAAGCATTATTGCTTTTAGTTTCACAGTTAAGTAAAGAATATTTACATTAGTTACACTATATTTTGTAAAAACCACAAGATTTGTTAATATTTTCACGAACTACAATAATCAACATGACGTTTACTTGTGAGGGTTAGCTAAATGTCGACCATACATAGAGTATTTGTATGGTACTTGGTCTGGTATTTGTATGTATTTCACATTTCCCTCCTTAAGGGAAATGTGAAAAGCCCGGCTGCTGGCTGTTAGCTTCCTACTACATAGTAATACATCCTAAACATATCCCAATTACTGTGATTTTGCACAGCCTTTGTGAATATTACAGTAGGTTCTAAGCTGCACCAGCAATCATTAATGTAAAACAGATGTTAGGCGCACTCCCTGGTGCACAGCTCTCAGCACAGGAGTTGATACCACTGCAGCATCTCAGCTTGTTTGGATGTATATTTAATAGAAACAGAATTGACTCTACTATATATATAGATTTATATGAGTCTATGTGCATGAATGCTATTGCGTTCATGTGTGCTTATTGTGTTTAAGATGCTCACAGCAGAGTGTGTGTTGCCTGTGTGTAATGGCCTGTGCTATAGAATTATGATGAGGGGCAGACAGAGATTAAAAGAGTAAGATATTGAATTGCCCTATGATGGATGAGAGCTGTTTGGGGATCAATTAAACAATAAGAAATGAATTCTGCCAGGGACATGCTCATTAGGGACTTGGTGAAAGAAAGGCAAGAACGAGAGGGATATTTTTCACTCTGAATATTTGTCCTTGTTTTTAATTTTAATATTAAGTCTAGGTTTCAAAAATATACATCAGTTGTAGGAGATTTTGACAATAGGCCGGTTCTCTGGTTTATGTTTGTCATGTTGCTGACCTTGTTTAAAGGCCACAGCAAAGACCTTTTTTTTTTTCATTCCTCCACTCAAAGAAAGCTGCGACTGTCTACTTTACACTCTGTGTTGCCCACTGCAGCTAGCTTTGGCTGAGCTGACAAACAGAGGAAAGTCAACTAATTATGGGAGCAGCTCATATCAAAGGGCCGCTGAGCGCTGCAGATACAGGAGCCAACAGATGTGAGTAACAGCTGCCATGTTGAGTGTCAACCTTCGCGGTGCTGTCAGTCTCCATTTGCCCTGCACACGGGTAAATAATGTGTTGTCTTAATTCATTTGCCTCCGCTTG
Organism: Siphamia tubifer; assembly: GCA_020466265.1. Lineage (NCBI taxonomy): Eukaryota > Metazoa > Chordata > Actinopteri > Kurtiformes > Apogonidae > Siphamia > Siphamia tubifer. The sequence continues at coordinate 40,774,253 of CM035795.1, read as the reverse complement.
CAACAGCCGGAGCGTAATGGATTCTAATATTAAACACGATCTCGTTCCAGTGAGCAATTAGTGTGTAGCTCCACCTATTAACACTTACATATTAATGACATCTCTCAGGGTTTACTGAATGGTGGTTGTGGACCTCATCATTGTAGAATCAGAGCACACCAATTGGCAGGCGCCAGTGGTTGGGGACCCATCAGTCCGACTGCCAATAGAGGCACGATGGAACTTCTGTGGTGCGGTGGTAGAGCCAGCAGCCCCTCATCCCCCCTTCTTCCTCCTTAGGGAAGGCTATCCTGATGCATTGGCTCAGGGGGTGAGCACACAGACGGACAGGCGGGGCTAGTTGCCAACATGGGCCAGGCCTGTGCATGGTCTGTCTGTGTCTGCAAATGTCTGTTTGGTGGGTGGATTGGGGGGAGGGGGCGTTTGATGCGGATGGACTGCTAAGTGGAAGTTGAGAGGATGGTTGCAGGGGTGTGGCTGCTAAGTGAGTGGACGAGGGTGTACAGCTGGGGGGGATGGAAGGTTTGCTTGCTGAGCAGATGTTTTAGGGGTGTATGTTTGTCTTGGGGGTGTGACATGGTCAGTGAAGGGCAGTCAGGGGACTATAGAGAGGACATTTGTTGTGGAGCTGTTCTTCTCAAGTTGTTATCTGACAGTGCGCACCCTCCATTGTCCTTGAGTTTATTGGACAGGTAAATCACTGAAACCAATATTCAACAGTTTTACATTGATCAGAATTAGTTGTGTATTATGTCAGCAGTCTTATAAAGTGTTTTTTTTTATATACTTATGAGGCGTTCAGCTGTCATGGTCTGTGGTCACTGCTTAATGTCAACCAATGTCCTGCCCTCAACCTCATCTAATTAGTTCCATGTTGTGAGTACTAGCCTAGTGATAATGAGTGTGAAGGTGTTTTCAGACTGGAGCAACTCTGAGTGATTAGACTCCGATCATTATCTAATATTAGAATACTAATGTTTTGTATTGTTTTAATTACATTTGACACCTCGGTTAGTATTATCCTTGGATCAGTATCATCCCTTGAAAACCATATTCTTCAAATCCGAACAATTTTCATCTATTAATGATGTTAGAAGAATCTTCCCATAATGACTAATATTTTAGCCTCAGCTGTAAACAGGGATCTGAAACAGGTGCTGTGGCACATTAGTCAACAGGTTGCTTTATATTTTCTACTTTTTGCCCTGGAGTCAGGGACATTGATCAAGGATATGGATTATGGTGCTTACCTTCATTCCCAGCTTGTCTGTCTGCCTACAATGGTGTGATATTCTCTAGTGCACAGCAAAAACAGATTGCAGTTTTCATTAAGGCAGAAAAAACTGTCAGATTCTTGACAGATTTTGATCTGGACATATGCTCTGATGCAGTGGAAGCAAACTAGAAGAACAAACAGAGAAAATCCCCTCCTCTCAACTCTATCACTTTCATTCCTTATGTAGGTGCACTATATTTTTTTTATTTCTGCTCTTCTACTCCACCTGCAGCTTAGAACCACTGTGGTGTAGCATGGAGGTGTTTCAGATTATTATTATTTATATTTTACTTTTTTGTTGTTGTTATAATTAGAGGAAAGAAACTGGTTTCTGAGTGTGGATCATGGCTCTGTAATGACTCTTAGCCTGTATGGGTGTGAGTGTAGGGTGTAGACCAGTGCTGAATGGGAATGAGATGAATGCTGGGTGGAAATGAATTTCTAAAGGCCATGGTGCTTCATCACCGGTCCTGCACTGCCCGTCCCACTCCTGCCTGAATAACACCAGAATTATCACTCAGAGGGAGGAGAGAGCGATGAATACCTCCAGCTACTACACCCTGGGGACTCTGGTACCCCACGTCCCTCGCTGTCGCTTTCTCCTCTACACACACATGCTCAAATGGACACACACACACAGACTCAATCACACAGGTAGACACTGTGAATGGGGAGGGCTTGAGGGAGGGGGGGTACAACATTATGCACTAATGGTGTGCTCCATTAATCATACAATGATGAAGGCCATTTCCTTTATTTAATTGGCTGCCAGTATCTCAGTGTCTTTGTTGCATGGCATTTCAGTCTCTTTTTGGCAATGTGCTCCACTATTTTAGCTAGAGGAGTGCAGCATGAGTGCTACATGAGTGTGAGCTTGAGAGACACATCTAACAAGTGTCTTTTGTGTTTGTTTTGTAGCACGTTTTTAATAGACTTTGTAATAGCAGGAAAACAGGTATCGTACATAGTATATGTTGAAATAAAAATGTAGATATGTTTTAATCAATAAAATATGATAATTGAAATATTGTAATCATTATAAGCAACAAACATTACTTGGTTTTACCAGTATTATGCAGTCATTAGACTTTAGTAAAGAGGTAAAAAAAAAACCAAATATCTAGAATATATTGTAGTTGAACAGACCCTTACTTGTAATTGCTGGTGAGATAAACTGTTACATCCACATGAATTAATTAAATATTTGCTTAGCAGAGCCAGTTATACAGGGTTTGAAAGAGTATCTGCGCAGTCCTCCTTTCTTAATTGCGTCTTCGTCTTATCCAGTTTATTCTTTCCATTGATTCTGGCTTTAGCAGTTGTTCCCATTGTCATTAATTATAATAGGGAGGAAGGTAGGCAAACAAATAAGCCAATTTTGTATCCACAGCTGAGTGGACTTTTGTTTGACTATGAATATCTTAAGTATTGCTAGGACACATACAATAGTGAATGCTTAGCCGAGTCCACAAATACACAGGGTGAGGGGGTTGTGGTGTAATGACCTTCCCCTGATAAAACAGAAACACACTACCTTACCTTCCATCACATTAGGAATTACTTTACACAGCTGTTCGTCAACATTTTTGTGACTAATAAGAGGGTATAATATTCCACATTCTATGCATGAACTGAATATTAAAGACAATTCTTATTTTCGAACCAGAAAGTCAAGATTATTTTGTCTGTTTTTGTCTGAATCCTCATTTGGTGAGATGATGCAAAGTCATTTCCCCATAGTGCCCATATAAATAGTTTAGTTTGATGTTTTGTTCACTGAAAATAATTTCCCCTCCCATCTTTTGAGGGGAAAGGATGAGCATATCTGAAACTCTTTGGGTACAAAGTAGTCCATCAGCTCTGAGGTCCATATAGCTTCCTAAGACAAATCAAAATTCAGACTGGTGCTAAAGCATAATTCATAGTTGAAAAGCTTTGTGTTTCTCCTAATTAGACAAGACAGCTCTCACGTTGGAGAAGGAGAGAATATGCAGTCGTGTACTACTTACAAAGCCGTTTTGAATCACAAAACACTTGGTAGCAGCTTTACACAGGCATTTGACATTATCATAATGCCTACTGCCTGTTCACAGTTTGGAGAAGAGAGGAGAGCATGAGCGGCAGAATGCTGTGGTTGGCTTGTTTTGCTCTTTGAAGACTGAAGGAGGGCATGGCAATATTTACTGAGACCCCCCCCCCCCCCCTCCCCCCTATGGTCCCACCCTGCTAGCCTAGGCTGGCGTTTGAGCTTCACAGCTGGGGGACGTGTTTTGCACCAGTACATCTATTCCCCCCACCATCCCAACTCCTCTACCCCCCTCCTCCTCAAGCCCTCTACGGACAAGCTGCACAGGGACACCCACTTCCTCATTAAAAAACCAACAGCCATTAATGTTAGATGAGGGCAAGAGGAGCTGGAGGAGGGAGAGCAGGGAGAACGAGGGAGGTGTTTTCCCCTTGATCGACTCCTAAGGACGCATGATGAATCCTCACAGACACACGGGCCGACACGCTGAGAAAGGGGGAGGAGATGAGAGGCTGTAGACATTTTTCCCAAAGAAAGATAGACAGACTGACAGGCAGACTTAATTGAGGTCTGCAGCACATTATAAACACGCACAATTTGTCATATTAATAAATGAATTAGAGATTAAAACTGTGTAATTGTGAAGGGCAAGGTTTGCAAAGAAGTATATTTAATGACAATTTTGTTCTAATACTTGGCATAGTATCTCTCTCTCTCTCTCTCGCACACACACACACACACACAATAAATATGAAAGCAGCAATAGATGGAGTGTTAATACCCAATATGCCCATGCTGTGAGGTCTTAGATTGCTAGGCTCCCTGGAGTGGAAAAAAGTAACAGGGAGAGGAGGGGGTAACATCCTCTCAGCCGTAAGTCTGGGGTCAGAGTGATAAGACATGGCTTAGAGCTTAACCATAAACAAACACACACACATGTACTGTATGTGCACACACAACAAAATGCAACATGAGGTTCACAAACCATTGCTATTGCCCTCTGTTGTTTTGTTATTTGACTGCTTAGGCATCAAACTACTGCAGGAATCCAACACCATAATGGTGAATTCCCTCTAGTCATCGACCAATCTGCTGAGACCCTCACTTGATTCTACATCTGCCTTTCCAATTATGATAGACAATTTTGTCTGGTGAATCAATTCTATCAATTTTGGGATTGACCCCAGTTGCACATATAATGATTTGAGTACATGTAGGCTAACAGCTTTAAAGTTGTGGATTATTTAGCATTTATGTACTCAGTGTCACAAATTTGGCTTTGCTGTGGCCACAAACACCAAAACCATGCACTCTGTGTGTGTGTGTGTGTGTGTGTGTGTGTTGATGTGTGTGGGAGGATATTGGGGTCAATGTTATTCCGCTAGTTTTACACAGAACCTCCAGGACAAAGGAGCCTAAAGCCTCTTCGGAGCATGTGTGTTGTGGCACTCAATTGGTGTGTGTATGTGTGTGTGTGTGTGTGTGTGTGTGTGTGTGTGTTCCTCTCCACATATTCATACAGTATCACTGGGGTTCCTGTGCCCTGATGAGAGGGGAGGAGGGGGTATGTGGCTGCAGAACTGTAGCCCTATAGCAGTGGCTGGTCTGTGGGGAGCTTACAGTGTGTAGGTGTCTGCAGGCCCTGTCTATATGTGTAGAGCTGGGGGAGACAGAGGCGGAGAAAGCGGGCAACCAGAGCTAACTGGTTGGGTAATGAATTTACTCCTGCAGCACTTTTTAAAGCATAATTACACTCATCAAAGCCAGGAAGGCCTGTGTCGCCCACTGACTCTTAGCTAAAACAAAGGCAGAGCAAAAACACAGTGGCTTCATTCTCTGCCTGTATTACCATACCACAGTTACCACTACAAACCACAGCACCATTGCCATGTCTTTTTCTGTCTTTACTCAAAATGCAGACAGTAAGTCAGTAGTTTCAGCATAGAAATGACTAACTGTAACTGTTTTTGGATACTCCATTGTTCACTATAATCACTTTGAAACATGTACCAAACCTCCAAATTCAACCCGTCACCCATCAGACTCCAAGATATCGCCATTCATTTTCTCTTTTACTCCATCATAGTCTTATCAAATTCTTGCCGTTATCATTTGCTTGTCATGCTCTTCTACACCACCTATTACTATGGGAAAAGGTCAAGGTTGTGTATGAGCGCATAGGTACATTTATAGGCACATGCAGGGGGTTGTGTGCCTAGCATACAGGCAGAAACCCTGTAGGGAGTGTGTAAGCTCAGCTACACCTGTTCCTGCAGTGGTGATGAGAGAAGGGCAGAGACACGGGGGCTTAGCCCACCACCCAGATCTAAGACTGGGATAGAGAGGATCAGACAATGCTGGGTCAAAATGAATCACACAGACACTCACACTAACACAGTTATGAATGCTCCCAGTGAAGACTCATGTACAAAGACCAGGCCTGTGTAATGTTACACCGATATAGCTCATTTTATAGACACACCATGACATATATGTGACACATATCACCTTTTCTTTTCAGGGAAAAAAAAAAAATCACTATATGACTTCTATAAGATGTCTGCTAAATAAATGGTCTTTACTCAGATTTGACCATTTCTTTTTCCAAACTTACAATTAAGTGGGCAACTCATCCACTTTACCGCTCTTCCTACTAAACCACATCCAATCAACACAAGAAGCTCCTCTTTTAGATATATATTTTTCATTTTGTCTTGGCAGGTTGCAGTCCTTCCCCTGTACAGAATTATCCAGTATGTGTGTGTGTGTGTGTGTGTGTTTGTGTTTGTTTGTGTTTGTGTTGCCTTCATGCAAATTTCCTGTCTGCATCCGTGCCATGTGGAAGAACACAAAATGCCCAAAACTATACCTGTGAAGGGTGTGATTTGTGACAGAACAAAATAACATAATATAAGCATAATATAAAACAATGGATGTTTTTCTATCATCACTCAAATATAGTCTGTAGTCAGATTGCACAGTTCCAGTACAAACTGACATTCATACCTTTAAAGAAAATATTAATGGGATACTTGTCTTGTGTGTTTAGTGTCATTTCATGTCACACACATTAGCCACCTATCACAATAATGGCTACTCACGTCTGTACACACCAACCCACAGGAATTTGCAGATGTGAGAACAGATGTGGTTGACAGACCAGGCTTATTACTTTTATACTATTTCCACACCTCGGTGGAGAAGGGAAGAAAAAAAAACAACTTTTGATGCTTTGAAAGTAAACACATTTTGGATGCACTCATTTCACATCATAAAATGCACAGAAAGCTGCAGAGTTGGAAGGTATTTGTCAGATTACCCCAATTTATTGTGCTTAGCTTTGAGTAAACTAAACCTTCTTCTCCTATGTGAAAAGAAACTGCCTAAATGCTTGCACAAAGTAATCACAGTAAAGGACTGTGACATGGAGTATGACATTTGTCTAACAATACAACCACAGCTATACAAAGTGTAGATACATAATAAGAGCAGTGGATTTACTGCGTGTGCTTTTGTGTGTGTACAGGGTGTGTTTAGTCTAATTACTGCAGCCCTCTGCTTGCTGAGGTGATTTACACATTGTTTTTTTCCACTGGGTTTTTTTTGTAAATTCAAGATAAGCTCTCTCTCTCTCTCTCTCTCTCTCTCTCTCTCTCTCTCTCTCTCTGTTGCCCTGTCTCTCTCAATCTTCCCTCTAACTCAACATAATAAACAGTTTCAGTGTTTTGTTTTCCTCCGTGAGGCCTTTGTGCCTCTTGAGGATTTATCATCTGCCTACAGTATTTTAGGGGCCTTAATCTCTTACCATTTGATTACAACCAGCTAATTAAACAGCGGGGATGCCAAGCAGGTGACAGAGGCATGGAGCAGTGAGGTGGCATCAATCCCTGCCTGAAAGTCAGGGCTTATTCTTGCTCTTTTTCTGCTCCAATTTCCTCACTCTGCACAAATGGGCTACAGTTACAATATACTACTGCATTTATTTATTTGTTTTAATTTTATTTGCAATGTAACTTTGCACATTTGAATTTCAGTGTGCACCATGAAAAATGTATTCACATTTGTCTCATGAGCCAAGTTGTTTTTCTTCTTGGTTAAATAGACCTAGATCTTATTTTGCTTTGCCCTCACTTCTGAACTGCCGGAGGCCAGCGAGAGGGAAGAGCGCAGGGTTTCTGCGGCTGGGAATAAGGAACTGCTGACATCAGCATCCAAAAGACATATTAGTTAGAAGGGAGGGAGAGCAGTTTAAAAAAATACTTTTAGATTTATTTTTACAAAAATGTAAACTACAATCTGACTGCAATCTTTGACTCCCTCACAAAAGTTAAATGTTTCTAGTAGGGTTGGGAATTTTAGTTGTTAGGCTGATTCATCTAAATACAGCATCTGCGATCGGATATATTAAAGATGTGCGAGTGGCACCTCACGATGCAATACGATATGATTCACACCGAAATCACAATACAGTCCATTCTGATTCAAGACATTAATTCTTTTAAAAATATATAGTTCAGTTCAATGAGCTAGATAAATAAAACCACTTTCATGGTTTTATTTATCAAATAAAACCATGAAAGTGTCTGTTTCAGAACATGTGCCTCACATACAGTCAGTGAAAAAGTTAAGATTTTGTTTCCAAAGTCATGTTTCTAACACTAAACATCTTTCTCAAAATCAATTTATACAAATAATAATTGTAATGTAATGTATTTTTAATATAGGTAAAACAGAAATACGTTCTGTCACTTTAAAAGACACCTGCGCAAGGTATTCTGAGATATGCTGTTGGATATGTATGTCACTGTTCAAGGAATTAGCTACGGTATGTATGACAGTTTACAGTGCAGCTGATACAGTACAGTAAAAGAAAGTACATGTTCATAAACCACATTATGTTCTCTGTCTATGTCAGATTCACAGACAGACTTTACAGTATTTGTCTTTGGCGCTCGTGCCACAGTGCATCCACGGAGCTCATACTGTCCTGTTCAGTGAACACATCTGCAAATCCACAGTGCACGTTAATGTGGGTCTAGAAAAGAAAGAGAAACAATTTTTTAATGCAACTAAAACTACATTCTTTTGAACAGAATTTTATCACTACAAATGTTCAGTAACCGATGCATCACGACAACTTTTCATTCACTCGCAGCTTATCTGCCAATGCACTGTGATCATGCACGTGCGTGTCCGTGTATCGATACGTATCAGATAATCTCCCCATCCCTAGTCTCTAGTGAATGTTTCAGCAGCAGGTACGAATCTTTAGCTGTGCATACATTTGGTGTGACACCTTACCACCCACAAGGCCTCTTAAACAGAGGAGTAGAATGGGGGCACGTAGATATGAAGAGGACAATGATAAATGTCACAAATGACAATGACTTTGTCACAGCTGAGAGATGCCCTTTTCTCCAGTCCCTGGGCAGAGATGGTCTCTTCACAGGTCTCAATCCCTTGTCAAGTGGTTGAACCTGCACATCCATATGCATGCTGCTGCACATGAAACAGCATGCATCTGCTTGTCGTGCTCCGTGGCTGTCCTGGTAGACAAGCAGACAGGATGTCCTTAGCCCCAAGGCCAGTGAGACAACACAGGATCTGCTGACTGGGAGAAAGAGGCCACCGAGCTCCTGAGGGCACGTTGATGCACTGCCCAGACTGTAGATCAACCATTGCATATAGTTGAAAAAGTTAGACTGTCAGCATATCAGCAGAGCCATGTTTATGAATCTACTTATGGGAATGTAGTGATTGCGGTCAGTATTTCAGCTTAATAAAGAAAGAAATCATATTGTGAATCGAAGAGGTATAAAAGATGGGACTCATTAAAGGGATTTTCTTTGGCTGTGTACTCAATGGGCATGTTTTGTTTATGACGTTTAAATCAAAAACGTATGTCTCATCGTATTAGACCTATGTAGTAATAACCAGGATAATTTGTGAAACTGGAGGAGTAATGCATTAACCAGGGGATATGATGGGTTAAATCTTTGCTATCTTAAAAATTTATGGGATAATCTTTTATATTTTCAAGTTTTGTAAATAAACTCTTGTTAAATGATTGCTTTTTAATGCTGCACTTTAGAGATAATAATACCCAGTATCTAAAATATGAAGTGCCACCAGCAACACTTAATTAATCTTAATTGCTTTGAAACAAGCCAGCCTGCAGAATTGCCTCGTTTTTCTAAATGGCTCTTCCCTCAACAATATTGCATTCAGCCATTTTTCCCCTGTCTTTCCTGCCGTGATGAAATGCACTTTTTGTTGCTATCTATTCCTTATCCACTCTGTTCCGCCACACACTCTTTTCTCCAGCTGAGGAAAAGCTTTCGGAGGCTGCCAGAGCAGACCCGTCATCTGTTGGCAGTCTATTTGCTGTTGTTGGTGGGGGATGAGTAATGGCAGCACCGCTGTCCTTATCACCAGTCCACACACCTGCACTCCTCCCTGCGCCACACACTTAATTGCCCCCCACGCCCCCACCCATGCTTCATGCCCTGATATCTGCTTATACTCTGCATTCCTGGATAGAGGCCTTATGTCCATTAGTGCCATGGCTGCTTTGGATTTATAGCTTTGCTATTACCAGGGATATTCAGAAAGGAGACAGCGTTTGGGGTTGGTGGGTATGTTGTTGTCTAGGTAAACTTGTGAAGAAAGTTTGGTTTTCTGACTACAGGAAATCTGCACTAGGAGTGATTTTTTTTTTTGAAGAAAAAGAGCAGTGGCATTTGAGTTTCAGTCCTGACAGTTCCCTTAGCGCTTAGGGTCAAAGCTGGCATTCCACTGAGAAAAACAATGAGGCAGGCAAGCATAGAACAAATAACAACAGAAGGCATGGGAGAGCATTGAAGTGATGTTTGCACAGCACCACACAGAGTCCCCGGGTCTGGGTCATTACAAGGGAGTGGAAGGGATGCAGTGGTCTGCCCACTTAGGCTATGTTTACACAAACCTGGGTATTTTTGAAACGCATATTTTTTAAGTTCCGTTTAAAAAAAATTGTGCACATAGCAGTGTTTCTTTTTTTTTTTTTCATTATTTACATTTATATTGATCCGCATAAATATGCTGTCATGAGCTGTTAAACTATGCCAAGCCTGTCAGTCGCCGTGTTAGACAAATCTCCACACAAGCCAATCAGAAGCTTTATTGAGGACCACCGATACTCCTACTTCCTGTTCCATTCCACAGAACAAAGCGAAGCATGGCGAAGTGGTTTGTGTGGAATATGTCAGTACGGACGTGGTCTTTGATTGGTCATAAGAAGATGCGCAATTGCTGCCCTCTGACCCCTGATGTGTCTCTATGACTTGGAGCAGCTTTATTTTTAAAAGCAAACTTGCGAATATAACTCTTAATAAAAGACATGCTGCTATTCAGAGTGTAGCCATGCTTTCCAGATGTAAGATGCTGCTCTTTGTGGCACGAAATTAGCCTAAAAGTCTGTTTTGGTCTCTTTATGCACAAACGCAAAAACAGAGTTTTTAAAAGCTTCACTTTTGCCAGAGTTTTTATAAAGATGGTGTTTTCAGAGGAAACAACTCTGTTTGTATATACATGAAAGGCACAAACGACGGCAAATGTCTGCGTTTTCAAAAATACTCAAGCATGTGTAAACAATAGTCTTAGTCTGATGATTTCCATTTAATTTCATATTATTGTTACATGTTGCATACATGTTAATAATTTAACATTTATTATGGTATGTTTTATGCAGGCTCTTTATAAACTATATATAGTTATTAGAACTGGTTAGTTTTTCCTTCAGTCTTCACACTGAGCAAACACAAACCTGTTTTTCTTCACCATGTTCAATTTAGTCACCTTTTAGTTTAGAATCATATACACCAGTTTGCTGTATTTTTCTAATGTGGTGCATTGTATTGTAATTGCCTTGACTACACTGAAGACTGTGGGAGACATTGTATGTTGTTATGAAGGATGTGACCAAAACACAATGGCTTCCTTTTGGCTTATTGTTGGGCTTGTTTCTCTCTTTTCAAGGCAGCCTCACTGTTAGTTGTTGAGAGGTAATTGAAGAACCATTTGGCTGGAGAATCTGCAGCACTACTCTTCCTTTGACAGACCTGTAATAGCCTTGTCTCCCAGTCACCAGGAGACCAGTAGACTAGGCCGAATACATCCTGAAGTCCATGAGAAAGACTTCTTTCAGGAGACCATAATTGTGTCTGAAGAGATTGTTTCTATATGTATTCTCTAATAAAGGACTAGTAAGGCATTCCAGGCCCAGATGTGTACTTTTTTTTTTTTATTAAAAAATTCAACATTAGCATTTCACAGGGGAAATGGAGGGAAAACCTGAGACAGTCACATATTAGGTCATAATGCAGTTACATCTAAACACATCACCTGTAGTTATAATAACAATGTGGCAAATGTATAATACTTGATAAAATTAAAGAAACTTATGTGCAAAACATAACATCTGTGGAACTGAAGAAGAAACGGTTATTAAAAAAAAATCCAAAACTGACAAGTGTAAGTATGTTTTCACTTTGTCACACTGTCAGTTTTACAGAATTTGACAACTGAGGGGATACAATGTACAAGAATATGTCTTGATTATTATTTCAAAACATAATGTCTCTAGTAAGCCAAACTGGCAAGACAATCGATTTTGAGAGCTAGCATGTTTTAATAAAAATGAAAACGTCAATAATATCAATATCTCGTAATGGTATGATGCAATATATTGTACAGTATGTAGGGAGAGCATTTCTGAGACTGGCTGCAAAGGGTAACAGTGGTTGTGGATCTGTCCTGTACAAAAAAAAAATAGGGGGGAAAAAAGAAAATGGCTGCAACAACTCCAGTATTCGCTTAAGTGTATCCATCCTCTGGGCAAATGCCCCTGAGAGTGCATCCATTAAGATTCCAGCTGGAGACGGTAGCAACCACCGTTACACTACCCTTGTCCTGCTAGCAGCCTCCTAGGTCAGGAGGGTGCTAACAGGCTCCTATTGGCAACCTACCCCTCCCCAGTGATAAATATCCAGGACCTCACTGGATGACACCAAATTTTTCATCATTAATCTGGGCCATTATGAGGCTGTTTCCCCAGCATTGATCCCCAGTCCAGTCCAGCTGACGCAGGCCCTCCAGGGTGGATTGAGGAGGGGGTCACTGGGGGAACTGGGATACAGCCAGGCTACCCAGTCAACTGCAGGTTGAGAAAGCCAGAGTAAGCACAGATGTGAAGTGTTGCTTGTGCATGTTAATGAGTGTGTTAATACAAACAGCCGTTAAATACAGTCATACATACAAATATAAACACACCATACAGTGCTTCACAATGAAGATGGAGTGCAATATAATTCAGATATTTGCTCATAGTAAAGCCTTCATTCATAATACATTTTACACACACACACACACACACACACACAGACATATGCATATATTGTACTTAAACACACCAGAGAACCCAAGGGTGGCAGATGCGCAGCCATTGTCTTAATTTCATTCCCCACTTTTACTTGATTTGCTCCAGTTTTCCCCTCCTTGCTGGCCCAATTGAGACTGGCCTGCTGTTGCGCACTCCTAGTATTCCAGAAAATGAGATGAACAGAATGCATTATATCTCACTGGGGAGCGACACAGAGCAGAGAGATTTACCTTCTTTTTACAAATGATATCAAATCAGGGAAAGGAAAGTCTGTCAGCTGTGAAATTACTGATCATCCGGGTCTTTCTTGTTTCTGCTCACAGACAGACTGAGCCTTAGAGACTGTTAGAAAGGAGCAATAGAAGAGCAAGAGGGTGGGAAGGTGTTTGACTCAGCATGTGTTCCCCGTTTGCTGCCTTCTTTCTTTCCCAACATCATTTTTTGAGGACAATCTTGCCAGGGCTGATTGTGTGTCCACTTCTTTTGATGAGGGCAGACACTGACATTGTCATAGGGCCACATGGAGGCAGTGAACTGTGGCTTTAGGTTGACAGTGGGGAGCACTGAGGGTCAGTCTACTCTTAACAACTCTCTTTTTTTTTTTCATCTTTGTTATCACACGGACTCCTAAATGAATGTTGATGGCCAATTGAGCACTTTATCTGTTTGCTTTCATCCTTTGGTTTTAATTAAAACGCAAACAGACATCATCTTAATGTCAGCGGTTTAATAAAGCTGTACAAAACCATTAAACCCTTAATATTTTCTCTCTCAGACCAGTCCTCATTGGTTTTGTGACAGGCACCTCAGAATGTGTAGTGGTGGTAGTAGCTGAGCTGCGTCTAGAGGGGAGGGGGTCAGATGGACGAGGTAATTACCTGGATCACTGAGCATGAAGGTGGGGCTATGGACTGCTGTCATCGCCAGGCTAACAGCTGGAGGCTAAAACCCCTTCAACAGCTGGGTGATTACATATACACTTACATACACACATGCACGAAGTCCACAAGAATTATCCTCACCTGTGCTGAAAAGAGACAAGTGGCCAGTGCTGTGATAATCAATGGCACAGCTAGCCACTACTTTACTGTGTCTTTACAGTGCTGTGCTCGCCACAAAAACAACACAATGAACATACTAGATCCTCCCTCTCATACTGTCATTAACATTGTATGAGGATGTGACCTCCTTCGTCTCCCCTCATCTTCCTGTGTGTTTTTGAAATGTTGACATCCCCGGCTCCCTATTTTTTCCTCCCACATGAGGAGAATAGAGACATTAATGGAGTCGACAGTCCTACTGTGTGAGTTATTACTCTGCTCTTTCCCTAATGGAGAAAAATTTAATTATCAGCTAATTTGCTGTGTTGTCTCTGGTGACATGAAGTTCCCCATAGTGTCGGCTTCCATTAAATGCTTCGCTTTGACTCCTTTATTCAGATATAGGGAGTAAAAAGTCCAGGTATGTTCAATGAAATTCTCAGCATATTTACATGCTGTAACACACACACAGAGCACACCACATATCCATCCTCTGTAGCAGCATTGTAGAAGAAGAGATCGCTTCTGCAGTTCCCTTCCTGTTCCCTTCCTAATTAAATGTTATCATGACAAAAGCAGCATCCATCAATCTATGAAAATGCATATGTAAATTACTTCAAATTATGCTTTAAGTCTTTAATATACTGTTCTCTTTTCCATGGCACCTAATCTAATTGATATACCTATCACCAATGTATATGTGAATATATGTTTTGCATAATTAGCAAAACTCTTAAAAGACACTTCCTAAGGAGCTGGTATTAGACGTCCACATTGTCTCGCTTATTGTATTGAGCTAAATGTATTTCATAGTGTTTGCCATTCATCCAGCCGTCTCTGCTTGTAACCACTGGGTATAATAATAGTCAGCAGTGGAACAGTCTTCCTTCCACATATAATGTGGATGTCATCCAGTGGGACCATTAAAACAATGTGTTATGATTGGGCGTCTTGAGCAGTGAAAGGGATTGATTTCCATTTACCCCCCATTAAATCCTCAGACATCTGGCATGCCTTTGCCAGCACACTTCCAAGTCCTTTCTGTTTTCTGTTGAAATATTCAGGAGTACCTCTTGCTTTTTTAGCTCGTTCTACCTCCTTGTCAAAATAGAGCCGATCCGATTTATATATTTATTAATTTCCAGGAAGTGTTTGTGTGCACTCTGCACTCTTTATGCAGATTCTTTTGACAACTGAATTGAAATCAAGTGATATTATATGATGTGACTCCCTAATTGTTTCACCCTTCAGTACATAAGTGTGGGTTTGGGTGTCTGCATGCATGTGGTTTGTATAAATGAATGTGTCTGTGCATGCAAGTGGTTGGGTGTGTGAGTGCTGAAGTGGCGCACTGCGGATGCTGATGTTGTGTTGTTGTATGTTGGACCTGCAGGCCAAGCGTTAAAGACTGAGCGGGCACATGAAAAATACATGATTATCATCCTGCCACAGTGCACACAAATGCATAATTGGAGAGAAGCCCCCCCCCCTTCTTATTTATGTACAGAAAGACACCGACAGAAGTGGCACAGTCAGTTCATTAGGCCTTTGTTTTATCTTTACCCTTAGATTCTTATTTTTTGCAAAGCCTAAAAAGTACTATATATTCAGCACAATCAGAAATACAATAGTAGATATGTTTGTATAGAATCTATGCACTTTACCAAATTTAATGTTTTTGCCTTTTTTTTATCCCCTATTTATACCATTTCAGATAAATATGTCAATTTGCACTGAATTGTGCTCCAGTTCCTCTATGTTTAATATTAATATTTTAGTGGCTGTTATTGAATTTGCCCTAAGGCTTTGTCAAATGGGTGTAAATATATGGGTCAGGACCGAAGAGTGTTTGGCCACCACCGTCTCTGCTCTCTCAGCCATTAGAGCAAACACCACACAGCTGCTTAACCATGCATACCTCGGATGCAACACAATATCTTATCAACAGAGAATCCACACTGGCCAAATCAATTAGAGCCTGTGAATATCTATAGATCTGCAGTGTGAAAGCATGAACATCCCCCCAGCTTCTCCTGAGAACAGCCAAATTAATAACTCTAAGTGGATAATGCCCTTGCTCCTATCAACATCAAAATTGAATTCTCGCAAACAGCTGAAATACAGCCAGGGCATGTAGCTCTGTAGGAGTCAGCATTACAGGCTTTTGCTTTGATAGCGGGGGTATCCTACGGTCCCGCTCTGCACATTAAAATTCAACATGCAAATTCTTAACAATATCTAATTGGCAGGGGGTGTTTAATAAAAAATTGTTCCTGCAGCCATTTCTTTTCAGACTCACTGTTCAGCATTGATTCTCCACTGAGTGGCTCTGTTGAACAAAGAGACTAAGAACAGGGACCTTCAGTGTGGATAAAGAGTCATGTTGTGCATTAACGGGTCAAACAAAAGTGAGGTCCATTGGCTAGCTGTGAAATGGGGACATTTTTAAGAAGGGGAAGGGAACCAGCAGTGCTTGTGAAGTAAGTGGAAAGGACAGAATAAGTGCTTTTACATAATACATAGTAACATGAGAGCCCACTGAGACCTCCACCCCTTTTTTGATCGCTTACAGACTGTTTAGATCTCATTGTGAACTCTTGTTTCTGTTGTTTTAACTACTGTGGGTCATCTTAAGTGACACACTCATTCAGAGAGTCCTTGTGTTGGCAGCACTTGGACCGTTCCGACTCACATCCGCTGTGGAGGCATGTTTGGAAAGGTATTTGAACAGTGGAGGAGATAAATGTTGTCTCCAGTATTTCAAGAAGCAGTACATCAACAGAGGCTCCTTCAGTTGTTTGCCCCTGGAGTTGGTTGAAGTTAATCTGGCTCTGATTAGTCCATTTAATGCGATAACATGTCAGTTCTCTGGAATGGTTTCTTTTTCGGAGAGAATAGGTTTCAATGGGTTTTTCATGTTGTACCTTCCGGTGATTTACTGCCAGGTTTCACACTCTCCCATAAATTCAACTCAATAATGACCCTGATTCAGACACGGCCTCTTCCTCATCCTACCGGGATGCTTTTACTCAATGAAGTTTGACTCATTTTGAAGTTTTAGACTGCATTATTACTTTTTCACCACCTCCTTCTCATTTTTTCTTCCAAAGTCCCTCTCTTGATGCTCCCTTTGTCCTTCTTCATTCACTTCATCATTTCACTCTTTTCCACCCTGAGTGGATAGTCAGAATAAGTAGTCCTTGTCTTTGTGTGCCTTGAGTACTTCATCCACAATGACCCTTGAAACAGCCATGTAAAAAACAAAGCTTTTTCAACTCTTACTCACTATAATATGAACAGGAAGGCCGCTGCCCTATTCCTCCCAATGTCAAATGAGAAACAGTGGTAAATAACTGCAGTGATTCAGAAGCTGCCAGTGGTAGAAAGCCAAGGCAGACTTATTTGGCAGTAAAGCAAGATAAAAAAAAACTCTGAAAGATATTGCATCCATGATAGAAAAACATTACACAGACATCATTTTTAAAGCTGCAAATAAACAGATTAGATGTACTTTCCTCCTTGGCCACACATTCATCAGTGCTTTAAAGTGGTCAGTGAGGTGGACGAAGGGTTAAAACAGCTTCTGTCCATCTTTTCTTTTGTCCTGTTCAGATGTACGGTACATGGAGTTGAGGTTCACTGTGATCTGATAGAGGGGGAGATGGGGTCAGGTAATCCACTGCCCTGCCTGCAAACACTCTTTCATGCTAGACTGCCTTTCAATAAATAAGAAATGTTGTGTCCCTCACCAATATAATATTAACCTGATCTCCCCCCGTGGAGAGTATGCAGGTTCCTTGTGGGTTAGGGGTGGTAGAAAGGCCTCCAGGCCACTCTGCTAATGGATACACACGTACACAGTGTTTGAGGATTAGACGAAAGCCCATCTGGTGGGAATATTGCCCAGGAAAGTAGAGGGGAGGAGTAGAGGCATCTCATTTCTACTAATTTCAATAGCAAGTAAATTTTTTTTTTTATATCTTTTCCTCGTGGTCAAGGATTTTACAATTCATACACCAGATTGATGTAGTGCATATTAAAAAAAAGGATGTTTTCTTTGTAGGATGGTTCAAAGAGAATAGGACTGAGTAATATGACATGTTTGTGCACAACCATACTGTACGGATATATAGCACACAGAGAGGACTGTGTGGGTATGGAGGGGTGTTGGAGCCCTCTGTTACAGTCGTCTCAAAGTCTGTTTACCTCTGAATCCCTTGCGCCTTTTCCTTTTTTATCCTGAATTCACTTTTCACTGGGAGACAATCCATTGGTCACAGTCTGAGAGTAAAGCAGCATGGCTTAGGCCACAGAGGATGAGCTCCATCCAATATAGGCACCACACTCAAACTCTGTGACAAATAGCAACACAGTCGATGAGCTGATTCAACTAACTCAGAGAATTACAGAAGATAAAATATTCTAACTGGAGACACAAAGAATTATTTCTAATGGTGGCTTTAGAATTGCCTCATTCTGGAAATGAGAATGAGGGTGACAGAGAATATTTCAAGTCTTTATCTTGAGCTTTCATTAATGCAAGTTAATGGAAAGGATGCTAAGAATGGAATGTTAATTATCACCATTCATTTTTCACTAAGCAGAAAAACTGGGGATGAATTCTGCTGGAGCAAAGATGAGTCAGACATGTTGTGCTCGTAACCTACGCTTGTGTGTGAAGGAGCTCATCGGTCTCGTTGCATGTTAATGTCACCCACAACTGACGGGTTTAATGGATCCACATTAATACATGTCATGTGTATTTTAGAGTGGGAACATGCTTCAGAAAGTGCTTTTTAAATGCTTTGAGTCAATCAGTAGTCATTGGAAATATTTTTAGCAAAAGGGTGAAAAGCCACACATATATCTTATTTATATTTATATAGAGTTTGTGTGTTGGTCTGTAGAGGAATGCAGATGTGGTGCTGAATGTAGAATGGATGCACCATTGTTCAATGTGTAGAACTCGTCTATAATTTACAGGGTCTCCACCCCTCACAGTCAGTAATGGATGGGGGTGTCTGCTTGGAGACTGAGGGGGGTGTTGAGATAGGCATGAGGATTGGCTCTTCAAGACCCCCTTCCACCACCGCAGTAGATAAAGAAAGCCCACTTCAATTTGGCGTACATCTGGTCGCCGCAACGGGTAACCAAAGATACCGAGAAAAATCTTGAATAAGGTGCTAAGGTTCTGAGATGGATCGTGTCTTGTGAGGGTAGATATTTAAGAGGGGTGGTGGTGGTGGTGATGATGGTGGGGTGGGGTACATACAATGTGAAGCGTACACAGATCATTACCATCTCCTATAGCTCCAGGGCTCGTCATGCTGAAGGCAGGCAGATTGAAAGGGCTAATGGGAGCTGGTGTGATGCTGTGTGGAGTAATTTAGTGCAGGAGGCGTGGCAGTTGAGAGAAAGGCAGGGGGGAACCCTTAATCCCCACCATTTAAAAAAAAAAAGAAGAAGAAAAAAAAAGATATACCATTTCACCTTCATGTGGGGGGGGGCACCTTCGATACACTGCGGACAGGTGCTCAGCTGAGAAAATGATGGAGGTCACTGCCGCCTCGAGGCTATATTGAAATGACTGTATGCCGAAAGCTGCCTATGGCACTGTGTAGTGTCGACTCAAAGGAGAACAGGCTTTGTTGTTGGTCTGTTCAGAGCCTTGACACCAGATGTGAGTGTCAGCCACAGGATGAAGAACAGCTGCTGTGGGGTTAGAATGGTATGGCCTGGGTAAAAATACTTGTCTGTGATGTTCACTGGCCATAGTGATAATATGTAGTGGATGGTATGGCTAAGACTGGCTTGTGTCACTCTAAGATTTGGGTTGGGTTAGATTTTTTGGAATTCATGAAGAGCGTTAGGGATAGGAAAGAGTCACACACATCACAATGACATTGCAATTGTGACTTACCTGATACCTTTAACCGACACTGACTCAAATGTCCATACTGTATGTGTCATTATTATATGGAGTAGTGACTCTGATAAGCCAAACAGGCAGCAGGATCCATTTGGAGCACTTGCATGCTTTAATAAAAATGTCAATATTTTGGTAGCAGAGATAATGTACAGTGACTCTGCCATTACTTTGAAATAAACTACAGACAGGGTGATGGAGTTTTTTTTTGTGTGTGTGTGTATAATGGTCCGGTATTAAAAAAGAACATACCTTGAATTCCTGTCAAAACGCCATTGGGATTTCAATTCAAGAAAGCTACTGTATGTAATATATTATGTGTATTTAGAGGTGGGATATAAAGTGCTATTCTTTATATCTCACCTTTGGATATAAACAACCACAGAGTATCATTACCCAGAACCAAGAGCAAGTTGTACCGTGTCACACATGAGCTTCAATGCAACAGTGAAGCCATCTGACATTCACATTTCTTTTTATTATTCATTTATTTGCTCTCCTTTTAGATGGACTAACTCCTCTCTTCACTTATTTATATAGAGACACAGAGACATTTCTGTACTGCTGGCAAAGTAAGGATCAAGAAACAGGAGTTCCATCCAGATAGCTTTAGGCAGAGCCGTGTGATGAGAGCCTGATGAAATCATTGTTTGAATGTGAAGGACACAGAGGAAGCTGTCTGAAACAGTTAGAATCAATTTAATTTGAGCTTTGGGATCAAACGCAGGCCTCTGGGCTGCTCAGTATTTTTAGTGCTGCCTTTAAAGCCATCAGTCATTTTCAATCCTGATTAACTTATGGAAATCACAAGCTATTTTTGAGGTGTTAATTCTCATTAGATTACTGATGGTGAGACGATGACTGATGCATAAGCACGGCGATATTGACTGAAATATGACTGAGTTTTCATTAAATGTTTTATTGATAGTACACGCCTTGTTTTGTTTTTTTTACATAGTGTAAATCTTTAGAAATGTGTAAGTCATGGAACTTCAGTATGGTTTATATCTAGTTATGATGTCAGCTTTGGTATAAAGACTTTACCAAAGTGGCTATGGTCACTGACACGTGAAGGTATCTGCAGTAGTGGTTACTTCTTCATACATTACACACTGTAAAGTTTTTGTATTTCATACATGATGTTCTGGGTTTTTATGTGGCGTTTTAAAAAGGTCAAATGTTATGTGTGACCTATTAAAAAGTGGCCTGAGGGCACAGCACTTAAGCTTTGGACTGACTACATGCCTACAAACAAAGCTCCTGATGCTATCGATGCCTCATTTGAAAACACCAATGGTGTAGAATATGTACACAAGTCCCCAAAACATAGACATGTATTAGTATTTCTCAAAGGATGAGTGAACCCACTCCAGTGTGCCAGGATTAGCTCATGTGGCCTGGTGCTTTCTGCATCATTTCCAACCTGTGTGTTTTCAGAAGAAGATTACAACAAGGCCAGATTGTTGAGTAATTGGTGGAGAGAGGCCACAGCTCCCTATGATCCCATCACACTCTTCACACTTCGCTGGCATTCCCCTGAGACCACTGTCTTTCAGATAGAAGTGAGAGCACTAGGTTTATGTGTGATATGAGTGTATGTGCATGTACATGTATCTACACTCATATTCATTGTTGTATTTGTGTTAAAACACTGTCAGAATAATAGCAAGAATATATGCATATAAAGGGGAATGAGAAAGAGCACAGTATGCAGATGAAGACTAGATTGTCATTTGTTTATTTTTACAGAGAATTCCAATGATCTCATGCCTGTAATGTCATGAGTGAGTGGAAGCAGCCAAAGTGTCAGTTTTAGAAGTCTGTTGACCTGCGTGTCTGTACTGGGGTTTTCGCCTGGATATGCAATCTTTCCTCAGCTAGCCCCCATTGGCTTTTCTTCGTTCCCCCTTTTGATCTCAGACGGATAAATTCTGCCTGGATGCCTCTCCAGCAGAGGAAAACCCAATAGTGGGTTAGACAAGGTCATGTGGAGAAAAAAGGGAAAGGCACTCAGTTTGGCAGAGACAATGTAGATATGAAAGACATGATGTTACAGAGACAGACATAGACAGCCAGGCAGATAAAAGAAAGTTTCACTTGTTACTTGAATAAATTTCATCAGCATTGCTGGATGATTTCATAATTTTTGCAATTGTTGACCCTCCCTATTGTATGAATACACATCAAATGTAACTATTTAACCTATGCCACATGAAAAACTGAAATTAATCACTATGATGGAAGATTAAAATCCCAGCTGAGGACTTAATCATAAAAATTAGTTTGGTTAATACTAGTAACAGGCCAAGGCAATATGCAGCCTGATACCATCTGCATAGAATTCCTTATCTCCTCTTTTTGTTGTTTTACTTACAGGCCAACATTGCTTGTGCTTATGTATATTTGCTTAGTAGTTAAAAGACACTGAGGCCACTGTCATGTTAACATCCAGCAGAGCTCCATTGTTTACCCCTTCACCGTTTCATATCCTGATACGTCTGTCCCTGACTTATTTGTCCTGTTCCCTTTGAAGCAGGTCATTGTATAGTTGGAGACTGGCTCATAGCCTCTCTATCTAACTATCTATCTATCTAGTAAAGTAACTATCTGTCTTTCTGTGTGTCTATCAATCTAATATGCAGATAATACTGTTAGCACTGTGCTGTGGTCCTGGTGGTGAACGATTGGCTGTCAGAGGCCTTATGCACTGACAGGCCTGTTGACAGACTCTGTCCTCACATGCATGTGTGTGTGTCTTTGGAGGAGGGGTGTCATGACTCTCAGCACCCGGACTTATAGATTGGACACATGGCTGCATTCCTGCAATTAGCAGCTTGCAGACACATAGAAGTGCTTTCATCCCCTCACGTGTGCACCCACATGCATGCATTGCTACAAGTGTGCAGACCGTGACTACAGCTATAAAGAAGAACACACACACATTAGTATGTGTGCGGAATTCAAAAGACAAACGTTGGCCATGGCTGTATTAGTCATTTTATTTTGTAAGAAAGAAGAAGCAATAAAAATCTAAATAACTCACATGTTAATGTTTGTTTTAATTCTGCTCCGCCTCTGTTTATGTAGCTTCAAGAGAGGTGAATTCTTATTAAACCCCCATGTCATAACAAAGCATCTCT
This sequence comes from Siphamia tubifer, assembly GCA_020466265.1. NCBI lineage: Eukaryota > Metazoa > Chordata > Actinopteri > Kurtiformes > Apogonidae > Siphamia > Siphamia tubifer. The sequence goes on along the minus strand of CM035795.1, from coordinate 40,751,427 downwards.
TTCTTCAAGATTTTTTCCTGTTGCTTTCCTCTGGAGTTTTTTGTATTAAATAATGTGCAAGTCAAGCAAGAAGTACAGAGGAAATGATGCAAAGTCAGATGACTCCTTGTCTTTGTTTTACACCAATGGTTTTCTGCACTGATGCAAACATACATACAGGAGTGTATAGTAGGTGGTAGGTATGAGATTGGATGGAGGTTTAAACCCCCCCACCCCTCAGCCCCTGCAAACACCACTTACACCCCCCCACCCCCGCCCCACCCCAAGTCCTCTTCTATCCTGCTTGAAATCCCTCTACGGCTCTGTACCCCCAGCAGCAATGGTCAATAAATCCCTACCCGATACAGCACTTCAAAAACAACAAGCCGTAGTTCCTGCTAAAAAAAAAAAAAAAAGCATCATGAATAACAATTAACAGCCTCCAAAAACATCAGTAACCTCTGATAACTCCAGTATATCTGGCTTCTGGGGTGCATTTGCATTAATGATTTCTCTGCCTCCCTCAGTCTTTCCCAAAGCCTCTGTTGCTTTACTCCTCTGCTCCTATGTGTGCTTCTTTCTTTCACTCATGCTCCATGTCTTTGACAATTATGTTGTTAGTTTTTTCAGAGGTGTGTCACATTTAGATGGATAGACAGAATACAAAGACATGCTTTTACTGTTTTTTTTTTCCAAACTTGCCATTTAATGTGTGACAACAAATGTCTGTTAGTTGTGAAAATCAAGTTAGTCATACTTTTGTCATACATTTTGCCTTTTTTATGTTTACGATCCTCAGTGCACTGCCTAATATTTCCTTCTCTTCTGTTTTTTTTCTCGCTTCTCTCACCCAACGATGCTGATTTTCCCCAAAAACTCATCATTCAGGTGAGTCATTTTCGATGATTTTCAGTCAGTCCATCATTATTTTAGAACACTATCTCAGAAAATGGCATTTTAAGTTTGCTCCCAGAGAAACATCTCCAATAAAATATTACTAAAGTCAGCGTCGTATCACTCCTATTCTCAATCACACTATGTAAATGCAGCTTCATGCACTACAATTGTAACACACCAAAGTGGCCACACATGTAAACACATACAGATTGTGAACACTTCACCACACATACATCTATATCTGCTCTACAGTTCAGTTGTGTGGATGCTGTCACAGGGGATCTGGCTGAAAAAACTGTGATATCCCTTTTCGGGCCCCTTTAGAGTGCAAAGTAATGAACGTACCCAGCACCAAGCCTGCATTTTATGCTGTGAAACTCTCACACAGTGAAATGAACAAAATGGGATTTAGACTACCTTTATGCAATGTACCCCACCCCCACCACCACCACCACTACCAATACTCCACACCTCACTTTCTTGTTTTACCAACTTGCTTATCTACTGTACATTTGCTGGCTCGTCTCCACTCTCAACACCTGCCTGTAGCATCCTGTCTCTCCTTCCCATCCTCGTTTCCATACCCCCCCCCATATATCTCCCCAGCTTCTTCTTTCTCTCTCCTCTCCTCCTCCCCTCCTCTACCCTCCATATGCTGTGTCTGGGCTCTTTTACATGGCTGGAGGAAAGGAAAGGAGAGGAGAGAGGGCTAGTCTGAATTATACATGCAGCAACAGTAGTGCACCAATCCAGTCGGGACCCACCAGATGCTTGCCCTCCAGATTCACTGCTTTTGTCTCTCTTTACATGCACTCATTGTATCCATGCCTCTGCTATTGTCTGTATGTGTCTTCTGTGTGGCTCTTTTTTCATATCAGTTTTTAATGACAAATTAGTTTTAAGGAAGACTGTAAGATCAGAGGAAAAAAAATAATGTTTTGTTTCACTGAAAGTACAAATATCAGGCCTCAGCAATGAGGGCTGCCTTAATGTCAGAAGCAAATAAAGTGGCACATTAGGACTGTAAATCTTGAAACTCACTTGCCTGATTGAGCAAGTGGTAAAAAAAACTAAACTTTTTTTTTTTTTATTCAGAGATAATTATGGAAGTAGTTAAAGAGTGAACTATCTCACTTCATTTTCAGCCATGTAGAGTCAGAGGTACACAGTACTAATCAGGTAAAACAATAAATTAATAAATGAAACATATTAAGCAATAAAAAAGGTCCACTTGTGTGGCATAACATTGATTTATGCACAGACTGATAGTTGAATTTGCAGTTAATTGTATTTCCTGCCAAAATACATCTTACTCATGTTTTTTTAATCGACATGAACCCAGCTTTTCTTCGGGTGCCAGGGTTAGTAGCTCCTATTTTCAGGTGAACACGACAGCAGCACACCTGTCAGATTTGTGTGTCTGTTGCATGCGTGTGTATGTGTGGGTACCTGTGTGTGTGACAGGGAGATTTACATGCTCTAATGATGAGGGATCAGGCTGAGGACAGGGCCTGTCAGCGCCCCTAATGAGAGAGGGCCTGTAGCCTGGGGCCAGGGTAAAGAATTGGAAATGAATATTGGTGGAGGCTGGGGGTCGTGTTATGGGGGAGTCCAAGGCGACAGAGGCTGGCATCTGTCTTCAATGACACCCAGCCTCATCCTGAATTCACAGCATCTCGGATTCCTATGTACAGAGATGATGTGCATACAAGAAGGAGGTGTCTGCTTTGTTGGCTAGGGCTACTGATTAGGGCTGTGTGAGACCTTGCAAGGATTGAAGCCTTTCCACTCAGATGCAGAATGTCATCCCACTGTCTCAGCTCTGTTAAATTATGCTGTTGATTGATTCAGGATTCAGCTCTAATAACCCCATGCTGGATAAATGCAGTGAATATAATATAATATAATATAGATGAATAAAATGAAGAACTTGGAAGGGATTACTAATATTTATAAATCCCTGTCCTTGTGAGTAGTTGTGTTCTGGTTTCTAGCAGATGCACTCAATCAGTAGCTTTTTGTGAAAGGGTTTTTTTTTATGTTTGTTCTGAAGAAGATAGAATCCCAGGGATTACTTGAGACTTACACTAAACCTTTAAAGATGCCCTGTAGACCTGAGTAGTTTCTCTACTTTTCTCTTCACCTTAGGGACTTTGTTCTCAGTTCTGTATCAGTGTGAGGTGGTGGTGTAACATCACACCTATTTCTTTACCTCAGGCATTGGGAACCAAATGTGTTCAAACCAGAAATGTCAAAACTCACCTCCCCACTGGCTCCTTTACCTCAGATGGACTCAATCATTCTCTGTTAAACACACAGTACACACCCTCATACGCCAAATAGATATACACAACACAAGCAATAGATTTGATTTGATTTTCATCTATGTGGAAATTACTTTTGTCATCTTAGAATGCAAGATGTACCAATTGATTTGTCAGTGACCAGTATTGGCCAGGTTTTAGCTTGAGTGGTCAAAACTGGTGACCGCCTGATCAGTCTCAGATTGATCTGATACTGTGCTGGTCAGATTATACAAATGAGCTGCTCGATGGTTCACATCATGTTTACAGCAACACCGATAATAACATCCCAACCACCCACTCACAAACAAATTGTCAGAGATGAGTTTCTTCACCGTAAGTGAAGAAGACACAAAGAACACATTTATTAGAGGTGACTTGCCAAGTGAAATGAATGCAGCACATCTCTTCAGTCACTCTTCAGCGGTGTCAGGCTGCTAAATTGAGCATTGAGTAATCATTCATCTATTTCTGCTATGGTGTTTACATTGCAGTAACTCAGCACATACTCCTACCAGCATCCAACAAAGAACAAAAAAAAAGACAGTTTTTTTTACTACATGTTCTTTCGTTGGTACAAATAATAATGTAGATAATTAAAGGAGTGACATTTTGCTTTTTTAAAAATGGAATTATGCATTTGAAAACATTTCACTGTGTTTGACATAAACTGTAGATGCTCTGCTTGGGTCTGAATTCTTCATTAATGCAACTCCACAGGTCCATCTTCAAGCCTATTTCTGAGTAGTGACACAAGAAAGGTCATTTTGTGTGCTTGCCCTTTAAATGCAAATGAGCCAATTCAGACCCCGCCCCCTCCAGGTTCTTGGCTGTGTTTCTCTGTCCCATTCAACCAACAACTGAAGATTTTAAGTAACCAATTCAAACGTTGGACATACTTTTAGTATGGACTACAACTGATGCTGCTGACAAACAGTCATAGACCGGAAGTCTTGACCTTATATGTGTAAATGTCATGATAGAGCTAATTATAGACACAGCAAATTACACAGGAATTGAAACAGGTTGTAGTGAAAAAAGTGTGAAAAAAGCTTTGTCTAGTATCCTGGGGTATTTTTTATTTAAGTGAGAATGTGAGAAGGTCTTGTGTAACCTTGTGCATTTTGGAAAAAGTAATGGTCCTTTTTTTTCATTATGATGACATTCAATTTTCCAGCAAAGAAACATTTCCATTTTTCTCGACTGTGTTTCTGAGATGGAAAGTAAAATCACCTTCAGCCAAAATGATGTTCAGCAGGTCATAAAATGTCTGTGCATCTCTGATTCTGACGTACAGTATGTGTCTAATGTTTTTGTTGTTGTCTTATTAAAGCTCTGCAGGTTCATTGAAACCTGCCTAATGCCTTTAATGACATAGTTGACAATATATAGTGCATTAAGACAGGCCATTGACATGACCTCTGACACCCAAAACATCCTTGGGGCATGCCCTGGTTGTTGGGAGATGTCCCATGATACACTGAGGCCACTTTCTGTCCACACATGTTGCAGGATGGCTTTGCTAAAGACCATTGATAATTCAGCTAATGAGCGTGAGGGGATGACCAGGATTAACCCTCTTTAGCATCCCACTGCCTATCTGTCTATCTGGCTCTGGCTCACTGAGCCTCTGCAAAAAGACAATCAATAGCACTAGATATGTGTCACACAGAGCAGCTGATTTGTTCCACTACAAGCGGGATTCCCTTCAAATGAAATCATATGTTTTGTGGGTAAAATAGAGCATTTTGTTCATTCACACTGTCAAACAGTACATTGTGCAGTTGCCGCTCCCAGGATGGTCTTCATTTTGTAAAAGACAGAGAGGATAAGCATATTGCAGAGAGCAGCCCAGTGTTGCCACATGCAGCAGGCAGGGCCCCACTCTGGGATGTGTTCAGGGCCTGGCTTTACCACATCAGTAGAGGAGGCCTCATCCAGCCGTCCTCTTGCTCCTCTCCACCTCCTAACCCAGAAACCGAACCCAGGCCCTGCCTCCACCGCTCTAATTATAACAGGAGTTCCACAATCTGTAATTTATAAGTCTAAAACACTGTAATTAACTACAGCTTTTATAGGGAGTCATAAATAATGCCAGGCCCTTTTTATAAAGCAAATTTCCCCACTCTAGCCTTTTCCTTGCATGGTCTGGGTTTGTTTTCGGGGTAACATGGGGAGACCTGCGATTATTATTTAAGCCACCCACCTCACTCAACCCCATAACATCCCACTCAGGCAGACAACCTCAAAGACATTTTCAGTCTCTCTGACTGGTATGGGGGATTTTGGGGGCAACGTGACGTCAGAAACATCCTGTCATGTTGTGCCAGTTTTGGGATGTTTGACACAGGGGTGGTGGGGTTGAAGGACGGCTTTATGTGTCTTTGGTGTTCTTGGAAACATTGCTAAGTGTGGTAAGGGATCCCTACAAATGATTCTGATATACTTGTCTTTAGAACAGTGATGTAATTAATGACTCTAACAGAGTGAGACAGAAAACCACAGAAGGCCAGGAAAATGTTACCATATGGCTGAAGTAAAGGCAGATTTCTCTATAATACCCTGAGAAAAATATAGGACACAGTGACAACACAAGGTTTTCAGGTTAAGAGTTAAGAGGAGGCTGTGCTTAATCCTGTAGATGTAAAAGATCCAGCGCTGTCTGGCCTTGCCTTTTTATAGACACCTTTCTTGTACGGTATCCGTTTTTTCCAAGGTGGATGAGATCTGATAAGCAAAGGAGGCAATGGTGCATATGGATGATGGTTCTAGCTATAATCAGTCGGATTGTCTGCCCGCTGTTTTCCTCCCTGTCTGTTTGGGTGGCTGATGATTTATTATGGTGGTCTTTACATTGAGTCCTAAGGGAGGGACAGCCAGCGAACAGGCTGGAACAGCTAGAATCAGCATTCTTCCCCTGTCACAACCGTTCTTCCAACTTGTTCCTTAGACAACACAAAACAACCCATACAGAGAAAAATGACCCCTCCCCTCAAAAAGGAAAAGGAAAAAAAAAAACTCATGTTTTGTATGAGAAAAAGGTTAACAAAAGTGAGATACATAGTGAGACACAAAACAACAGCAAACAAAACAGAACATAACAAAGCCCAAGGCTGAGAGGAGACAGAGAGGTGAAGTATGGGATAAAGAATGGGCCACCCTGGGCACAAGGAAAGCTCTCAGCACCCACTCCCGAGGATTCAACAGACAATAGTCCATCTGCTGGAGACACACAAACGCTTTCAGTCTACAGAAAAGCACCCTCGTTTGGATTCAACTTCCCAGTATCTTTCTCTCTCCTCCCTTTCGACCACCCAGACACTGCCGCCGCCCCATCTCCCCACTCCTGCACATCACACATATGCAGGGGATGATTATAGTCCTCCCTGTCTTACGGCCCTGCCTCCAGTTTTTTTAGTATCCACTGGAGACAGATCCTACTGATAGTTCAATGCAGACTGAGGCTCTGTTCTATTGCTGTTTAAACCGTTCTTTTTAGCAGACTGCTCAGCTTGGAATCAATTAATCTCAAGCCTGTCTGGTTAAAAAAAATACCCTGCAGGAGGGATTTTAGTTGAAACCGACATTTAGTTTTTGGGTTGTTATCTTTTTTCTTATTTCCCCCCTTTTTTGGACATGCCCCCCTTTTCCGAAATAAAATGCACAGCTGAGAATTCAGTTTTTGGTGTTTCAAATAGCTAACAAAATACAAATCCACTTCACAGTCTGTCCTCTGAGATCAAAAAGGAAACCTTAAAAACTGCTATTTTTTCTTGACTTTTGAAGATGTATTTAATGAACGTGCACACATATGTCTGTCTGCTTGGCGGTCTGTTGGTGGTTCTGCTTGTTTGTTTGTGCCTTTGTGTGAGCAATGGTGTGGCTGGGACTGTGTGCTGTCCTCAGCGGAGTAGTCGGGGTCTCCTGAGATGCAGCTGTGGGGTTTCCAGTGCTCCCTTGCAATGCCATGCTCTTTAATGACAATATGGTGGCTCAGGCAGTGGCACCTCCTCTGAGGGAAAGGGAAGGGGAGGGTAGGGCTGGGGGCTTGGGGCTGATTAGTGAAGAAGTCAAAGATGTTTACCAGGCTTTACCGCCCACTGTTTTAACCTCCATCTACAGCTCCATGGAGATTAGGCTTTCATTTTGACTCCAACAGAGCTTAGTTTGGCTTTAATTTTCACTGATTCATGATGTGTGATATTGTTGAACTGTTTTCCCCAAAATCAGCCAGCAGTCAGTCGCTAATTGTTTTATTGCAGGTGATAGTAGTGTGTTCCTTTTAATATGAAGTTATCACACTCTTATATTCACCTGAAGAATCTTGGGATGTTGAAGCCTGGATTTAATTAGTTTAATGAATGGGTTTTAGTATTAATATGTTTGTCGGGTTACCATTAGTTTTGTACTGATTCTGTTGAACATAACTCATATAAATTCATGTGTGTGTGTGTGTGTTTTTGTTGCTTTTTTTGTGTATGTTACAGGCAGAAAGCTCTTGACATGAAGTAGATGTTAATCCTCCCTCTAACTAAGCTGCCAGCTCTTGGGTATAATTTGAACCCATCCAATCTAAATCTCAGCGTGCCTCTTCACTAAGTGGTAGGTTGCGGACTGCAGTATCCGTCTGTGCGTGGCAGCTTTTCTCTGATGACATAATGCGTTGACCCTCCTTCCTTCTTGTGTTCTATGCATCAAGCTGCTGGTTGTACAGTCACGTAATCCAGAAATGAGTAAGTGGCAGGGAGTGGGGATGTTCTCTTTAAAGCTTAGCTATCTGCCCAGCCAGTGATGAGAGGGTTCAGTTCGGGGCTAAGCGAATCCCCGTGGTCTTACTTCTGCCACTGCCACTTTTCAGGGGACGGACAGAATGGATGCCGGCAAATGAGGACAAGCCTCCTCATGTCTGCTTCACACTAGCTCAGCACAACTAGCTCACTATGGCAACAAAAAAACACCTGTGGGATTACTAGCAGCTGCCAGTGTGATTTTGCTATATAGTTTACAACAGAAACCAGGGCAAGGTATTTATTGTATGTATTCTTTATGGCCTGGTTTTGTATCTCATATGTAAATAGGAGGATATGTCTGTTATATCATCACATCTGAAGGCTCTACCATGGGAGATTTGTCTACTGCGCAGAGTGATGCTGTAGAGTGTTTCCATCTATAATGACATAATCAAATCAGTGCCAGTAAATATGCCTCATGAGCTGAGCTGGCTTGGCGTTAATGACAGAAGTGTTGAGAAGTGGCAGTATGTTGAAGATGGGGCTAGATGATTTATTTGCTGTGGAAATCGCTGTCAGAGCAGGTTCACTCTCAACCTTTTTCCTGATGCCCAGTGGGCCAATTAGACCAGCTTCTAATTCAAGGTACAACATCTAACTATGCCACCAGAGAGTAAATGCATACACAACATAGTCAGCTGCTGTCACACACAGTGCAGTCACAGAGACGTTCCCAGCTTTTCAATTTTGCATTTCTATTAAATTCCCCTCCGTCGCCCCCTCGTTGTCTTCCCTGTGGTACCTGCTGCACCGTGGGCCAGTCAGGCAGTATGGCTGCTCGGCCAATGCCGTATGGTCGCTGCCGTGCTCAGGTGATTAGGCCTCATTATGAAGACATTTGTGCTACCCTAATTAACGAGCCTGTTGTGTTGCCTCTCAACCTCTTCTCTCCTTCCCTCTCATGTTCCCGCTTAAGTTCAGACTCTGGTCTCTCACCTTTTCCCCAGCCTGACGTTTGCCCTCACACTGTAACAGCTAACAGATTGTAGATTTCACACTGTGGCTACACTCCCCCAACCAAGTGTTGACAGTTAATTTGACTTCACCTTCATCAAGAGCAACAATAAATCAAAAATGCTGTGACACTTGATCAGCCCAGATAGGCAGAGTGTCAAACATGGCTTTGTGAATGTTTGACAGAGTTGATCAGATATTCATTGGGGTAGTTTCATCCCACAGTGTGGCCAATTATTCAGCACTGTGACCTGCCTAAAGTCTTAAACAAGCAGTCAGTCACACCAACAGTCGTTTTAACCAGCGGTTAGAGGGGACTGCCCTCTAATCATCACACAGTAATCTACATGGAAAAACGGGACCTATTTTTGGCCATTTAGACCATGAAGAATCTCACTATTTGAAAAAGAAAGAAGGGGAAAAAAAATAGTAATGTCTCGGCTCTGTTTTTACTGCTGGTCTTTCCTTGATGGCGGCGCCATTAGCAACCGGTATCAGGGCAAGGGCAAATCTGGGCTGAAAAGGGTGGTCCCTAGGGGGAAACAAGAAGACTATATGGTAGGTTATGACATGGGGGATGGGTGTCATATTGCAAATCATCAAACAAAGCAATGAGATTACCACTGGCTTTAATATCAGAGCTTGGATATTGCTAAAATCTCTGCTGTGCTGGTTTAAAAATGTCAAACATGATTTAAAACTTCATTACATTGCGTAGTAGAAAAGGGGAGGTATTTTCTCCTTATCCTCTTATTCTTCATTTTTCTTTAGATTTTTATGACGGATACCTCCATACTCTTTGAAGGTATAGCTTCTGAGAGCAAAATACCAAGAAATCAAAGCACATTACACCTACCTCATACAAATCAATGTATCACAAGTCTTTCATTGGTAAGTGTCAGGAAAACAACACTCTATATTGTCCTGAATTGATCTCAATGTGGGGTCTGTGTCATTTCATTTTGGCTCCTGTCATGATACAAGCCTTTTTATGTCCTCTGTGAGATTGTGCTATGATCTAAACACACAGGGAGCCCCTGATCCTGTTGTCTCCCTATGCTTTTGCCGGGGGGTGCCCCCTTTGGAGCAGGCCTTTCCAGAAGCAACTCTTTGATACTTCTAGGACCCATTAGATATCTTGTTCAAGCACATTAGTTCCAGTGTTGACAGGGGAGGACTTGGGAACACTGGTGGCCTGTACCTCATTGTTACTGTCTGAAAAACCTTAGTTAGGCTGGAGAGTGATACCGGATGGATTTTCAAGGCCTTGGCTGGGGTCAGGAGGCCTGCTATTTGCCTCCGCTTCAGTTCTTCATATCCACTGCTTGCTGTCCCACTAGAGTATTATTTGTCCTCAAGCCATAGCTCGCTGTATAACTCTGAGTAACATGCATATGCAATGATTTCCGAATTCCCATGCACCTGCTCCCCCCTCCCTGCTGCTTCCACATATCTAGGCCCTCAGGGGAAGTGCAGAATGATATTCTAGCCACTCCATCGCACCCTCATCCTCCCACCCACCCACCAGTCAATCTCACACTCCTTACTCATTCGCCTCCTGCTGCATGATAGGATATGTTTGACAAAGTACTGAGAAGAAGAAAAAACACACTTATGATGATCCAGCTGTGTGCAGTGGCTTAGGCTTTAGATATTAATCATCTTCATTTCTTCTCTGTATGATACAGGACTCACTTCACCTGCACCACTTAAATGAATTATTTTTGTTTCAGAAAAAATTTGGTGATATTGACATGATTTGGGGTCAAATGTTCATGATGTATTTTGTGTCACATCTCCTGAACACAGGATGATGACACAGAAGAGAGCATTTCCAAACAGTTTTGATGATCAAGGTTTAACACCATTAAACATATAAGGTGAATAGTTAATGGTGAAATACAGATGTTACTAAATGTTTAGAACATCATATCTGTTGTGTTATACATTTTGTATAGTCCAAAAACTAGACATACTTTTATTTATTTAGTCATGTGAAAACATTTGCTGTGACTATAGTGTAAAAGAGTGTTTCAAGGATAAACATGGACCTTTGTAGCTTTGTTTTGTAATGGTTCTTTTTCTGGGACTGTGCAAATTACGTTTCATGCTTTTATGAAAAAAAAAGTGAACATTTTCCCTTTGACTACACCTGCCCTCAGTGACCATTATGTTCTGGTGTCTGTGCCTACAGTAATATGAAGAAGTCTCTGTCAGGCTTACATTAACTTCATAATGTAGAATTACATGGGCCATAGAAGCTTTGGCCCCCTGGAGACAGAAGTGTATGTGTTTATGAGTGGAGCCTGTTCTGCTCTTTTTGTCTCTCATCAGCAGGTTTGTGGTGCGGTATGTTGAAGTGCTACATGCCCATTTACAAATGTGTTTGCTTCATAAATCATTGGCTTTCTCCATGGTAGATGGAGAAGGGAAACTGGCAGGCAATGAAAAAGTGCTCTTTAAGCACCCCCAGCTGCTCAGCTGTCCTACACTCAGTATCCTCCTCGTACACAAGTGAAGACTGAGGCAGTGCAAATTGAACTAATCCATCAAATGGAAAACTTTTTTTTTTTTTTTACTTTTTGAGAACTCCTTAAAAACTCAGTTATTACATGAAGGGAAATGCCACATTTACTACTCTAACAACAACATAGTTTTTTGACTAGAGCACAGGTTGAGGTGATTATACACACATGTACAAACTGACTGACTAATGGGGTAGCATTTGCTGTGCAAGGTTTTTAAAGTAGAACAGATGAGTGTTGCAAAGAACACAGTAGCTATGAGAGTTAGGAGCCCTGAAGAGTTCAGGGAGAAAGAGTGTATGCAGAGATATGGAAAAAAGTACAGGAATAATAAAACAGTCTCTCTGGCAAGCTGCCAGGCAGAGTGTGAGGGCAGGGTTCAGATAAAAAGAAGAATAGGAGACTTGGAAGTCAGCCAGACAGATTTCACAGTTTTTTTTTCTCCTTTCTCCTCCCCCCGCTTTTTGTCAGTGCCAAGATCTTTTGCCAGAAAGTAATGGAAACTCCCTTGTAGCTAACGTTCCACTAGTAGACTCGAAGAACATGTCTGTGTAAGGACCACTTTTGATTGCTTACATTTAAAATATGTATGGTTTATTGCGAGACAATTCTTTTCTCTGTCTGACATCCTTTGAAATGGTCCTTTTCTGTTTGTGTTTGGTGTCTTAGCTGTCCACTGCACAACTGCACCAGTTCCAACCCCACCTCATTTGAACACAAAAAAAGAGTGCTGTTAGAGATCAGGGTTGATATGTTTTTCCAGCAAAAGATTGCAACAGGGAAGCCAACTTTGGGCCAAGTCCCTAATTTTACTCTATTGTGTTCAGTCATCCACTACAGAGATGGAGCCATTAATCTGAGGATTTTTTAAAAATATTTTTATTATAGTGGTAGAATTAACAGAGTAACACACAACAGTATTGCCCACAGTAACGATGGTATCACCACACATGGATTCTGTAATACTAGATACTGGATCAGGCCAATATGCACACAGAAAACATGATCCTAAAATACACCTTCCCTACTAAAAGTGTACATCATAGAGGACTGGATGAACACATTCACAATGGATGCTTTACAATAGGCAAACTGTTTGCATTTTGTATTATTTGTGCAATAAAGGTCCATCAAATGATATTTTCCATTTTCAGTTGGGACATTTTTCATAATTTTCATAAAGTAAAAACCTTGATACATGGAATTAATTTCATACATTGCCCAGCCTTACTTCATAGAATACAATTCAGTGTTTTGTGATAAAATAACAATGGATATTTAACTGAAGGAGAAATATCCCTTAAGGAGCAATAACTTGGAATCATATTATTACAGAATTTGTCAAGTGAGATGAAACAATGCACTGAAAATCCAGAGTGTGCAAATGCTTGTCAATGTTTTCATTGTTCCAAGAAGTAGTGACTGGTGAATCAAAATGGCAAGGGAAACCATTCAAATACAAGCATGGTTTATTAAAAATACCACTGTTTGGGACCAGTATGATACGATATGTAAAATATAATCTTTTGTCCCACACTAGCTTGATGGCATTCGAAACTACACCACATTAACATAAAAATAACAGTGTGAACATGATACAGATACTGGAAAAACAGGTGACTCTGTGTTTCTATCATATTTAATAATGAATTCACTTAATAAGAGAAACTCTCTCCAAACACTTTTTATTCTAGGTCAGCAGAAGCATGGCTCAACAATTGCACCATGTTCCTGCAGTTGACATAATGACCCCACAATGACACTTATTAAATGGTAACAAGCCTGTCCCTGGCACCCCATCTTTGCCTCCTCGGCCCCCACCTTCTTTCAGAGCCCAGAGGTTTGTTAAAGCGCTGGGAAGAAAATGCTGACATCGGTGGCTGCTGCTGTTCCTCGTTATTGCAAGCCACATCTCAGAGCTGTCAGGAGTTAGCTGGTGGTGATGTGAGGAAATTGGACTGACTGCTTTCTGGAGGGTACACCCCAGCCCCTGCTGTTTGCTGACCTGAAATATGAGCGAAACACCACTAGTCACTGGACCATCACCTGCTGTAGCACTGGGAGAAACAATAGCAATTGTACCTTAACTAGAGGCAGCGGTAGTCGTGTGTTTGTATTTCAAAGTTTGTTTAAGAATATGCAGCTTAGCTTTGTGCTGCTGCCGTAGCTCTTTCAGCTGAGGCTGAAAGGATTCTTAAGAAGGATGGATGTTGAGCGGTACCCACCAGTCGAAAAAAAAGTATCTGCGATTAGTAGGAGATTGGATAAACTAATCCTTGGGAGCTACTTCAATGCTTCTCAGTCCCTTCCCCTTAGCGACATGGACTGTTGTGTGTCACACTAATATCTAAAGTTGCACACACAAACATATTTCCAACACACAAAGTAGCATAAACAGAGATAAGAATGAGAAGAAAAAAAAAGATTTAGTCATTAAACAAGGCTGCCCCATAATGCTAATATATTCAGATAAATATGTTCCCACACATGCACACGCACACTCATTCACTACCCACAAAATCCCTTCTCTACCACCTGCTAACCCACATCCATAATGTTTTCCTCTACCCTGCAGCTCATCAGGGATTAGGGAAATTGCCTGGAATGAAAGAAATATGTTCTTTGATGGCCCCCTTTTCATGCATATGGTGGCACAAGACACAGCTGGAGATTCTTTCTGGAGCCAAGGAACTGGGTTGAACTGTACACAAACTAAACTGTTCAGGATGGATATTGTGAGAATCTATATGTAGTTCTGCCAGTTCTATTAATTGTCACCATTTTTATAATGTGTGGACTGTTTTTATGGATTAGGCATCAGTTGTCTCCTGATTAAGTTTACCGTGTACAGCTGCATATTCTTTCAGCAGATGTTAAGTGAATTGGGACATCCTGTAACCAGAGTTTGCCCTCCTCTAATCTAATTGGCTCTCCAGTCTGTAGAACTGCTGGAACATTTTACATTTTGCTGGAGTCTCACAAACTACACATGGCTTCTCCCTCAGCTGAACCACATGTAGATACCACAGTACATCCTGCATGGCAAACTGGATGCCAGCAGCCTGATGGTGAGGGTAGAGGTAATGACCCCCTGTGCATGTGCGGGTGGGGCTGAGAGGGCAGACGAGCGGGTAGAGGTCTATAATTGTATCCTCCGTGGCTGCATGTTGAGAATTTCAGCTGGTCCATCTCTACTTGATGGTCTGCAAAAGCCGTACATCCTGTTACAGACATGGGGAGGCTTTGGGGGTGTGGGAGGTAATTGAAGGGTTTAGCAAAGAGTGCCGTTGTACCACACAATAAGTTCAGGTTTATCTCCACAGGAACACAAGACACATTTGGTATAGCACGTGGTCTCATTTGCAATTTCGAACTGAAAATTCCGCTTTCTGCCAATTTAATATTACACATCCTATCTGTCTGTACATATGGGTAAACTATTTTACAGTGCTACAGTTTCAGATTTGATAGTGAGAATACATGATCAGTTTAATTCTCAGGAGAGATGTATTCTGCAGGTCCAACATCCCATGCGGTTCCATGTCAGTGGAACTCTGAGCATATACTACGTGGATCTGTATAATGTGTGTACTTGTTGACTCTCTTTGTGGTGATGTATATACTTGGGATTAGTGCAACCCTCATCCCTGTGCATTTTCTCTAAACTCTACACAACCACAGGCATTTACTGGCAATCTCACAGAAAACACACAAAAAAAACAAAAACTACTGCTGTAAGTGGAGATCCAGATGGACATTATCTTCTCCGTCATCTTCTCTAAAGTGATTTATTAGCTACGTTAAGGTAACAGTATGTCATTTCTTCTGTAATGGGTGTCTCAAACAAAATTATGTTTAACAAAAGTTATTTGATGGCATGAGAAAATAGTGTAGAATCATAGGAAGCCACTTGGTTAAATTATTAGAGATGTATTTGTGTTACGTCATTTTATAAATACTTGGATTTTACATTTGAACCATGTTGGAAAAATGAGACTTTATTTAAGTACACATGGTAACAAAATATATAATATAGGCCTTTTTTGACACTAATACAAAAATTAAAAGTATGACCTTTGTCACTTCATACAAAAAAAGTAATATACAGAAACATTAAATTGCTTATAATATCTGTGTAGCTGTGTGCTTTGAATGAATCAGGAAATGATCCTCCTCTTTTGTGGGTTTTCTTACAAATAATGAGCCTTTTTCATTCTAGTTTGTTTCACTCTTTGTCGGTCTGGCGCTTCTGTTCTGTGGTTCTCTCTCTGGATAAACATCCCATGTGTGTGTTTTTTCTGTGGGCTCCACTTCGATGGTGGTTTTGTTAAAACCACAGTAGAGGCTTTGATAATTTAGATATGGACTGTGCTTATTTTAGAACATGTATTTCAAGTGTGCACTAATGATGAGCACAGAAGCAGATGTTAACAGCAGATATATACACAGACGGTGAAAAGAGCAGTAAAAATCACATAAAGAGCAGGTGTGTGTGTGTGTGTGTGTGTGTGTGTGAATGTGTGTGAATGTGTGTGTCTGTGTGGCTTCGCTTGTTTTTTCATCCTGAAAATTATACTGTTAGTTTGAAGTACAATGAGGCCTATTCTTCACAATCCCAGAAAAGGAAATGGGAGAGAATGTCTCTGCTGCCCACTATGGGGCCGTCTTGTTGCCCCAGTGAAATTGAAGGGGAAAAGGAGAGAAGCAAGGCTGGATCTGAAATGGACTCTTGGCCCAGAACCCAGAACTTGGTCCAAAAACCACAACCAGACCAGAGTTACTCCTCTGTGGTCACCCCGGCCATGTAGCATCCTGGCACAGACAAGTGGCACAAAAATAACAGCAAAGAAAAAGGAAGTCATTACAGCACTGGAGTAGCACTCATACTGAATTATTACAACTGTGTTTAAAATAAACATGAATACCACAGCTTCTTGGTTTATGAAAGAAAAATAATTAAGATGGGAACATAAATGTAATTATAAAATGTGGTATCATATTCCCTTTTAAGCCCTGTTGCTTTTTTGTTTTGTTTTAGTTTACGTCTTTCAGTCAAGAGACTTAGAAAAAAGGGCCTTGAAACCTATCTGTTATATAGCATTCACAAATCACATGCATTGGTGGGGGGTGGGTGAATAACTTAACATAAAAAGACCCCTCCATTTGTTCAGTAACAGTGCTTCAGATCAGAAAATTTTGACAAATAGACACTATTATGCACACATACACACTAAATCTGTAGCTCTCCGTGCTGTGCTAATGGAGGGTTCATATCGCCTTAGTCCCACAGGAACACTGTGTTGTATACCTTTCCGTTGTGAGGTTAATCTTTAGTTTTTAGGCCACAGAATATCCTATCCAACCACAAACAGACATCTTTGAAAACAGTCCGCAAACCACAAAGGGCTCTATCTCAAGCAATTAACTTAGCTTAGTTCAACACTTAAGCGCCTGCTCCCAGGTGTTCGCAAGCAGAAAGACGGCACTTGCATGGGGTCCGTGAATGGTGACTGCCCCGGAGGCTGTTGGAATTGATTGGATATCCTTACTTAGAAATGGCCGGGCCTTTTTAAGTGCTTAGCATGCTGACCTAAGAAAGATGAGGCCAGTCCGCTCTTGGCAATTTCCACACAAATCCACTTCTCTGCAGCACTTGACTTCAGTCCGTAGCCTCTATTCACTTAAGTTCTGTGGGCTCCAAAAGAGGAGATGCATGAAATGAGATTGGGGTGGTGCCTCTCCCCTTTTACTCTTTCTTACCCCTCTTTCTGTTGAAGACCAGCATAATGCACACCCCAGGGTTATGGTGCTGGGGCTGCAGTGTAACAGTAAATAGCTGTGGAGGGTAATGAACTAGATGAATAATAAATGTGGGAGTTTGCCATGTGGTGCCAGGATTGTGGGATGAGTGGGAACAGGAGGGTGAATGAGGGCCTTTCCGCCTCGGGGTCAAGTCCACAGAGTTGGAGGGATGCCAACTCAGCCAGATCACAACAGATCAACAACAGAAGCAACGTGATGTTCCTCTGATCTGGTCGGATTAGACCTTTGGGGGTATCTTTGTCTCTCACTTAGGGGAGGTGGTCGGTCATGTGGAACTTAGTGAGTTTTTATCAAACTTGCCTTTAACTAACTTACATGTTAGTCTTATTTCTGAGGACATGGCATGGTGATTTGCAGTTCTTAGGTTAATTAACAACTTTCTATGCAAATATTACTGAGAATTTAATTCATACTAAGACTTGACTCATATTACTAATCTACACAAAAGTACAATTGGCTGTAGTGAGGTTTTGACCCAATGTGCCCATTTAAAAAAAAACCTCACTATAATAATACAACAATCTTTTTGTAGTGTCAAGAAAATGTACATTTGGTTTTAATTTTTAACTTTTTAAGACTCAAAAACCACAATTTACATGTAGCATGCGTACTGCATATAGAGTACATACATTTAAGCTTCAAGGTTTATCATTTAGAGTTAATAAGGAGGTGCAATCACATTTCTCTTTTTCATAATTTGTGTACATCCATGTTAATTTCTTAGACCTGAGGGGGCAGCTGTTGTTGTCTCTCTGTTGTCATGGCAATACAACACAACGCCTGTATTAATATATACTGTATATTCAGTTTTACAAAATGTCTTGAAAGCAACACAATTCAAATCATAAGCACTTAAATGGTAAAATATCTCAAATAAGCTGTGACCAGTGTATGTCATGAGTAATTTAATTAACAAACAGTAAATATGACAAACATTACACCACTAAGCTAACACTTAGCAGATTCAACAGTGGTAGTATTTTGGTAACGCTAGAATTCACTAAATGAGCTGATGAAAAACATCATATTATTTAGCAATAATGACAAATTTCTTCCCTTTTCTGTTTTCTGATCATAACTCGAATTTCTATGATTTATGCTTTTGGCATCAGCTAATTGTTTTGTGTCACATGGAAATGATTCCAAATATAAACCCTCAAACAGACAAGAACCTATAAGAAGATGCAGATTTTGTAAAAAAAAATAAAATAAAAAAAAAAAAAAAAATAAAACTTTAACACAGTAGTCCCTTTTCCACAGCCCTTATGTCACAGGAATATTGCACCTTTATTCTAGAATGACATCAGTGTAAACAAAATGGTGGGATCACTTGGTCCCACCTATATCGCAGCTGTGTAATGCCTCTGGAGGTAACAGCAGAACTGTGATAAAGGCAGACTCGTGATTCTGGAATGGTATGTAAAACAAACACCTCTCGTTCCACAACCAAGGTGTAATGTTTTTATGACCTATTGCATGTGTTAAACCCTCAACCGGAGAGGATTTGACAATAAGTGTGGGCTGTGTACAATAAACAGACATGTCAACACAACCAGAAATGTGTGGAATTGGGGAGATGCAGAGATCTGACTCTATCCATGCTAACATTCATGGACCAACGGGCCAACTCTGGAGAGGATAGCAACACTGCTATGCTCTGGGTGTTTTTTGACATGGAAGTGATATATCACTGTATATGCTGTGTCCTTTTGATTCTAGAACACAGATCTGTTGTGTAAAAGTCTGTCCTGTCTGGTGGTGGGATCACTATCTCACCTTTTGTTTTCGGGATCTCTGTGTAAAAGTTGCTCATATTCCAGTGTTTTTTTTATATTGTTGCATACAGAATAATAGTAAACTTTTAATACGATAATGCAGATTAGTACATCACTGCCAATACAAGTTATTGGTAGTGAGACTTTTGCCTTGGGGGTGCAGGTGCAACACCTTCATTTTAAAACGTATCCTTAGTTATTGTGTCATTTTTAGCTCAATGACAGCTGACTCAGAGAAAGCTTAACACAAATCTCTCTTGCCCTTTCCATCCCTCTATTTGGTATTTCTTCTCTGTGTTCAACTTCACACCTGACAGGAGATAAAATCCTCGTCCTACATGTGGAAAATTATGTGGTAAAGTATCTATGTGTTGATCCTCAAGTCAGTGGAAAATGACAGAAAATATCCTGGCATTTTGCTGTCTGCAGGTGTATTCTACCTAATTTTACACATTTCACAACACATGGAAACAGCACACAGTGTTCTCATCGTCTGGACGCATTATTCATATGAAGATTCTGTAGGTATTTGGTAAAATGGTAATTGCCACAAATATATGATGCAAGTGTGAAAGTGTCTTTGACAACCGTGAAATATGGAATAAATAGCTATTTTCTGGTGCACTTAAGGCTCTATACATAGCTTATTATTTTGCTTGGTAGAAATCACATAGCCAGACTATCACACCATAGACACACAACACCTTTCAGCCTCACATCCCGTTTATACCCCAATCTCCTTTAGCCCGTGAGTAGATGTCAGTTCATGGGAATTTAAATTGTTTTTCTTGGCCTCAGACAATGGAATGATAATGGATAATGGTGATCCAGCAGGCAAAAAGAAGGAAAAGAGAATGAAAATGGTCAAGGTTGGTAGAGTAAATTTCCTGGGGTCAGAGGTCTAGGGATTAGCAGATGTCAGAGGGAATGCTGAGAGCACGGTGCGATGCAGGGGTGGAAGGGTTTAGGGTATATAGGAATTGGGTGGGGGATACGATAGTGATCCCAGACTAGGTTCTAACATTCACCCCAGGTCACAGTTACTTCTTCTTGGAGCCACATTAAAATAATGGTTTTTTTTTTACTTAAGATTCCTTTTCTTTGCCTCTAACGAGTCTTCTTTTCCTTTCCTCCCCCTATGTTTGTTCGTGGGAATCCTTTTGTCTCAACATCCATCCCGCCTTCTACAGGTAAGTATTTATTTCAATACAGATTAGCACGCAAACCATTTAATGCCCATTGTTCTGCTGAATGAACACACTCATGACAGTACACACCCAACCAAAGAGGTAACAGCTTTTAATAGAGATACAGAGATCATGACGGGAAGAACAATCACTAGATTTAAGAGTAATGCTCTTAACAGGATTTTCAACATATGTTCTCATGCACCCCAAATTACACACTTAAACAAGTATCCTACCCAATCCTCCCAGGCTGAGCTGCTAATATTTGTTCTGAGGACCCGTCTGTGTGTGTTTAAGCCCAGCTGGGATCCTGGTAAGTGCAGAGGGAGTGAGAGCAGGATGCCGAGGAGAGAATAAAATCTAGAAAATTGGCTTAATTGGCTTAAATTAAAACAGCAAAGCAGGAATTGGAGTAAATGTTGGGTGAGGTTATCTGGAACGATGCACTTGTACAAGTATTGCATGTGTCTGTGTGGGAGTGCACCATAGCAAGTTGCTAGCCTTGCCTCAGTTCCTTCCTGCGGGTTACTTGGCACCAGATGGACTCCTTCAGTGAGGAGCAGCTAAGGAGTTTGATGAGCCCCAGCGAGGCCCTGCATGAAGAACGAGGCTCCACCTTCTGTAGCTCCATCAGGGGGATGGCAGTAAACAGGCCTTGGGAGGGCTGTTAAACTTTCATCCACACTTGTCCTCCCACCCTCCACAGCTGGTTCAGCCCATATCCGTAGTCCCAAAGAGGCCAAGGGCAGGGTCACCACCTCCTCTACAGTCGTAAAGCATCACTCCCACAGAAGAAGGAGCTCCTTTATGTTTTATTCTTAGTAGTTTAGTATAATTTGTGAAGCACTTTCAACAGATTGTCATTCTATGCACAATTATTTGTACTTTGGCCTATAGGGTACTCTTTTTTTTTTTTTCTCCCGCTTCCTTCCATCTGCATTTCCCATTAAGTGTACATTGTAAAATGTAAGGGGGTGTGGTATCTACCCTATTGTGCACAGAGTATTACTCCTTTACTGTATTTCTTAGTAGCAAACATCATTCCTCCTACACTAGTGTTATCCCTTCAGGGTCACTGTCAGGAAAAAGGGAGGTGATGCATCGAGACTCTATCTTGTTTGGACTGCTATCTTCTTGTGAGGGGCTCCTTTGTTCTGATCACCTTCTTTATCAGACACTGAGAGCCAAGGAGAGGAGACATTCTCAGACAAAAAAATAACAAAGTGTCACAATACCCTATGGATGACTTCAACAGTGTAGGAATAGTGAGAGTTTCAAAATGCTGACTGGGATCGGCTGTTCTGAACAGGTGGTTTTAGTCATAAGGCAGCAGTGGAGCATATAGAGCGAGGCTCATCCAACACAGATTGCATTCAAGCAGCTTACAGATAAGAAGACAGCAGCAGGGTGGTGGAATTGATGAGTCAAGAAAAACACTTTTTTTTTTTTGGACGGTTCACCCAGAGTGACAGAAAGCTCAGACCAAGCTCAGGTGAGTTTAAGAAATTGACTGAATTTAAGGAACATTACTTGACCCTGAGAGCACAGCAGAGACACTAAAAAACATCCCACAATTCAACATGAGGTATAAACAAAGTTTAAGAAACAGCTTTGTATCCATTTGGAATATAAAGAGGCTTTTCTCTCCAGCACCACTTGATGACATAACCAGAGTGAATGAGAAAAAGAGACAGAGGAAATGACCATCCATAAACATGGCATGTCTCATCGGCTGTGTTGTGTGATTATTGGATAAGGCACAGAAGGTTGTCTGGAGAACATCTTCAATGGCCGTTTCCTTTTTTCCAGTGACTTGCTGGACAGGCTGACACCCTCTATCTCACTGAAGCTGTCAAACTCTGCCAGCAGGGATTCTCTCAGCCTGAATGTCTAAAAGATTTAACAGGGCACACTTGTTAGACTGTGTGTTACAATCACACAGTGTGTGTGTACTTTTGCACTGTGCTTGGTTACCATTCTACCATTTTTGACTGTGCATGTGGAGTTTGAGTAGATTGATTGCAAAAAGACTTATACACCATTTGATTTCAAACATTTGAATTGACTTTGTGGAACAGCAAAATCTGAAAACCTGAAAGCATATACACAAACATTCAGGAGTCATGGAGTGCATATCAGCAGCAGTGTGCAGCCCCTATTTACACAGATATTCATAAAGTGGGTTGTGCCTGACAGATATCCACACTCAATAATTCTATTAGAAGACAGGTATTCCAATTAAAAAATCCCTGCTGATTTGATTTGCATATTTGTAATATCTTACATTAAAAAAAATATGTTTTTTCTGCCTTCTAAACCATCCATCTAACTCTTACTACAGGTAAAACAGTATTTTATTCATACCTAGCATGCAATAATATAATTCTTACAGTAATCTAATATATACCTTCAACAACAAGTATATTTCCTCAAAGTTAATTTGCATATGTTGTTCATGTATTTGTGCAAGAACATACAGGACATTATAGAGTGGAGCATGTTGTTACACTTCACTTTATTTATTTATTTATTTTTGCAGTAAAGTCTAATGTAAACAAACATATATGGCTGAGCTGCTTTATTCTAGTATTATTGCTTAGAGGGGAAATTCTTATCCAAGCTGTCATTCCACAGTAAATACTGTTGAAGTAGAAGTAGACAGAACATAGACAGAGGTTCAGGCTGTGTAATGGCTTCTTTCCTCTTTTAGAATTTGCTCTTGCTGATGCTTGGCATCTCTTCCAATCCATACCACATTGTTTACTGTTTAAATAAAAGCTGAAAACCTTTCAAAAGTAGTTTGGGATTTCCATTGTAACATCACCAGTATTTTCTCGAGCTTTGAGTTCCCATTCCTGCTTGACTAGAGAGATGGTGAGTGCAGGAGAAAGTACAAGACCCAGACAGGTTTTTATCTCCCTAGCCAAGCTGCTGTTGGAGTCTGAACTGCCTACTTGCTAACCCTGTCAGGACTAGACAGAGGACGCTGGTGGAATGAGACCTGAGGATGACTTGTGTGTCACTCTTGGCTTATATCCTCTTCCTTCACTATGTGAAAGCCACAGGCTTAGTGAGGAGGCAAGCTGCAACACACAAAGTGGGGAGTTACATTCCTGACATTGTTGCATGAGCCAGTCAGAGGTAATTGTTTATTTGAATATTTCAGTGCGGGACTGATTCCTCATGTTGGTTGCTCAGAAAACAAATTACAAACTGTGCAATGCTGTTGAGGAAGATTGTGTGATGAATGAAGCACCAAGTCCCCATGTGCAGAATTTGGCAGAACATCCTGCCATTTATAAAAACAAAGACACATATTCCAATGAGTATGAACGCCATTTTTTTCTAACCTGTGGGGAAATGAAACCTTGCCTTGAATCCAGGATTTAACCTGATCTTCTTACTGGCTCTATACCTTTGTTTACAAAATTGAAACTGCAAGGGAGGGAGAGCACACATCAAAGTAACCAAGATAAACACTGCAGATATTGAATTGCCACATGTCTGTAATAGTTAACTATGGCAGTTTACAAACGTTCTCCCATGGTCTTTTCTTTGTCGTCACGGTCATGTCCACATAGAATGTCAGTACTGGGCAGTGAACACATCAAAGACTGTTTACCTATCAAACACTCAGTGCAGAGTGGGAGATGTTTATTTGGCCCTGGGCTCTCATTCAGCTAATAGGCAGGGTTTCACTCTTGATGAATTGTCAAAAAGAAAGTGCCACATTCCTCCTCTGATGGCACTTTGAGAGTGTTATTGCTTTTTTATTGCTTTCCTCCCTTAATGAGTGGAAGGCAGCCCAATTACCAGCAGAGGCCATCAGGTTTCATCTCCGTAACGCATTTCAACCGGCAAGTATTATTATTGTTCATTAGGTTAGGGCCAGAATCTGCGTAGCTAATGAGAAAGCAGAGCAGCCAGGAACCCTCATGTACCAACAAGACCACAGTTCAATTAATTATAACGTATCGCCTAATAATGCCTTGAGAGAGAAGTGCAATCATCAGTTCTTATTTTCTTTTTCTTACTTCCTTTAAAGAAATATCACAGTAAGTTGCATAGTGGGGAATGTTTGTTTAAACAGCGACTCTCTGAAGGAGTTGAGTTCGGTAAAGGACTGTTGAAAGAGTGCTGTGTGTTTGTTGGCAACGAGAGGAGACTGGGACTGCCAACCCCGCTGTTTAAGTACACACAGTGTTATTGGGTTACTCTGGGGGGGTTGGGAGTAGATTTGGTGGGTCGGATTAACATGGGGGCAGAGAGCAGACAGCTGGGTGTTTCTGGTGCCACAGGATGGGATGCATTTATGTCTGTGCCCAAGAGGGAAAATAAAAGAAGTTAGAAGGAAAGAGAAATAGTGAGCCGCTGTAACAGCCTTTGCTCAACCATTTTCTCCACCGCATTTACTCCTTCTCCTACCGGGGCCATTTCTAGTTTACAGTCTGTGGCATAAACACGGAACTACTTCCCTCAATGTGAGAGGGCTTCAGGTGAAAAACAGAGGCTATCACCTCCATCTCAGGGCCCCCGGAGACTCACCTCATCTTCCAGTCTACCAGGCAGGAGCTCGCCAAGGTCTAATTAGCTCACCGACACAGAACGCAGCCAGAGTAATTGCGCTGAGTGTGGAAACTCAGCCCGTAGCAACCTGGGCTTGTGTACACATGAGGCTGCTCAAATAACGTGGTGCTGTGGCAGGCGGCCACCACAATCTTCTCTCCTTTATTTATTCACTTACTCATCCATTGAGTCACTTAGCCCTGCTTGCCATCCTCGCTCTGACGCTTAATCAGATTTACCACGCTGTTAGGACTGTTTCAGTCTTTATTTTTTCTCTCTGTGGCTTTACTGCTTTTTTATTTGGAGCTGTCAGTCATTCTTGCTTCCATTTCTTTTCCGTCTTTTTTGTGGCCTTTTATCCCATTTTACTCTTATGGATTCTGGGGACGGTACTGTAATTTAGGTCACAAATTCAGTCCCGTGTACATGTGGAATCTGTCTCACCTAATTGCTATATTCTTTTTTAGAAAGGCTGACTCAACTCATATTGATTCTGGAAATGGTTGCAAGGCCTTTCAGAAAAAAACGCCACCATTCAAATCCTGTTTCTGATTGGAACAGAATCCAAAAATCCAGATATTTATACTGTAGAGCAGGGGTTGAGTGATGTGGACACAAATCATATCTCAGTGTATTTTTCTCCAATGCCAATAAACTGTATTTCTTAGTATATTTTCCATCAATTGTAACATAAAACCATATGAGTTGTATTGATATCAAAAACAATTCCGGAACACAATATTGTTCACAGCTGTACAAACTAAACTGAGTTACTCTAGCCAGTCGAATTGCTCTGTCCAATACTCCTCTCAGAATCATCTTCTCTGTGACTCATTGCAGTTTCACTCCTTTCTGAGTTCTTTGTTCCCACAATAAAGACACTGAAAGACAATAGAGATGATCTGGTGTCATGACTTTTATAGTAGTTACGCAGTTCAATATTGTACTAAAACTTTTAATACTAACAGTCTCTAAAGAATAAACTTAATTACTAAAAAGTGATTTTTTTAAAAACTCCCTACCCAAGCAACGTCCATGCAAGAAACAACAACTTGATGCAATGCCACTCAACCCATGTAAAAATAAATATCTGAGGAAAAAAAATAAGTGGCACAAGCAAAATTCTTCAGTTCCATGTAACACAGAACAATAAGCTACAATACACTGAGCATATATGAGACATTCCCTAGTCACAAGTACAATATTGCTCATGTCATCACTGAACAGACCAAAATGATGGAAATTCCAGTGTCCAGATTGTTGTATTTGTAATATTTTTCCAGGCTTCAGATTCGTAAGGACAAATAAGAAAATAAAAAAAATAGAAAACAGAACCCTTTAGAATTCACAATTGCGCACATGAAGACAACACATACTCATAAGATGATTGAAACATGGGAGGATAAGTCATTTCAGAATTTAATGGAGAATCTATTCACTCCCCCTGAGACAGGAGTATTTAGTATTGTCACCAAGGGCAAGCAGGGAGGGGTCAGGAGTCATAGGGGGGTGAAAATGGTCCCATCTAACCTTCACCATCGTTCATCCTGATGGCTGGTTTAAGGGAGGAACCAGGAAAAAAGGAAAGCTGGATAGAAGAGGAGGACACTTGGAGCATGGGGTGACTCAGACCAGGCTTCCTGCTATGATGGATAGAGGATGTTTAAAGGGAAAAGATCAGTGGATGCCGGTGTAGCTGGCAAGTAGAGAATAAGAGAGACGGCTGAATAAAATGATTCATCGCTAGGGAAAAGGTATTAGTCTGATTGAAGGAGCTGTATAAAGAGATGGTGGAAGAGGAATAAAACAGAGGGAGGGGTTGAGGGAGTGACATAATCTCAGAGGTGTAAAGGTGAAGATTTGGTAAAAGAAGGAATTAAGGGTGGATACCAGATGGAGAGTATTCCAGGGAATGTTAAATAATCATGCTGAGACTAAAGAGGGAGAGGAGGAATGGGTTTTGTTTTGTCTTATCCTGTGCCTTCTAAGTGCCATTTTTTCCTGCTGTCTGTCTAGTGGTGGGTCGTGGGTATTAGGGGGATTATGAATTTTGCCAGGCAGACCGAGGTTAAGATGAATGGTTGTCCTTTTGGATCCAAGATGGTCATTATCATTCCCACATGGTGCCGCCAGATAAAGCCCCTGAAGCCTTTTTGATTCAGATGGGTTTGTTGTCCATCTCATTTTTCTTTTGTTTCTTTGTTTTCTCTGTAAATGTGCTTCTACTTTATACCCCATTGTGAAGGAGAGTGAAGCCGGTCATAGCTTGGTTTGTTACTTTGGCATCCATCAGTTTTAGGACTTCTCTGTTACTGCGGTAAGAAATAAAACAAGAGCATCGGTTGTACAGTACTTCTGAATAATTAAATGGAAATAAAACTGTAATTGTTTAAAACATTGCTGAATTTAGTTTTTTGTTTTGTTTTTTTTCAATGAAAAATCAGTTGATCTTAACTTTAATAACAGATAAATTATGTACTTGGAGGACATTTGTCAATTATATGCCACTTTTGGAAGAAAGTTATGTAAATTGTCATTACAGATTGGACAGTGGTCTCATGCAGTTATTCATTTCAAGGTTGTTTTAACATAACATAATTTGACATTATGTGGAGAGGTTTAAAAAATATTTGAAAGCTTAATTTTACTTTCCTTGGCTTTCTGAAAGGTACTTAAAAAAAAAAGAGTATATTCATTGTTTTTTGTTGGGGGTGTCTTTTTTGTCATTCTGGGCTTTCTTTATTCAGCCATAGAAGGACATTATTTTTGTCCACAGTGGAACACTGCAATAAAGTATCCATCTGTTGCCTTGGTAGCAAATAACAGGGTTTAAAACAATTTCTCACATGGATTCCCCTAATGGTTATCTCTGTGTCATTCTTCACCAATCAGAGACCAGTGTGATTAGCCATGTCTGTCATTGGTGAAAGGCCTCCATACACAGTGCCACTGCAGTTTTATGTCTGAATAGACTTGGGAAGGAAGCTCTCTCTAGTGGCTGCCTGGACACTGGAGCCATTCATATTCACAACCACTTTTGTAGTGTCACTTCAATATTGTAGCACGGGGAAACATGTTGACATTCCTCTCTACAGGATTATTGTCAGTCTTTGTGCTGTCCATTAGGGCTGAGTTGCACATTATTTTCAGCAAATAATAATACAGTCCGGCTGTTGCATGATTCTGTTGGATAGAAATGGGCTTTAACTGACAGGGAGATGATGAACTGTCACATAGTCAGCCCTCACTGGCAAATCTAGCTAGTTTGGACTATTTCAGTTCAGCCAAGGTTTTATCACACTGTAGCCTTTGTATGTAGCTTGTGTTTACTGCCTGTGGCGGTGAGCATTGTAAATATGAATACATAATTGTAATTATGGGATGTGTGGATGTGTCTTTATGTATTTGTTCACATTAACTGTCTCTAAAATGCACTTTGCCTTTGCACTTTGTCCATACCTCTTCCTTTGTGTTGTCTATGTTTGCTCAGCAGTGGACACAGACCTCAGCTAAGAGCATCTGGGGTGCTATGATTAAGTATTAATTCAGGCGTGTGATCGATTTCCCTCCAGCTGCTGCAAAAGAACTGAGCACAGAGGGCAATGTTCAAACCCTGACTTGGATTAGTGTTCAACAGGAGATTTGTTGGGTTTTTTTTTTTTTTTTTTTTTTTTCTCTAGGCACAGTGTACAATATGCACTGCCGAATTGCCCAGACAGACCACACGCACACAAAGAAATGTTAGTTCTTGCTTTACCATGATTTTGTACTTTTTGCATTTTTCCTTTCCAAACACAAGCATCAAACACTTGTCAGAAATGCAGAATCGTAGCTCTGTGCTCTCTAACAAAAGGATGGAGTGTGCTATTTTGATCAAAGAATAGAACCCACATCTTTTTTAGTCTTTCCAAGAGAAGCAAACAGGCTTTGTTTCAAAGATGCATCCCTATCTCTTCAGCACCCCCTCACCCCCCGCAGATCACTTGACTTGTGACCCCTGCTCAGGATAGATTGACACTCCTACCACTCAGTCAGTGGAAGGGCCTCCCACCCTACCTCTAACCCTGCAGGTCACCAATTACGCTGCATGTCCGTCATCCATGGAGCCATCCCAAACCCCCCTTTCCTTGCTGATGATACCCGCCACAGGGAGGCCATGTTGGTGCTGTCCATTTGTCTTCATCAGGGTCTATCACCGTGGAGGCCTCCTTAGCCCCAAAGGGCCTCACATCTGTGGACGTGTCTCACTCACTGCCTGCAGCTTTCCTTGATAGGCCCGTGCATATGCCCATACCTTTAAAGCATCTGATGGCAGGTAGAATGGCAGCTTATTACATTGAGCAGTTTTGTTTTCAGCATGATAATGAAGAATGGGAATGGGGTGCAAGCAGAGGGCAGTGCACTGGATAACGACAGTGTACCGGCCAGCACTGGAGCCTTTTACAGGCCAGTATATTTCTTTGGAATTGGAGGGTGCGGACCAAGATTGAAATGGCAGGCAGAGGCCAGTAAATGGGCCTGTCAACACAGCCAACCTTGCTTTGAGTTTACTGTTTTAGTATCATTTTTGCGTGTGTGCTTCTCTGTGTGTGTTCATACATGTGTGTACAAACGTGTGTGAGAGAGCATGCACCCTCATCACTCAAGTTGAATAGACGTCAGCCAGCAGTGAAATTAGACTGTCTCTCCCTCAGTGTTGGACTGTCACTGCTGAGATGGAAGGAGGGTGAATGCTTTGGTCCCAAGGCACTTTTAGTGGAGGCCCATTTTGAAGTGTTTAATGTTTGACACACACTGACACACTGTCAAAAGCACAATGACCTACAAACAGCTATACTCTTCATCACAAAGGTATGGCGAAGCGACAACATAGGGTCATATACGCACAGTCCAATACCCATTAAATCAGCCAAGCAATGGTTGTTTTATCTAAGCATCTCTATTTGGCACCAACTCAGAAACTAGCAGTTGACATTCCAGTAAGTCAATCCAGTTGATTGCCTGAAACAGTTGGAATTGTTGCCTTTTGTTACTTTGACATAGTGATTTTATGAAGGAGGATTAAGTCATATACGTCTCTATGTAGTCTATAAACCACATAGTGCTTCCTCAAATATGTTGTCTTGCAAAGTGATCAAATACCCAGAAAGTTTCTTTCTGCCTCTGGTTTTCAATAATTTTAGGTAAAGTGTTGGGGGAGGAGGAAAGTATATATTCTAAAGCTTCTGAGATTTGATAAAGAGGGTTATGCATGCATGTGCATGTGTGGGCACATGGATTTCAAGGTTAATCTCTGGATTGCCCTCTCATCTCAAGCTTATGATTATAAGGTTTGGTAATTACTATGTATATAGTCATTTTACTTTTCCTCCCTTTGTTTGCATTCAACCTTTTTTTGGCTGTACACATCTCACTAGGAACACATTTTCTTTGTTTTTTTTTTGTCTTTTTCTTCTTCTAAAGATTTTTCTCTCTAAGCAATCTGTGTGAATCTATTCTTTCTTTCTTTTTGTCTTTCTTTCTTTCTTTCTTTTTTTTCTGAGTGGAGGAGGCTTAGAAACAGCTGCAGACACACAGCTTGTTGTGACTTTATGATGATATTGCGCATGCACTCCCTAAAGCATCTCTTTGTCTGACAGCTAAGTGGAGTGAGGTTACAGTCTCTTATTTTATCAGGCTTTTACCACTCCTCCGCTTCCCTCTCTCTCCCATTACAGGTCATCCTGCAGTATCTCCCACTGCTATGCTTAAATGTTTAAAAGCCTTTCTCCTTCAGTTTTACTGTTTGTTTAGTTTTTTTGTTTTATTATTTTACCATGCTTCCCATTTATATAGTCCATTGTAATATTACTGTCTCTCCTTTTTCTCTTTGTATGTCTGTTTTTTATTTGTTGTTGTTTTTTGTATTATGTTTATGTGTTCTGATGAGAATAAGTGCCATGCAAGGTGCTTGGCCTGGCATTTGCACAACTCTACCATTGATCCTGACAAACACACCAGGCTAAATATGTCCATGGAGAACTGGTAGAAGCTACTTTTCCATATATACTATATTATTTTCTCTTAATTTATGCAGTTATTGGATTCCTCAGGTCCCATTCTCAACCTATCCTGTGATCCTCGTGTTTATACAAGGTCTGGTTGTCCTTGCAGATTTAGCCACTTTAATTTGCGGTTGCCCATAAACGCTGTGTTGATTCACGGTTGGTAATTTAGCGTGTGGCCACGAGGGGAGTGGACAGACCCTGGTTCCTGCTCATTAATAGCAGGGCTGCGACAGAGAGAGAGTGGAAAGTGGAAAGTCCTCCAGGCTTCATTGATTCACTGTCTCCATGCTGCATACTGATGCAAGCAGGCCTGTCTAATGCTCTAGTTCAACAACCTTAGTGGGTAGAGTGAGAGTGAGGGAGAGCAACAAAATATGTCTCGGTCTGACTGATGCAAAGGAGATTACTGTCTCTGCTGAACTACCCTACTGCTACCTACTCTGCTACACCACCACTCTCCAGAGAGGGCACTGCACTATGGGGAAGGTATAACGTATGTTTTGGTTTTTCTAACTTTTCATTCACCATCTGTCAATGAGTTTTAGTCATCTCAGAGTTATGTGTTTAGATACATGGCTTGAAAACAAAGAATTAGTATTTTTATTAATTTTATTTTATTTTTTTTTTACAGCTGAGCCCTGTATATGGTCTGTAACTCCACCAGTTTGTGGTGTGTTGGTGTTGACTAATGGTAATGAAGACTAATGGTTCATTAGCTACCACTAAATCACTGTTGATGTTCAGTGAAAACAGTCATGACCTTGATGGCCCTTCCAGACACCCAGAGGCTCTGGCAAGTGAACCCAAAAGGTTAAAGGTCAGTTAAAACAGTTAACAGAGCAAGAGTAACACCTGACATGAGCCACTGTGACCTAAGAAGCAAAGAGTCCACACTGACTTGTCATATGTGTCACCCCATCTTGGAAGAAGACACACATGTAGGTCATTACTGTGAGTAGTATATAGACAAAATGTGTAGGTTGTGAAAGATACACAATTGTAGTCTCATATTCTCTGTGATGTACAACAGCATACAGCTGTATATGTGATTACAGACAAAGGGGATTAAACAGAAGTGTAATGGACTGAACAGGCTGAAACTGGAACTGGTAGCAGTGAAGTAGCAAAACAAGTAGTTGAAACTTAGTGTCACTTTTGACATTTACATAAAGTAGGTTCATTAACAGTTGTACTCTGTAATCCTAAAAGTAATTGTATCTCGGCAAGTAAAAATTACTACATGGTACCATTTCATTAAGTTAGAATGTTATTATATTATATATTATAGTAGTAGTAGTAGTAGTAGTAGTAGTAGTAGTTGTATTCGTATTATTAATAATAATAATAATAATAATAATAATGTTTAAAAGTTTATTTTTCATGGCCTTGCCCTTAATGTACTTTTACAAGCAGAAAAAATGACCAGGAAGTACGAGGATTGATATGCCTCATAAAACAACACAAGGCTTAGATATATGTGCATATGTTTGGTTTTGAGGGTCTTTCTTCTTCAACAAAGAGCCTGGTGTTGCCAGTCTTGTTGCTCCCTACACTCCACTATGGTGGCTGTATGTTTGCGTGGCCGGTGTCAGCGCTGCTGAGGCCCTGTCTCCTCTCCAGGGAGTCTGCTTCTACTCGCTCACTTCATCCTCCTGCTGTTGCTGTCCTGAGGGACACCAACGCACACAGAACCCAGATTGAGTCACTCTTAGTTGGCCCTTCTCTATTCCAGCAACAACGCTAATTACATCTGAAATGGTAATAGATGAGGCCTCGTTAGCAGCTCTCACTCCCTTGAAAGATTCACAGACATGCATCAGAGGGGCCACTGATCGGTCTGAGCTCTTTCCTTCAAAGGCTGGACTTCACAGGGAGCTGGGGGCCCAATTCACTAATTACTCCTGCAGTTCCACACTGCTGCCCACTACATAGGCTGCACTGAGCAGCAGCTTTTCTCGCATCACCAGCGTTACTTTCAGACTAGCCTACCCTCAAACCCAAGCCAAACTACACAGGCGTGTTAAATCTATAATTCAATGATCAAATTAGTTCACTGTCTATTTTAGTTTCTCTATAAACCAGCTGTTCATGTGATGACTTCGCAAAATTCTGTTCTGTCATAATCACTGACAGTATACCCCCACCACCACAAGAAACACCTTCATATTATAACAACAGACAGAAATCATGTCATTATAGTTTAAGGATGAAAAAGCTGACATCTGTGAATGAAATATGTTATAATAAAATGGAATATTATTGCTTCCCATAACAGAATTAACCTTATTATGGCTAGAGTTTTGTTAATAAATGATCATACAGTAAAGTGAGTCTTTATCTGAGCTCAGTATTTTTAAATATTTCTGCACATAATGGGATTAAAATGTATCTAAAATTTGAATTGTGTTCACTGTAATGTCTCATCACACTCCACTCACATTTTGCCATTCACACAGACATATTTGTGTGTGTGTGTGTGCACTTTTAAAAAATCTAAATCCTAAAGTTTACCTGCAAAAAGTAACATATATCATGGAGCTGAACATCTGGCTTTTACATCTGTGCACATTAGGGTACAGATATTCCACAGTTCAGTTTGTACCCCTGTGTTCTTGTGCCTCAGTTGTCGATTCAGTTTCAGTTCATGTTTTATGTGTGAAGAGAACATTATTATTATTTTTTTTTAATTTTGCAAGGAAAACTGAATTTCACAATTGGAACAAATTGTATGACTGTACTGAATAAAGTAACCCTTTCTGTCCTGAACAATAGAACTCATTCATTTACTTATACTCAGTCATATAAAAGACAGGTGCACACTTAATGACCAAAGGGGGCTTTTTTAAATGAATTAATGCCCGTTCTGCATCGGGTTGTAAAAGAAAACAGCAGTATAAAAACACTGCAGTTATCTACCGTATGCATTTCCTTGTAGTGTGTTATCTTATACATGTATCAGAGTCCTGGACCTGGTTGGGAACCCACCAATGTATGGATGTAATGTGCACGAGTACAAGCAGATGCAGGTTTAGAAAAAGTGGTGAACTTTAGCAGGAATCTGATGTGTGAGGGGTCTGAAAGCACTTCTGTCACTGTCAACAGACACTGAGGGGCGGGGCTTCACCGTACTGCATCCTCACATACAGAAAGTGAGAGGGAGAGACCTGTGAGGTGAACTTTCACCTTTCACCACCAAAGCAAAAACAATTACAGAACCAAAATACTATGGGTGGGTGGATTGTACCATAGTTTTATTGAAAACCGTTGCATCCCTGGCTGGGAATAACGGCGTTAGAGTATAACTAACGTAGGCACATTTCGAGTAACGGATTAATTACTTCATTACTTTATCCACAACTGTATCGCCGTTACCGTTACTCGGGAAATAATGTGACGCGTTACAGGCTTGTTTCCACTATCGGAACTTCCTGGACTTTTTTGGGGGAACTACTTTTGAACGGGTCATGAATTAGCTCCGTTCTCTCAGGCGTGTGTCTTCATACAGAAATGGAACCTTTCGATGACGTTTTTATATCGCGTCAGTTTCTATGGTAACGTCACCAACAAAAAGCGCCAAAACAAAGCCTCAGAAGAGGCGGAAATCACAAAACTAGACCTGGACTAGGGATGACGAAATGCGTTAAAACATCTTGACCGATCACTGAGCCTCATTAACTGGTTGAAGTCGGTCACTGAGAAAAGAAAACACTTGCTTTGTCGGCTCGCACACACACACACGCACACACACATACACATACGCACACACACACACATGCACAGTGGTGCTTCAGTTACTTTTTAAACACGAGTCACACTGCCGAGCGATGTTATGTTAAAAGCTCATTTTAAACCATAGAGAAAATATGCAATATTCCAGGAAATTCTGCTGTTAAAAGTGGAAAAAAAACCTTCATGATTGCCACCAGCCTGCAGTTCTGCATAAACTCCTTTTGTCATCGCCATGTCATTTTAAGTAGACCTGTCAGATGGATAACACAACTCAACTACCGTGCTTTTGGGTTTCATGGTGGAAACTTTCTGTCCTAGTCTAGCTGCTATAGAAGTTCTAGCTTTGTGTTTCGTTTACGTTTCGAGCAAACATTTTAAACTGGCGTGAGGCATACCAAATAGATTAATTGAGGAAGCATCTTAAATCACATCCAAACTAACATCACAAAACAAGGATGGATACCCTGTTTAACAATTTTTTCATTTCTTTGAAAATTAAGAAGTAATGCAAAAATACTTTTCCTGGTAACTAATTACTTTGCTAGTAGAGTAACGTGATTAACGCAATTACTTTTGGGGGGAAGTAACTAGTACTTGTAATTAATTACTTTTTCAAAGTAACTTACCCAGCACTGGGTGCACATATACAGTAATATATTGACTGGTATATACCTTTATCAGGATCTTTATTGGTTCAGATCTGTGGCCTGGCTCTCTTTATTGCTGAAGTGATTTAATTTCACTGAATCCCATTAGATTTCATTATCATCTGTGTTTTATTCACTTGATGTTGGGAAGGGGATGGAGTCAACAAGAAGATTAGACGCTACTCTAATTGTGGTGTGGTTTACAGTGGGCCTGTTTGCCTGCATCGATCCACAGTGAGAAATAATAATAAAATGGAAGTAAAGCGATGCAGGGAAGGAAGAGGCGGCAAGTGAGCAGGGCCTCGTTACTGAAGGAATGATGTATTGATCGTGTCTGACAGCGTGCTGTGGACCGATCAATCCTGATGGGCAAGAGGAGCCTGTTAGGAGATTCTCCTGGGTCGTCAGGGTCGCTCAGACTACAGGCAATGGGAGAGAAATTAACTCATCAAGGAAAAAGGATAGATGGATGGATGAATAATCAGTAGAAACACATTTAAATAGCAAGGTGACTTAAGGTAGGAAGGCTATTGTTATGTGCACGTGTGATTGAATTATCTGTAGGTATTCAGAGACAAAAAGAAAGAAAGTTTATTCCCACTGTGTTTCTTCTATATATTGACCTGTATCTGTCTAGAAGAGTTGCATACTGTTTTGACCGCATTCCTGCAAAATGAATGAAGGTTTATAACTCAAGAGTAAAAATCAAATCAATCTACCTGAATCGGTAAATACTTTTAGATAATGAGGGAGAAATAGAGACAGAGGGAAAAAATTAATGCTAGTAGAGATGTAGTATCATCTGTCTCGACTGTCCAGTATTTATTCGTGATGCCTGTCTCCTTTCCCCTTGAGTACACTATGGCTGGCCTTGCCTGAGCTAATTGATAGCCTGTACGTTAATTTAAGTCAGACATGAGTGGCTGCTATTAATGAAGGTGGAATTTGCTGGGCTGACAGTGAAGTGAGTGCTCACGGGAGAGTGATCTACAGCTTGAGGCACAGTCTAGAGGCAGATGCTGGAGTGGTGTAGAGTAGTGCAGTCATTATATTTCAAGAAGGCATTCACTGTGAACCCAAAATTAATCAATTTTTACTGTAAAATTACCGCTATAAATTGGTCTTAAGCAGAAATATGAGCAAAGTTCCACTCTTCAAATTGCACGGACAAAACTCATAGGATAATGATGATGTGAGCAGGAGGGATCACTTTATAAAATGTAAGGCTGGGTTTGTTTGTTTTTCATAGTAATATATCCTGCCACACTGGTAGGCCATTTGCATTAAGCTCCCCACATAATTGCTGGCATTAATAGTGCACACATTTACAAAGTATTGTCAGCCATGAAGTGATTATGGTAATCGGAGGATGAATTCTAGACAGCCATTTGAAAATATTCCTTTTTCTTTAATGAATCAATTGACTTGAGTCATTTCAGTCTTGTAGGGATGAGTAACCTAGAATTATCTATAGTAATGACAGGTTTTTAGTTGGGAAGAGGTGTTGGACAATATGTAACATGGTAGAGGTACATGTCTTAGTTGGTTCAATGTGTTTGTCAGTAACACGCTGCTGCAGGGTTATGTTGACGTAAAACATGCAACAATTACCTGCTGGATTGCGCTCCTGTGGAGAATGCTAACTACTAGTTGTCACAATAGCACAGTGAGGTCAGGGGTCCCTTTACTTAGCAGGGTGCTCACATGTCACCTTTCAGCTGTTTAAACAGAGGCTCCTGCCCCATCTCCTTTTATCTGCCCACCCCCACCCTCATATTTAATTCAGGTGGAGTACAAGGTATATATGACTCTGTCAGAGTGACATCTGAAGTACTAGACCCTTTACAACCATTAAGATCATTTTTGTACTGCTACTCATAATAATAATAATAATAATAATAACAATAACAATTTAATATTAATTCCCGGTCTGACCACTGAATATCTTGTCTTACACGTCTAACAAAAAATTATACTTCATTAATGTACAACGTATCAAAAACATGCCACACATTTTATATGTCATT
Source organism: Siphamia tubifer (assembly GCA_020466265.1). Taxonomy (NCBI): domain Eukaryota; kingdom Metazoa; phylum Chordata; class Actinopteri; order Kurtiformes; family Apogonidae; genus Siphamia; species Siphamia tubifer. Next base: position 40,714,178 of record CM035795.1, on the reverse strand, counting down.
ATCTTTCCTATGTCTGTCCAGCTGAGGGACAAAAAAGTGTAAGCGTCCATTCTGAAATGGACGTAGAGCAAGTAGTCAAGCATGAATGGAGCTTCTACCTCTTCATTTAAAGGCCTCTTTTGGTAAATGCACTGCACTTATATAGCGCTTTTCCACCTTCATGCTGCTCAAAGCGCTTTACATTAGCCTCACATTCATCCATACAGTCGTAACCAGTCCTACTGGGTATGACTGGTTCAGTGTCTTGCCCAAGAACACTTTGACATATGGACACCCAGAGCCGGGACTCGAACCGCCAACCTTTCGGTCACCAGATGACCCGCTCTACCAACTGAGGTGAAGGATACCTTCTTGTAGCTTGTTATGCTTCCACCATATTCAGACAAGCCATATAAAAATACAGTCCTCCATCCTTGCTATCATGGATTCAGTTATTCAGTTATTCATGGCTTGAGGCTGAATAATGAAAGATGGTGGAAAAAAAACACTTCACTCTGTTTCTCTATCAGCCTCTCCCTCTCTCTGTCTCATTCACTCTCTAGACTAGATTGCTTCTCAGTTCTTGACTTCTATTGAGTAGGGGCATCTCCAGCTTTAGTGAAGTCAAAATAATTGGGAAAAAGTCAATAAAATGGCATTAGGAATTCAGTGATGCTAATGCAAATTGAAAATGATTAGCTAATCCATACTAATCAAACTGTCGAAATCTGTCACAAGAGCCATTGTCCATACAGGACATCTAAGCAAGGCTACCATTTGTGCATTCCGATATATTTGTACGTTATTTTCTGGCTCTACAGTATATTTTGAGAGTGCCTGAACATCTTGACAGTGATCGGTGCCATCAAAGAGCGCAGAGTGATGCTGCACATGAATACAGAAGTAGCTCTTTTGACGTCTGTGGTGGAGCAGAGGCTTGCACAGCACGGCAGCTGCGATTGCCACCGCTCTGTTCTGCTCTTTTATGTGACTGTGGGAGATGGAGGTATTTGAAGACAGGGATAAGGCTGGTGTTGCGACGCTGTCAGCCATTGCTTCATTCTTCACCTATAGTTGAAGGCAAGAAATCCAGCTCTAAGATATGACAAGTATGGACAGAAAGCAACCATAAGCTATGCTTAATTAATTGCAATTCACAGGTAGACATATGTTTTTCTATTACCTAAGACAGAAATGAATGATAGTGTTGAAAGGTACACATAAACAACATGGGGTCTTTGTTGTGTAGGTGTAGTTCATAGGGATGGCTTTGTGTCTTGTTTCTATGTACAACAGCACAATAATTTATCTCCCTACTCCATTGCACTTCTCCAAATGTACCTGCTTGCATATATTTGTCCAGCAGGGGGCAGAAATCCAGATGGGTAAAACACACTCTTGTGGAAGCCGTTATCAGTATGTGTAGTTCTAACTGAAAGAACTGATAAAACCACACACACTAATTGGGTTTTACAGCAACCACAGTCTCACAATGCTCTTTCATTACCCAAGGGACACCAGCGTGTCTGTGTTTTCTGTGTTTCAACATCTGTGTGTGTGTGTGTGTGTGTGTGTGGGTGTGTGGAAGAGCGTCTGTGCCTGTATCAGAGATATGTGTGTCATCCACCCCCACCGATCTGAGAGTGCAATACTTGTGTGCAATCACGGATTCCAGCAGAGAAAAGAAAACAGCTCAAGAGGTGTCTGCAGCCTCACTAAATGTCCTCTCCAACAACAGACGCTGCTCCTAATAGTTCCCCCCAATATCCTGCTTTCTGGGGTTGGACATGACGATTTCAAATGTCACTGTATCGCAGTGACCTTTCAAAGACCTGGAATTAATCATAGAAAGAAAAAAAAAACGTGCTCACTATCTTAAATGGCAAGAATAGTCACCTTTGATCCAGGAATTTCAATGGATTGTCTATGAATTGAACTGATTTAGAACAGTTCAAGGTCTAGTATTTTACACCGTTTGGTGTTTTTAAAAGCAAATTATATAATGTGTGTATCAAAGGTGCACTTTTATATTAAGATGAAGTCAAAAATATGAATTATTTTACATTATATTAAGATACAGTAAAAAAAAAAAAAAAGCATTATTTTAAATAAGTTTTTTTCCCATTGATAGCTTGACCATATTTAAAATTAATCAGCAACTTAATTCTAATAAAGCTTAATTGCCTTTTTTCAGGTAGCTGCATGTACTGGGCTAGATTTCACTGAAGAATTGCACCTGATTTTTATCTCCTCTCATACACAGCTTATCTAGCACCATACCCAGTCCACCCCCTCTTCATGTCTTCTATCTTGAGCAGTTCTGGCTCAGTGGTTCTAGCTCATTGAATTATTAGCTAATTGCCAGGTGAAATCGTTATTGATTCTGTGTTGCACAGCAGGTACTCTAGATAGAAGTATATAGCCGGCTACACACTGGATTCTCCTACTGTGTGTTAGCTGGGGACTGTAAAGATAAAGGACACTGTGTGGGTGGGAGTAGAAACACTTGCGCGCGCACAAACACACACACACACACACACATAAAACATGAACACATACAGGGTCTTTTCACTGTTGTGTCTTTTGCTGCAGAATCTGTGCCCTAGAGAGCTATGGGATCACTGTGCTGTACTGCTTTTGAGCCAATGTCTTGTCCTTGCTATGTAGGTCGTCAGTGCCCTCCAACGATATCTTATCTCATCTGCAGTGCAGTCGATACTGTTGACAGAACTCTAAATAGCTACGGATTAGAAGTTGCTTCATTAACTTTGTTCCTTTGCCTAAATGATTGACCTCACAATAAAGAAACATCCCAAGCCTAAATAAATGTTTTGGACACGTTTTTAGTACTGATGCAGCATGGAAGAGGAAGACTGTGTAATCTAGCTTTCTGATGTTATGCCTAAGAAATGTTGAAGGGGGTTGGATAAAGCAGGAGAAGAAACAGAGGTTGTTTTTTTTGTTTTTTTTGTTGTGTGGTTGGTTTTTTGTAAAAGGAAAGCTGAGGGGCAGAACAGGAATGGTTTAGACACAGTACTCTGCACTGATCCTGAGCATGGCAGCCAGCGGTGTGTTTCAGATTGTTTTCCATTTGCATGATAATATGAGCATGAATTGACTCACACATATACACACACATGCACACACTCAGGGGTTATTACATACAACCAACGTTTCCAGCAGGCCAGATTACCTGAGTGGTTATCCAGGGTTTTACTCCCTGCCCTGAAATGAATGAAATTCCCCCCATTAGCACACAGGTTACATAAGCCTGGTGTACAGGTATATCCAGCTGCACTGAGGCAGTAAGCTGATTACAGATGGAACTAACACAATTACTCCTCTGTAATGCAATTAACACGAATTGGATTGTGAAATAAGCAACCGGACTGTCATACGGATTCTCTCAAGATATAGAGCTTCTCCACTGAATGACGCCAGAGAAGCTTCGATAAATCATTTAAATGCTTCACTAAGCTAGTTAATGTCAGATGCCTCAGCCCTGAAGTCTTTGCATAGCATGGCATGCAAATGCACAAACAACATGTATTAACTGTATTGTGTCGTAAGAGTTTTTACAACATGTGATATATGATTTATGTGGGCTATTTCAACATAGTTTGGTGTGATAAGTCTGTTATTAGTGCTGCCATTGCTGTGCCTTGTGCTGGGCACCTGCTTTGCACACTCTACTACACAGACATTTGAGATTGCAATGTATGCATATGAGTGTGTGGTACTTAGGTGAGCCTAATGTTGCAGTGATTTGCTGAGCAGGCAGCAGCACTGCTACAATTTATTTGAAGTATTTAGATGTTATGTGCAGCATTCAATCACGCTTCGGCACACACACATAAAGCATATAGCACATCTTCGGGATGATTGTGATGCAGGTTGTACAGAGGGGAATTTTCAGATGCACATTCTGAGTAAATGGTGAATTGCTTCTTCCCTCTCAATCATAAACTGCACACACATATATACACTGGGTTACAGAGACAGAGAAAAAGTCCCTATCCATGGGTGAAGGCTATTATAAAGGTCATCTCCGTATCTAGTTTAATTTTTTCTCTTCCTCAAGAGTTAAGATCTATAAAGTGATCAATAAATCTCTTTAAATGTCTCTGCATCTCAGCTGTATGTGATTTAACACCCTGCCTCATCTGCTCCCTGCTTTCTGACAGAGCTCACACTGACAGACCTCTACCTTTCTGTGCACACAAATCTAATGTATCACCCCACGCCCAAGCCACCCACACAGAAAATGGCCAGACCTCAACATTTGATTCCTGGTTCAGAGTCCCTTATAAGGTTGTGATCCAGAGACACCGAATGGTTCCTAGTATGAAAAATGTGTCACCTGTGATCTACAGTGGGGAACAAAGTGCCCTTAGGTGTGGGATTCTTCCTTTCAGGCAGTATTGATTGAAGGAAAGATGATCTGAGGAGGCCATTAGGAGGATTGAGGAGGGGGTCGACGGGCAAGGAAAGACTGTGATGAACACCTCTACAATCGTTACACCACATACGGGCCTTGCATGCAGATTCACATGCACATTGACGCAGACAGTAAAGTGGGATTAGTATAGAATTTACAGCAAGACTGTGTGAGATCACTTTACTATTGTATTCATTTAGTAGCTTGTTTATGCCCATTTGCAGCCGCCATATTAGCTCTGCATCTGCACCAAGTACACACATGACTGCACACTACTGATGGGTGGGGCTCTGTCACAATGAGCACAAGGAGACACAGTAATGGCACAAACACAGTGAATTTTTATGATGTCTACTAGTATATTTTGGGTCCAAGCACGAGATTGGTGTCTGGGGAGGGATGCTGAGTACAGTAAACTGGGCTATCTACAGCTGTCGTGAACACCTCTTTTCTTCCTCTTGCTTGTCCTGCAGTATAGTATGGAAGACACTTGCACTTGAGGCTCATCAGATCAAGCTAGATAAAAGCTGCTCAACTCTAGCAGAGAGCTTAATTAAAACAGGGTCTGCCATTGCAGAATGACACCTTTTACAAGCTCCTAACGGCTCTCTGCTCGCTGTTACTGCCAATCCAATTATAGACCAAAACAATAAAATAGACACGAAAGAAGCTGCAGCAAATAGGCTGGTGTGAAAGAAAAAGGGGGAAGCTATTAAAGATTATATGAAGATTCGTATAGTGGACTGCAGAACTAGGCTGCTGGGGTTTCATTTTCACTAGAGATGCTTGTGTAAGTGCCACGCTAGATAAGCAAGTCGGCTTGTGTTTGCACGCGTCTGTGTGTGTGTGTGTGTGTCTGTGTGTGTGTTTGTGTGTGCGTGCGCTGCAGTCGCTGAGGGAATCCATCCCTTCTCCCTCACTGTGGACACAGTTCAGCAGCATCCTGGGGATTATCTTTCCCTGTGGAAGGTCAGTCAATGCCATTAGGGCAGAGCTCACACAAATATGCTGAAACCACACACATAAATTGACCCACAAGCAACACTGTAGGTTTGTTTATTTTTAGATCCTATTTATTTTTTATCTTATAATAGTATTCCCAATTTCATTAGAGTTGCTCCTCTAGTGTGACAGAGACATGGCTGGACCTATAACATCTGTTACACTTGAACAGATGCATGAGAGGACTCTGTGGGGGGCTTCGTATTAAATATATAGCACTGCAGGTGAGGGAGAGATGGTGAAGATGGAAAAATAATGATGAAGGGTGATTGAAGGAGGTAATGGCAGTCAAGAGATACAGTCCATACTCTGCTTACGCTAAAAATAAGATCATTAGGGGATGGTCAAGTTAGTATGCCTTTGATTTCCCATTCTAAGACATGTGGGTTTCCACACAGACATAATAATATAAGGTTTTGCATCAGAGTCCAGTCGTTGGTAACCAAAAGCTTAAGCTAATGAGAGAGCCGTGTGTTTACCCCCCCCTCTAATGTGTTACCCCATGCTAATTCAAAGTGACATGTCTACCCAGACATACGAGACCGCGTGAGTTAAATTTTCATCCAGAGTGTTTCCCTAAAAAGAAAAATGACCCTGTACCACAAGCAATATTTTCACCCAAACTTTTATTATTGATAAGAATCAGTCACATCAGGCAGCTTTTCCATCTGCTGAATGGAAGATATGATTTTTCATACAAAAGACACTAAGGGGAGATATTTGTCTGTCTAGCTGAGTGTTTCTTTTCCTCACATTACTTCTTCCCCTATTTTTGCATACCTGATGCAGGAAGTACATCCACCTGCTCCTGTTCCGTCTATGCTGCCTCCTTCCTGGAATTGGCAGGAAATCAATCCCTCTCTCATCTACAGCCCCCCTCCCTTCTACTCCCCTTCCCAGTCTTCTCTTTACTTCATGTCTTACTCCCCCTTCCGGCTGTAGAGTGTCCATTCTGGACTAAACACAAGCATCAGCACAACATCAAGTCTTATCAGAGCAGGCACACAGACCCATGGGCACATTGTTCATCAGTATCAGCCAGCTCCAGTTTCAGCGCAGTCTGCATCTGCCAAGCCCCCCAAACACAGTCAGAGCTGTAAACAAGAGAACAGAAAGAAAACTGGAGTGGCCAACAAAATAAGTTTGTGACAAAGTACATCTTTAATTGTATCGTCTGTTAATTACAGAGAGCTATAGGAAAGGAAAAAAGATAGGGAGGATACAGTGCATCATTATTTATTATGCAAATGCATTCCATTTTAGACACAATTAAGTGATTAGAAAGCTGTCGCTCGATGCTCTCTTTCTTCTCCTTGTCCTTACTTGTCATTTTCTTTGCTTTTCAGCATATTACTGTAATGAAGCCATTTCTTCTTCAAGTGAATTTTAATGAGTTTTTAACTAACATTTTAATGAGCTATATATTACCATAAAGCATGGATTAGGCTAAATTGAATTGTGTGTGGGTCTGTGTGTAATGTGTGTTGGTATTGTTAAGGGGTGTAAGGGAAATAGGTTCATTAAGAGTTAATTATATTGTTTCTCAGGAGTCACAGCACATATATTTGCTGGATCGGACCACAGAGTGGCCCACCATGTACTCTCTGTCATTACAGTCCTGCCCAGAGGCTTGTTAGGCCAAATTAGGGGTGCTGTTTGAAAAATGACCAGATGAACGTAGCTGCTGTTTGAGTTTTGTGTTTGTCTAAGCTTATCTCCTGAATCAGAGGTAAAGCCACAGGATGAGAATGTATTGCATTCAGTTATGTTGAGTCTAGTTTTTCAAGACCTGTGAACGTCACGCCATCTCTTCAATGTGACCGCAATCTGAGAGGCAATAAGCACTATTTGAGATGAAGCCAATATGGTAATATTTTGGTGTAATGCTGCTGAAAGCCACCACATGCTGCTTCCAGTAGGATTCTGGAATCCTGAAATTGTCCACAACTGCTTTTTCACTGTCAGTATGTTTTTGTAGGAGTCCTTCTGGTCTCATTTACCTTATTTTGACCCCCTAGTAAGTCTACTGGCGGCTTTGTGGGATTTGATTAATGGGATTTTTACAGAGTCCTTATTACAATACCAAGTCTCTTAACTACATTAGCTAATGTTAATATTAATCTGGTATATGGTCTGTCAACTAGCCTGCTAATCACATTCACACAGTACTTGTATATGTTCATCATAACATCCCTAATTTGCAGTGAAGCTTAGTAAGGTAGCCCACACCCAGTTGGCATCCACCTCCACCACTATTATACAGTCTATGCCTTAATAGAGAATCTTTTTACCCTTCCCTGTTGTATTAAGTCTTATATTATGTCTTTCTTCTCTCTGTTTCTACACTAGAGCACACAGACTCGCTCTCTTTTATTCTCTCTAAGCTCCATTAAAGATGCACATTTCATATGATATCGCCACCTGCGATTTCCCTCAACTGTGGTATCACTGCTGGCCATATGATTTCCCTTTACTTTCACTCTTTTCCATATTTCCTGCATCTTATCTGTTAAAGTGACAGTGTTATTTACAATCCCTTAGCTCAGGATTTGTAGATAGGGAGAATGCTGGGGGGAGATCATATCGGGCTTGGCCATGGTCTATGGAGAATGATCGGATGTGCATGCATATGGCTTCATCTGAATCTCATCTGCAGTCAGTGCAGAGAGCGCTCTGACAAGTCTGTGAAACTGAGTGGAGGGGGAAGGATGCAAAGCATGGAACAAACGTAGAGGGACCTGAAAAAAATTGATGAACTGAGAAGCAAACAAAAGATGGAAGGAAAGAGAATGACCCCTGATAGGGCAAGGAAAGAATCAGACAGATAGAGAGAGATGGTGATGAGTTGTGCTAATGATGTGAGTCTCTGCTCAGTTCTCAGAGGAGGTACAGCCTTGGGCATCGCCAGACGGCCATATTTTTGCAGCTGTTTCTCTGGTCTGACCCGCAACCTCTCAGTGGAGGAATATACGGGATATGTGTGAACCTGCTGCTTGGTTGCCTGCTGAGGGGGTAATTTCTGCATCTGGATGGGGGGCAAAGGTTAGCTCTGGCCAGTGGGAGGGCAAATGAGCGAGTCGTGCCAGAGAAAAAGTATCTAGACAAATGGAGCACATCACCTCTCGGAGTGTAGCATTATAAAGTATGGCATTATCTTTCTTCTGCCTTTAGCGTCAACAGTAACACAAAGCATCAATGACAGCACATAGGGTTGCTTTAGTGTGTCGTGTCAAGTGACATACTATATATTGTCTCTATCCTCTAAGGCTGGAATTGAAAATGGCGGTATTGTAATAGCAGGCTGCCGGATGAAGCGCAAAAAGCACTCAAATGAAATGATATTATGGCTTGAAGCTACCTCTCCACAGCTCTTCCAGTCAGTGTGTATGTGTGTAGTTTATTTTCTAATCAGAGTGTGGGTAGAAGGTGGTTGGGCCCCGGTGCTGGGGTATGGCCTCAGGCCTTTAGCTGTTGTAATCTCTCTATGTGTTTCTTAGCCACTGACCCAGGAGGATATCATGAAAGAATGGAGGCAGTAAATAGGGTTAGAAAAGTAATAACAACCCTGAAAATATACACAAATATTCACATTTGCAGTATTACAAAAAGATACCGAGCCCTACAGCGTTTTAGAATTCTTCACAGTCTGTCAGGCTTGTGTGTAGTTCAGTGTGTATGTGGTACAAGTCTTTCAAAGCGATGAGAATGTCATAATGGGGGAAAAAATTAGGTTTCAAACATCGGTGTGTGGTATTGTGGCATTGAATGTGACCCTTATGAACCAAATGTAGGTATGCTCCTGTAGGTGAACGTGTTTGTCAGCACTTATCTCAGTATGCAGGCTGGACGCTTCTGTCAAGGCTTCCCACTAATCTTAGCGACAAGCAGTGTCACCCTCCAGTGAGTAATATGGTAGATGGGAGAAAAGGGCACATGGTACGAAATATCTCTTCCTCATCCTGTCCTTGCTCTGCCACCTCTGTTTGGGCTATGATACTGGGTTGTGGTACTGTCATGTGTCTGCAAAGGCTGATTTTCTGGGAGTCTATTAGAGGAACAAACATTCTTTGGTAGACCTCCCTAATGGTTGCTGGCACAGGCCTCCCCTTGCAATGTAGGACAATCTGATTTACAAAGTAACTGTGTGGGTGTCTGCTCTGTGCTTTTATTTTGGCAGAGACATCGACTTTCAACCCCTGGGCTGTTTCGTAGCACAAGTTACAACCTGACTCCCTCCCCTTTAAGTTCAAGGTGTTGATACTGTGCCAACTGAAAAATCTGCAAATTTGCCATGCTATACCCCCTGCCTGATGCTCCTTCATTTAAATCAGCCCACTCCTATGATATTTGAGAAATAAATAAATAACTACAGTGCGGGAGGCAAGAGCAGATTCAATTTTTTCAGATATGGGTTCTTTTTAGCCTGCAGCCGGATTGACAGATGTAACACTTGCCAGCAGAGGAGTGTAAAAATATATAAATATTAATACACAGAAAGCAAGACAGCAGAGTTTAAGGCCTGCTGGAACTCCATGGGAGGTGAGGTGTGTTCAGTCGCAGAAGAGCGGGGTGTTTCAGAGGGATAGAAAGGCAATTACCTTACGTCTGTTGGATGAGTCGGGCATGAATGCCTACAGGGCCTTGGAATTAAAGCCAGATTTCAGTCTGACCGAATACACAGATCCACTTAATGATACACACATACAGTGTAAGGATTCACCTCAGAGTAACTATAAAAACCCTCTCGTTCTGATTCTGATAAAGACATTAATTTACATTGTATTTATATCCCTTCATTTTTGCCTGCAGGCAACTGTGTTAGAAGTGCGTGTTCATATTTACATTATGTACTTAAACTGTAACTGGTTGACCTTGATGACCATGACTGTGGCATAGGATTAGATAGTGTACCAAGGTATATTTGAATTGGCCTCTCCTCACATTTACTTAGTAAATGTTTCTGTTCAGAGTGTTTTCTCTGTATTAGAAAGCCATGAACCAACACACACGGCGTAATCCATCCACACTGTAGTGTCATGTGTTTGTTTACTTGTAGCTGTTTCCAACCCAGTCAGTGTTTAACCTGTCCTCAACAAGTACAGTATGTGTATGGGACAGCGCTCACTCATGTGTGTCCTCTCTTTTTTGTATTCCCTTGAGTATGTGGCAACTTTCTGTGTATATGCGTAGACTGCAGAGTAGAGACACATTTATTGTGACTTACTGTGCTGTAGGACATTAGATTAGACAGCATGGCGCAAGCACCGTAATGATGCACCTAGCATGTGTTTCTTTTGTCACTGTTCTGTTTCAAAGGAAATTGATTCTGACAAAATCCCACGGGTGCTATCAGCAGTGAATGGAAAGGAGCAATTAAATCCACCACGATCTTGAAAACAACAGGCTGTATATGGTCCAAACCAGGCTATGATTTTAAACAGCAGGACATCTGTTTGTAATGCAAATAGAGAGAGGCTAGCAGTGGTGCCTGTTATGCCCATCTCTGACCAGGGGGTCTGCCACTCTGAAGATGGCTAATTACCTTAGCTTTTTAGATTAGAGGGCAGCCCGGCATGAGAGAGAGAAAACCTGTGCATCTACCTCCTCTGTATTCCCTCCTATTACCCCTGTGTAAAGGTTTCATTTGAATTCATGTCACACAGCAGTCCCACTCTGTACCCCAGTGCATCCCCAGGATAATTGGGTAGAAAGCTTCCTCTCTTCCTCTGCCCTGCTTCCCCTTGGTCTAAATAAATAAATAAGAAGACAATGTCTTTTGGTAAAGAGGGTAAAACGAGTGAGTGAATCAAGAGATGAGAGAAGTCTGAAGCACAGGGACCAGTTATCCTCTCTTCTAATCCGGACCCTCCCTCTCTGCTGTTGTCCCCTTCGTCCCACATGGAATTTACATAAGGACCTGTGGTGCCGCCCTTAATTTAGCCCTCTTCAAGCATCTTCAAACATCCTTCAGTAAGATCAGTCCTCTTATCCTTCAGAGAAATCACGTGTTACATGCTGCTGCATAGATGGGCTCACCACTGAAGATGAAATGGATTCCTTAAGTGCTATTCCATAGATTACTTTTATTGTCCATCAAATGAAGGTGTCTTTGTATCCACCATTCACCTCAGGAGGAGAGTATCCTGCAGTCAATGACTTTAAACTTCTTAAGGGTTTTTTTGTTCTCTTTGTTTTGAATTACCATTAAATGTCACACACTTAATACTCATGTGTGTGTGTCTGTGTGTGTGTGTATTGTAGTGCATTTGCATTTGTTTGCTCATGCATGTATGACAGCTTTTCTCCTGGTTTGATAATGAGCTGGTGTTGTGTGTTCCACTGAATACCATGCAGGGTGAGAGGCGATCTGTATGATAAAAGGCCTACCTGAGGGTGCTTAGATACAAGGGCCACAGTTGTTCATCAGACCACCCGCTGCTGATGTGTGTTAGCACAAATCTGTGTAGGTTTATGTGTGCGGCGTGTGTGCATGCTACCAAAGCAAAGCAGTGTTGCACCCCTGTGAGCTCTCACATGTGAATGACACCAGGCTTCAGGGCATTCTGTCTCTGTTTGTTCTGCTACCTCCACAGGGACCTCCATTAGCTCCAATTAGCTTTCACTTGTGCTTGCCTAGTCAGATGAAGCTGCACATTATATTTAAATAGCCAGGATGATGCCTGCATTCATTCATACTGCGTTGTAAACACAGATTAATACTTTAAAATCATGTTAACATGCCATTTCGATAGTGTGACTCAAGTTAGGCACGATGCACTCTTCCTGAACCTTTTCCTGCTTTTCCTCCATAGTGCTTCGAGATGACTTCAGACAGAATCCTACAGACGTGGTGGTGGCAGCAGGAGAGCCAGCGATTCTTGAGTGTGTTCCCCCCAGAGGCCACCCTGAACCTACTATCTACTGGAAAAAAGATAAAGTGCGAATCGATGACAAGGATGACAGGATCACTGTAAGTAAATTACCATATGTTTTCATGATTCAGCTGTTTACTATACTACTTCAGGATGAACTTCATTTTTGAGTGTCTTGACATATTGTACATTAAAATAGCCATTTGTCACTGCAGGATGTACACAGGTTTACAGGAACAGAAATTAGGAAAAGCTACAAAATTTAATTTTTATTTCTAGAGGATATTTATATAGAGATGTTTTTCTCTTAGATACGAGGAGGGAAGCTAATGATCTCAAACACAAGAAAGAGTGACGCTGGCATGTACATTTGTGTGGGAACCAACATGGTTGGAGAAAGGGACAGTGAGACGGCACAAGTCACAGTGTTTGGTAAGTATTTATGACTGTTTTCTTATTCTCAGTTTTCCAATAATTGACTTGAGAGTCTTCCATATGTTATGGACTGTATTATTTGTGACTACACCAACTGCAAAGATATTTTTGTATTTGAACTTTGATCCATAATTATTATGCCTCTGGCTACACAGTCCCCACTGAGCTAGGAACCACTCAAAGCATATATATCACATTTTCTCTCTTTAGTCAATAGGTTGTCACATTATTATGCAAAGTCTGAATTCAACATAACAGTGAGTTGGTTAAAAACAATGTTCTTCCAAAGCCAAATCAAACACATATCAAGCGGTTTGAAAAACACACCTGTATTCACTAAAGAACATGAAATGTGAGTAATTAAATAGTTTTTCTGTTTTTATTCTCTGCGCCCATCCTGCAGAGCGACCGACCTTCCTCAAGAGGCCCATCAACCAGGTGGTCCTGGAAGAAGAGACGGTGGAGTTCCGCTGCCAGGTACAAGGAGACCCCCAGCCGAATGTACGCTGGAGGAAAGATGACATTGATGTTCCTCGTGGGAGGTGAGCACATCTACTTAAGAAGACATACTATATATTAGTACAGAGAGATGTTTCATTAGCACAGTGTCACACGAACAAACCTCTTTTCTGTTACTATGTATGAGCAACAGGTTTTGTGATGTCTAGTTGCATACTAATTTGTGTAGACTGTTGATGCGACAGGCTGCACTTTAGGCGAAGCGGATATGCAGGCATTGATGTCAGCCAAAGTGACTGTTTCAAACTAATGATAACTCACACTGCCAACTCTCACCTGGCCTGGCCGCCACAGGGCATTAAATCAGCCCAAAAGACTGTACATAATGCAAATGACACACTGTGTGTAAAGCCAATCAACCCTTGGGTTAACTGGCAGTGTCTCATGTCAAAGGGTCTGAAGACAAACACGTGGGCTACACAATCAGACAATTAAAGCTGACTGACAGGTAAGTGGCCTCAGACAACCCAAAGACAGGCAGTTTGAAGAGCAGGAAACATATTTTTACAAACAGACAGTTTTAGACAGAGAAGGATAAAGTGACAAGATGCAGTATAGCAGCTGCATACCCCTCATGTGTCTGTGTACAGGTTACAGGTGCAGCAATTATGGTGAATTCTTGGCACATACATCTTAAAAATGGAAGCTAATCACTCCCATGTGTAGAGGTTTAACCCTACTCACTCAGTGCCATGACATGACACTTGCTTTCTCCCACTGTTGCAACAGCAGGCAATGCAAGTCTATAGTTTACAGAGGCACTTGGCTAAATGTGGTAGCTCTGCTCTATCTGCCTCCCTGTATAAAGCTACTGATGCTGTTGGTGATACTGTTCTTGTTGGGTCCTGTGTAGCAGCACTTTTGCTTCACTGTGACTCACAGTCAACAGCAGTGTCATTGTCAGGAGTGGACTTCAAAGAGACCAGCGTTCAATCCCCAGCCAGAAGGCCAGTCACACATTGCTTGGATCACCTCATAAAACATACACTCAGTGGACCTGACATCACTCAAGGCTAGCAGCAGAGCTAAGCGTGGGCGAGTTGTTTGTGTCTGATAAGGGTTTGGTTCACCGGGCAGTGGGACATGAGCACAATGCCAAAGCAAACACATTAAAGTATTTTACTCATGTCTTTGATAGAGATTTGGCTCTGGAAATTAGTTCAAATTTGTTCACTAATTAGCAGATTTATAGTAAAGTAGGATGGGCGTTGTGTGCCGGCGTCCTTTCGTACTGTATATCCTCTTTGAAGCTTGGCCTTATTTAGTAAAAAAAGTGAACACATCAGAGAGATACAAATGAATACACAATAAGTTGCAGTGGGTATAATTACAATGTGAGCGCCGTTGTTTTGTTCGCTATATTTAATTTTTCAGTTTTGCTTTGAAGCAGAAAGAAGGCGTGAACACTGGTGATATTCTAATTCTGACATTTCCTACTGCTACTGTTGCCAACCCCCACCCCCCACCCCCCTCCAAGGAAAAAATAACTACTTCACATATTGTTAGTGACAATCTTTTCCTGCTTTCTCTACTGCTTATGCTTACTTAATAAACATCAAACAGGGTTTCCTTCTGATTGACAGATGGATTGTTCACATTCCCACACACATGAATTGTTTCCAGATTGATAACTGGCAAGTACACTAAAGCGGAAAAAGAATTCAACAGAGCTACTGCAGCACAGTCATTTTGTCATCACTCTCTGGGCCTTATGTAGCTTCATCTTGGCGACAGGAAAAGAAAAGAGAGCAAAAGATCAAGCACTTCTATATGCGACGGGGAGGGGTCGTTGTTTGCTTTTTATCTGGAAAGGTTACACTGTCCTTATTAGTATGATAAGCTGGGGAAAAGAGAGGGACTTTGTGAGACCTCTCCCTCTTTACCATCAAAGTGTTTCAACTTGTCTTTGCTGGTCCCTATACACTCCTTGAGTGCCTCTTTCTGTGGGTGTTTATGTGTGTACAACCTTTCTACCAAGAAAAAGGGAAATGGAGCCTCAGCTGAGTAAACAGGTCTTTAATATGCTCAGTGGCTCCAACAGCCTCCCAGGCAAACACATGCACACTGGCACATATACATAAAGTACACAGGATGGCACTGCTTCAGTCTCTGCGGGAGAGAACAGGAGATAGAGACAACATGAGGATGGTTTTAATTAGAGACAGAGACAATAATGGAGCTTCTCCTACCTCAATCTGTGTGTTTAATTGCAAATAAATAAATAATCGAAATATCAATAGAGCTTACCTACCTCTAGGACAATTGCCAACAGCCTTCAGCAATAATGCAGTACTAATAAATAAAATACGGCACATTCTTCAGGGTTTTCAATATATATTATTGTATAGATATAAAAGAGGGCAACATGCATTTATGCTTGTAGAATCATTTAAATTACAGATACATGCCGAGGTAATTAAACGTAGAAATTTCAAATGTCAAGATGCAACAGGTGCATTATTACTACTGCCTGTTAATGGTGATTGCATATTAAGAGCCTTTTATACAGATGCTTAAATAAGGTATACTAACATTTGTATTCTTAACCCAGACAACTGCATCAGATCATAAACCCCTGCTATTGATTCATTTTGGATCATGTACTTTTATGTTCATATGACGCAGAAAGTAATTCATATCCATTATGTATTGTGTGTTTATTAAGCAACTTAAAATTTGATTAAGTTGTTCTTTGTTTTCTTGGCTCATAATTCAATTAGGATATGAGGTAAAATGTCTGTTTCCTCTGTAGGTTTTGGCACAGATTTCTTAGCTGCATAAACACAAGGTGCATCAGGATTGGATTTTAATATGAAAAAAGTAGTGTTCCAAAAAAGGAGGTTACTGAAACAGAAATTTAGACTCAATAACATTAATTTTACTTGGCTCAAATGTCTATTCTAGGTTTAAAATAAACACTTTGCAACATCCTGATTTGTAGTTTATAGGGTTTTTACTGGGGATGCTCATGAATAATGTAATAGATGAGCAGGAACCATAGTCAACTAGTTTTTTTTTTTATTTGAGATGAGGTAAGAAGAAGTTTATTTTTCACTACACATAGATGGAAAACGTACTAGGTTTTTGCCCAAATGCTGCATATGTTAAGAGTAAAAAAAATTATTATGTACTTCTTTGGTTATTGTTGTTGTTTTTTTAAAAAATATTATTATTCTGGTGTGGTTGGGGGCAGCAGAATGATTAACCCTTTATGAGGCACTCAGACATACTTTGAAATTAAAAATTGTAACCTTAGTATGATCTTGCAACACAGAAGACTTAATTACTTTGTAAAATGTGCCAAATATTATATTATATTGTATTGTAGAACATGAAGGTCACTGAAGTTAACCTATTTGGTTCTTTTCCTATAAATTGCCCCCCAAAAAATCCAAGAAGTGCATATGAAAAAGCCAAAAAACATATGTAATGTGAAAGAAACATGTATTTTACAACAACAAAATATTACTTTTAGAACAATAGACCAACTTAAGTGCTCATCCAGACACCTGTCAATATACATATTATCCCTTTGAATATCATTCCTTACATCAGTAGCATTACTTACCTAACAAAGCAGGTACATCCACTGCTCATGCAGAAGTAGACCTCACGCACTCTGTAGACCACATTAGACTTGAGATTGTTGACTCATTGCCTTCACTGTAACTGTTGCTGTTCGTACATTAGCTTGATTATTTGTCCTGAAAAAGTAAATAAAATGTCTATCTGTCGTTAATACCGTGCATGATGTGATACCTGTCATGATGAACTGATAAAAACCGACACCCCTAATATTTATTAATTTTCTTTGTGACTCATTTGATTCATGCAATAATAATGAGGCAAATTTGTCATTTGTATGAGATTAATATCCATCTGTCCAGCATCTTTATATCTTTGCAAATCTCAGTAAAGCAGAGAACAACAGTTTCCACATCACAGAGCCAAAATTCCAGAGCGTTATGTGTCCAAATGTACCATATTCTCTGAATCCCAGTTAAAAGACTTGGACAGTATGTGTTATCTTCCTCTGCCTACCAGCTCTGTGTGTGGCCCACGCCTTCCCCCACTTTGGTTTCTCTCTCCTTCCTCATTTGCTCTGTCCCATTGTGCCCTTTTCTGTGCCTTATCAGAGCCCCTTTACTTCTGAAGTCCATCTGTATTCAGGCCCTCTGTCCCCGTTGACCTCTACAGCAGAGCCCTTACTGCATTGACCATCCACATGAAAAGCCCTTCTTTCAGACTCAATCGCTGCATGGTGCTTACACGTGTGCTGTGTGCGTCTCTGTATGTGTAGAGGGTTTGTGTACGGTAGAGGTGTGCGGGTCATTCTGTTTGATAGAGTTGTTAAAGCTAGCGTGACAGGGGCGCCTGTGTTATGCTGACCATCCAGTTTCAGTGATTTCTCACCTCCGCAACTCAGCAGAATGGAAAGACGGCAGGCTACGGTTCCTGTCTTCATTACTTCCCCTGATATATAAGTGGATACATCTGCTATTTATGAGTGTGAATGGGTAAGGATGTTGGTGAGTGGAGCAGCAGTGGAATGACATAGATATGTGAGATGCTTATATGGCTGATATGTTTGAACTCTGTCACTCTAATACAATATTTACAAATATAAAAAATGCAGGGAGTGCAGATATATGAAATGTACTCATTATTTATCACCTATGTGGAATCAAGAATAATAAAATATAATGCAACACTGCGTAATGTATTATCGATGAATTCTTTTCTGATTAATATAATATTTTTATAAATGTATTGACATCTGTACAACACATTTACAGTGAAGGCTTTCTACTCTACACTATTCCTATTCTACAATAGGGAAAATATATATTACACCATCAAAAGTAATAAAAAACAATTGTTATGCAGTCAAGTACTAACTTGTGTGTGTATCATGTCATTAAAACGGAAAGAAAAGAAAACATGGCATCGATAAAAGCACCATTTTTGTCAGTACAATGACATAGATATTGATGTAAAAACCAAAGTGATTTTGATTAATATCAAGAAAATGTGACAAATGGCAGGGAAATCAGCTCTTAAGTTAAACTTTTGTTATCATTTTATTTGACCAAACAAATGTACCTTTAGTTGGATCAGGCATTAAATAAATAAGCAACTGACTGATGAAAACAAGGGTGGTCAAATATTTTTTCTTCAACTGTATTCTCAAAAAAATGGCAAAGAATTAAAAGTAAACTATAAGTATTAGCTGTTTATACTTAGATAGGTACAATTAATTTCCTAAATTATTTCGAGAAGTAGATTTGCACTATTTATCTGGTTGTTTATTGAATCTTATTGAGCTCCGGACGTCACGTGACTTTTAGTTGTCAGGACGCCATGTTGGCAGTGAACATGATGACCGCGGTGCCACTGTAAACATTAAGGCAGTAAATATGATGACCACCTACGCACCATTAGAGTGCACGTTTCACTTCAGTTCGCGTGAAATTCAGATTTATATGCAGAAATTGGACTGATTAAATATAAAGGCTCCTCAGCTGAAGAAGACGTCCCCAATTTGCAGTATGCTGTAGCTACAGCTACCTCATCAGTGTACACAGGAAACTCTCTAAGAGCCTACAAGAGGCTGGAGGTTTTAAAAATGGACTCAGTCTGGCTTCATTTCAAACATTCAGTTGTGGAATATTAAATCCAAAAAACTGCAGCATCATCACTGGAAGGGTAAGTGTTAAATAATCCCAGTTTAACAGGAAGCATCTCGTTAGCTTCCTAGTTAGTTTATTAGCTGTGTTAGCTACACCTGACAGCAGTGCAGATGACACGCTTGATAACCTCAGATACAAGAGCTCATGAAGTTCGTTTCCATATAGCAAAAGAAAAAAAAAACCTCACACCGTTTTGTTGAAGCTTCCCACGTCGGCCGTGAGATTGACTATGTCATACAACAACACATTACTCAACAACCATTTTAACCAGCAATGAGTGAAATAATAACCGTGGCGTCTTTCGTATCAGCTGATCATTTGTCAGCTGTGTCCCTGACTCTCAGAATTATTTGCACTGTAAATACATAGTTACAATGCAAATGGTTAGTTGCAAGTTTGTATTTTTGTGACGTCTCTTGCTACCAGTGCATGCCCATCTACCAACGCGATTACTTCCAAGATGGCTACATCACCTTTTTTTTCTTGTCACGTGACCAGCTTGTAACAACATCGTCCGGAGCTATTTAATCTAATAATAATTGCTTGGTATAATAATAGTAATAAAAAAAGAATGCTTACAATTTGTAAATGGGCTATAGAATGGTTATAAAGCTCTTTAGCGTCTCTATTTTATCAAGTCTGTTTAAAAAAAATCAGGTTGTCGTAGCATAAATAATTTATATTGAGGCATCATACTGAAAACTCAATTGAATATCTCGCTAAAAGTCCTTGTTGGTGGTTTTGGTGCCCATTTTTAGTTCATTACAGATTAACTGTGCACATTTAACTCTAAAAAGAAAGCAAAATACCTCCCAGGCATTGGTCAATGAGCTGTACTTTTTTATTTTCTCATTCTATCTGTAATATTTTCCAGTAACGGCCGTGCCATCTGCTCCAAACCACACTGACTAAGTAAAGGCTGCACTGTCTGCTGTGCCACTCTAGCCCTGATTAGAAGAAACTCTTTTAAAGGTACATTTAGGATCAATCTGCTCTCCACAATCCCCTAACCATGATGACTGAAATGTAGCCAAATTGATCTTTGATTAATGGTGGATAACAGGATGAGTATCGTCCTTACTGTCGGGCAGGTCCTGACCCTGCTAAGGCATCGGTGGTGCCAGGAGGGACTGGAGCTCTGGCTGAGGGCCGTACACAAGGAAGATGAGAAGTGATAGCGGTTAATTGATTCCCTCTCATGGGTGACAAAGCCTGGACAGGTAGACTCTAGCTCTTTTGATCTGGATGAGGTAAAGTAGCAGTCAGGTGGTGTGAAACTAGATCAGACTGTCAGAGTGAAGTGGAGCAAAGAGGGAACTTTGTGTCAGAGCAGTCAGGCCAGAGAGCAGGTTGGAATTAGTCCACTACAGTGTCTTTGAGTCTGACTCATGTGCTGAGAATTGGCACACAATCGCTGCGCTCAGCTCCTGGCCCCATTCAGATATACATACACAGACACGGCAGATAAGATCCTCTCAGGTTGAGTCATTTTGTGGATAAATGTAGATACACCGGGTTGTACACACAAGCGGAGGAGATAAGATTCTCTTAATGTGAATGAATTGGCACAAGTCTAAAGGTGGAACATGGGTGAGTGTGTCCCTGACAGACAGTTAAAAGGCAAATCCTCTGCGATGATCCGGAGGATTTATGAGATGCAATGCTTTTAAAGTGCATCCAATAAAGTTTTCATCTCTGAACAGCCTTGTCTGTGCTGCAAACACATCAAGAAGACAACCTAGAAAAATTATGCTTTGTCTTGGCATTTGCTTACATTCCCATCACTCCTCATATTGCTGCAAGAATGAATGACACTGCACATGTGTGGATATGTGTTGGTGGATCGTATACTTTGTCCCCTTTGTACTCACTCTGTATGTGTGTACAGTGTACCTTTTCTTGTTTAAAATGCAGGGGGAGTCCAGCAGGGCCAAGTTGGCTCTCCTATCCTTTCCACAGCCCTTCTACATGTGCAATTACATTCCTCCTCTAATAGAGAACAGAGCTGTACTCTAGTCTAGATTCAATAAAGGGCTACTGTTCCCTTGCTGTGTGTAGCTGCATGTGTGTGTGGCTACAACTACCTCTTATCCCTGAGTATTTCCACTCATCTTGTCATCTAGGTTGATTCCATATAGGAAGTTGATTACAGATTGATTGGTCTCATGTTTCCCCTCTCTTAAGTCATGGACCAGCCTGAGGTTCTGTTTTGAAGGATTGATGGAACTGGGACCAAGAACAATAAGCATGTTGTCTGGCATATGCATACGGTGGCTCCCCATACACTGAGGCTGTGGGAATCTGTATGTACATTTGAACTATTCATTTTTGATGAGTGATGACAGTATATGTTGTTCTCAGACCTGTACTGTACATTCCCCTGTGTCATTCAGCCTTCATGCTTTCATGATGCAAACTGCAGCAAAAACAAGTGCAATACTACATCTGACTGTGCATGTATTGGTGGCTGAATATAACCATTACACAAATCCTGAACACAGCAGTCAATATTCATATATAATAGTAAAACACTGACAGAAACTTTGTTTTCCTTCCCATACTTGAAGTACACTTTACTCATAAAATTTAAATTGTTTCATATTTCACATATTTTTCTATAGTGTTTTCTCATTGAAATATTGGTACTTTCACTTAAAGTGCAACTTCACCCTTATTTTGAGACTAATTCTGCTAAAAGCATGATTTTACATTTGCTACAAAGTCAAAAAGAGGTGATGATGGAGGAGAACAATGTCTGGCTGTCCAGGTTAGATGTGAAATAGGAGTAATTTAGGTATATTTGTATGACAGGAAATCTGAATGCGCTCATGTAGAATCATCTGAGGTGTTGAAATTACTCAGAGATATTGTACTATACAGACTCTGGTAAAGGCCCACCTAAAAATCAGGCTCAATTATTCCAATCATCATATAGTACTTTTTTCCTGAGTTCTCCAACAAAATTATAGCATTTTCAGTTGTTATTTCAGATGAAAACTGAGAAAGAAATGAATCTCATCAAGGCACAGAATAAAATGACTGTGTTCCTATGGTTCTGGATAGTTGTAAAGCATTTTAAGAATAATCTGATCGAAGAACAGGTAAACCAGACACCCAACAGATTATAGCCATTGATGTCATTTTTTTGTCAAAACTTTATAGATTAAAATTTAGCAATAATACTAAAAATGGGAGCTGGAAGAAAAAGCTGAGGAATGTTTTTAGAAAGTGGCAAGTTGATTTTCCTGTGTATTTTCACATTGCAATTAGCAGGGTTAACGCATTGTCTTAAAGTATTAAAAGTCTTGAATTTACAAATCTCTATTTAATGCCTTAAAAAATCTTCAAAATGTACTACATTTGATAACATTAGTAGACTCAGGTTCATATGTTCCCACCTGACAATTTATATTAAAATTAGGAACTGATTATCATTAACTTTCCAGCCCTCAATAATCAAGACGTTGGAGTAAGTCAATAGATTTTCAGAAATTCTGCAATTATGGCCTTAAATTCTGTTTTAAATAGTCATGAAAAGTCTTCAATGTAACTTGTAGAAACCTGTAGGAACCCCGAATGAGGTCATGCACTATGGCTTTTTTTACAGCTCCAAAAACATGCTTTCATGTATAGTATCACTTGAAGTGAAGGATCAGGGTACCCACACTTTTAGATACCAGCAGAACTCAAGTGGAGGTGATATACAAGCCAGTATTTAATACCATATGTTATGTAATGAATGCTAATTAACACAGGCAGCTTGACACAGTCACATTACAAATGTCTACGGTTCATTGGAATTAGAAGTTGTGGTATTTACACAAGCCCTAACTTGTCACTGTCACCTTAACTTGTTTCAAACCCCCCCCCCCCCCCATGTCAAGAGTTCATGTTCTGCAACCCATTCAAGGAACTGGGCGGGGCCAGAGATGGTACTCTATTAGCTTGTTTGTTTTCCATGCAATATCAGGCCAATCCCATAAGTTGCTGTCTCATTCTTTTATATGCCTGTCATTCACTTTAAACAATATGTGCTTTATTCGTATACCCACCATTACCTGAACTGTACATCCCCTCCCTGTAGAACAAAACATTCAGTCATGACTCAGTCAAATAATCGTTATGGCTCCTTAAGTACCTGTGTGGAGAGGTGGAACTGGCAGTCAGACTTGAGGAATGTGCCTCAATAAAGCTGCCTTTGAATGCTTGCTGAGGAAATGTCATAACAGCAGGTGAAAAAAACATGGCATGGATAGACAGGACAGATTAGTTTTGCAGCTGCCAGTGGCAGTCAGTCATGGTACACCTGATGGTCAAGCACAAGGGTCTTTCCCACTCTTTATGGGGAAATGTACCATGGAATACGGTTGATACAAAATGACTTCAGAAACCATATCACTGTATCTTTATCACTAAATAAATTGCACCATGATTTCCCCCCCCAAAAAAACAAAACTGAATGTTTCCCAAGTATGAAGTAACCAAATCCTTTATGCAATTATGAATGAATGACTCAGTGAATGATCGAATGAATGGTTTTATTCAGTCAAAAAAATGAACAATAGTATAGACCGTGTACAGAAAAAATAGCAGTCTGCATGGTACTGAAAGCAGTAAGTGAACAGGCTGTGGCACAAGTATATATTTCTGCCAACAGTCTTAGCAATTTAATTAATTCCTCTGTGGCTTATACACATTTTCTGCAGGTTCTTAAAAATTCTAAAATACAATAAGCACAATTCTATTCCTTAAAATGTCCTTAATACAATATGGGCATGGCTTAAAAATATATTAGTTGTAGTCATTGTCTATTTAAAATACTAAACCTGAGGCCTGCAATCGCCCAGTATTGGTGTGAATCCATACTTAAACATCTACTGTAGGAGCAAAATGGCTTTTACATTGCATCCATAGTGTTTTTTTTGTTTTAGAAAGTATAAAATCTAACCAAAACTAGATTAAACAGGTAACAAACCCTACCCCTCACATGTATTGTAGCTCATTTCGGCATTAGTCTAGCTGATGCCATAATGTCTATGCATGTGGTAATGTCAGCATATCAATTCCATATATATATATATATATATATATATATATATATATATATATATATATATATAAATTGAGACTAAATTCATTATTTTACAAACATTTAAAATTCCACTGCCATTTAAATTTACCTCCACCAAGGAGGCTATGTTTTTGTCGGCGTTCATTGGTTGGTTGGGTTGTGTACAAGATGACTCAAAAACTTATGGACAGATTTTGATAAAATATTCAGGGTAGGTTGGTAATGGGGAGATCTAGAAATTATTAGATTTTGGTGGAGATCAGGGGTGGGGGTGGGGGGTCTAACTTTGCGGAGGTCTGCACTCTCAGAGTGCTTTTCTAGTTTTTTTATAAATTCATAAAAAAAATACTGAACTTCTAATTATTGCTAAAAATTACTTTGAAGAAAAGGGTACCCATCAGTAGTTTTGCAGGTACTGTAGAGTCTTAACAAACAAACCAAACCAAAAACAATACCCCTCGCCTCCCTTTTGGGGATGACATGGTAGTAAATAAAATGCCTATATTGCTGACAGGGTGGTATATTTATTTTTTTTCAACCTGATCCATAAGCTGATTTGTGGTGGACAGACAATGCTACACCTGTTTTCCACTGTTGTTAGATGAGAATTTACAATTTGGTAGCATTGAAATACATTGCAATGGCAATAGTAAAATATTATCATGTGCAAATGTGTACGAAAGCTTTTATTGTGTGGAAATAATGTCAGGCTGTAATAGAGTGGCCTTTTAACTCTTTATCTCAACTGTGTTCTGTCTATGAGTGACAGACTGTGTGCTGCACAAGGTTGTCAGTCTGACAGACCGCTATCACAAAGCATCCACACACACACACACACACACACACACACAGAGGTTTCCATCTCCATGCCTCACAAGGACCAAATTTTTAATCATCACTTGTAGGTACAGTAGCCATTGGGTAGTGAACAGAAACACATCTTTATTTTCTTTTTTCTAAATAAATAAATACAAATAAAAAATATATATAATTCAATTCAGTTTAAAAATAAATAAGCTAAAAACATCTTCAAACCTTTAAAAAATACATGTTTCGCTTTGCAACTGGGAGGTATGCTTTATGTGGACTTCCCGAAAAAAGTTAATTTGTTTATAGGGGACATAATTTGCATAAATTCACATCCTTCACAAATGTATATTTTACTAGTGGGGATATTTAACCCTTGTGGGAACCTGAATTTTGGTCCCCATGGTGTCAGAGATACACATGACATGACTGTGTAAACATATCAATGTCCCCATAAAAATAGGAATGCAAGCACACACACACACACACACACACACACACACACACACACACACACACACACACACACACACACACACACACACACACACACACACACACACACACACACACACACACACACACACACTCACTCCATCAGGTTGGCATCCTCCTCAGTTACAGTCTGAAGAAACAAACCAAACCAGACCAACATGATACCCCTGTCAACTGTCATACAGTTCCATACTGGACTGTCCACTTATACAGTTATGATAGTACCATTATATTTGTGATAAACAAACATTTAACTTCTGCGCTTAATTTTTGAGAACATCTACTACAACAGGCGTGTACATACATGTATGAGCACAAAGCTCTGAATGCAGTTTGAACACATGCACGGAGACATCTCATGAATATTGAACATGTTTGGAGCATTTCAGCTGAATGCACATCTCTGAGTGAGCTGCGTGTCATTGTTGAATAATTGATCCTCCTTTGTGCCATCTCCATTTGTCAAAGAGAACACTTGTGTTTTGGAGTAGTGTATACCTTTTCAGTATCCAATACACTTTTTCATGGACAGGGCTTAAGTGACAAAGGTGACCTACGGAAGCATTTGTTATTCATCGCATAGTTAATGTTTCATCTGAATTTATTGTATCGTCTTGTGTTGATGAATAGGCAGCTTGAATTTCATGATGTTAACATTTCTCCTGACAGGTACGAGATCAAATATGACAAGGACGACTACGTGCTGAGAGTGAAGAAGGCTTCCATCAGCGATGAGGGCACGTTCACCTGTGTTGCAGAAAACCGTGTGGGCAAACTCGAAGCCTCCGCCACTCTTACAGTCAGAGGTAAAATCACAACTGCCATGCCATTGCTTTGTTATTTTTAATAGGTTGCACATAACACAACACACAGAAGTCACGGACCGCTGAGGCTACCATACAGTATATGTGTACCAATATGAGGTTTAGATTGGCAGTACACTCCACAGGGTTCCCTCGACACAAATGGAAATCCAGAATGCTGACTCCCACAGCTAAGAGAGATGTAGACAGTCTATGAATCTGTTTAATTATTTACATTTCCAAGTGCAACATAGACACACTCTGCCACTCTCCCCCTCGTCATGGTGGTCTGCTAGCCACGCTACCCTCTACGCCGTAACCACCCAGTCAGCAAAGCCATTTCACAGATTACTGGTGCACACCGGCAGCCTCACACCTGGGGTTTGCAAGGTTAATAAAAACATTTTCACCATAATTTTCCTTCTTTTACCACTCTTCTTCCCATTAAAGCCAAGCATTAGAGGCCTCTGTGGAATGCTTTTAACAACACAATGTGCCAGGGAAGGTAAATGTGAGGTCTGGGTTAACTTGTTCTTTGAGGATCTACAAATTTGGGGTTTGTGAGAGTTAGCGTTGTAGTGTTTACATTATTGAAAAGACTCAGTCACACAAGATCACCATACTTGCACCAGCTCCTCAGGTTGTAGTGTGGGTTGTCAGAAGTAGAAAGCAAAGCAGTGTCTTCACTTGTTTTTTTGAAGTATGCCCTGCTCTCTGTCTCTTTCTCATGCCCTCTTTTTTCTGCTCTATCCATCAGCACTACTGATAAACACACCTGTGCCTTGCAGTTACAAACACACATCGCCTGTAGAATTGTAGATTTCATTAATGCAGACAGAGAGGGTCCGGTAGTATGACCTCCCCGACAAAGGAAAAGAAAGAATTTGACCACCATGGGGCGCTCATCACAGTCTGTCCCATTATCTAGAGGCTTTGCTCCACAAAATGAACAATCTATGCTACTGGATCCTGTCTGTCATGCTGGCCCTGTGCCAAAAATGTGTTGGCACCAACACAACATGTCATTCATTCTGACTTTGATTTCTTTTTGTCCTATTTTATTATGTTATTCTTCTTTTGTTGTATCTTATGTTTGTGTGTCTGTGTTTTAATTTTTAATTTGACTTTTTTTTTTATGTGTGTGTGTGTGTGTATATATATATCCACTCCTCCATTGTTGTGTCTCCAGCTCGCCCTGTCGGTAAGTACTCATCCTTCTGATTTGATTCCATACGTGCATGCTGTTTCCATTTACACTACCGCATCTGGCTGCTTGACAATCAATTATCATGCTTTAATATGTTGTATTTGACTAACAAAGGTGATATTGTGTACTCTTATTGTGTACACTGTTTGTGTTTATGTATGTAATCTTGTCAGACCTCTACCTAGATGACTAACACTAAAAAAAAAACCTGTAGCAACAGGTACATTTGATTAAATGTAGTATTTACCCAGCATACTCTCTGCAGACAACTGTGCTAATTTCAATAATACTGTATTTCATGGCTTTTATCAGTTTTAATAACATTGTCTTGCAATCAATTTGTGCACACATACAAATACTGTTACTGTAGACAGTCATAGCAAATTAATTATTTTGACATTTCCTTTGGTTAAATTTTAATATGTAAATGACAGCTGCAAAAATATACTTAATAAGCACTGTTCTGTCCTTGCAAAGACTCTTTGTGTTTTGCATCTTCTCTCATGGCAGCTCTTTGAAGTAGAGTAGTTTTCAATGACACCCTGCCACAACTCAGATTTATCATCGGTGGTGAGGCAAAGTTTTTTTTAAGTCGCACTGACAACTGCTTGGACTATTGATCCTTTCCTATACAATGAAAGAGTTGGCTGGCTGTGTAATGGCTGGCATTCTCACACTTTGTAATCTCATATGGTCTAGGAAATGTTTAACTTGCAAGTCTTGAGGCCATCTGTGAATTTTTGGACCACGGAGCTTAGATCGGTTTGTTTTGGATGAGTATTCTTCCCTGAGCCCCGACACAGAGCTGGAAATCTAATTTTATTACCCTATAGATCGGGGAAAGGTCAGAACAGAGCCCAATGCGATACACTTAAGATGCTAAATTGTTAGAAAAGAGAGTGAAAATGGGTGTCTGGAGAGAAAGGTGCGCCTCTTATTAGCAGTGAGATGTGGAATTCAGGAGCAAGAAATGTAGAGGAGGAAAAAAGGCATGGCATGAAAATGGATGGCAGAAGTGTGTGTCAAGACAGGCTTGACTGGCGGAAAAGCCTAGACACTGCCTCAGTGGCAGGACTTTGGTTGCCAAAACAGCAGCGACTGTGCTACAATTGTCAAACTGTCAGCTCCCAAGAAGATGGAGGAAATTACACATTCAGTCTGCCTGTGGGAAGAGACAGTAATTGCCGTAGACTTTTGAATAAAATATGATTGAACGTGGGATTTAAAGGAAAAAGAAAAGCTTCAGAGTTTGTGTGCCGGGGTGAATAGATGTCTGTCTCTCTGTCCATTTGTTCTTTTACCCTGACTTCTGTTTAATGCTGAGTCCTTTCTAAACCAGGAAGATGTGACTTGTCATGAATTAAATATAGGGGGCCCGATCATGTCTTTCCCTATGAGGGAACAGGAAGGAGCCTCTCACATGTCATTAAGGGTCTCTGAACCAAAATAAGGTCAGGGATAGTTAGCCTCGAGCCGAGCTGTGAGACTGTCACACATTGGGATTTTGATCTTTGACTCTTTATGTGGACCTCTCTCCCCTTTACTACAGCTCATCTCATGCACATTCCTTACAAATGTTCTAATTCTCTTACACATGTAACATTAGAAATGCAAAGACATGACTGCAGGTATTGATCCCAGGCAGGTAGGCATGCAAAAACGAGTCATACAGAGTCATATAAATGGTTGTGACCACAGACATAATTAAAAACAGCACACAAGGTGTTTGGACTTGTTATCAGTGAATCAAACAGCTGAAATAATATGAAAGATAGTAATTATTTACACTTAAACAGTATCAAGTCTGCTGATGCCAAGTCTGTACATGTGATAATACTGATTTACAGTTTTGTTTTTCTTCCATTCAACTATAGTTAATTGCGTTTGATTTTTGACACCTTAATGCAAGAAATCTGCCATGCAAACCACATAACCTAAACTTTGAAAAATGTGTTGGGTTAAATTGAAGTGTGAATACACAGAATTTGTGTTGGTTTAAGAAGAGAACAACACTTTTAGGTAAGGTGTTAAGCCATGTTTTTTTTTTGAGGATCGGTTCGTAATGCAGCATGTGGGATGGAACAGAGCAGAGGAAGAGAACGGAAGGAACTGACTCCTTGCCAAAGCATGATTTAGGAGCTCTGTATCAGGCCCAGCATTGTGAGAGCCACGAGATATCCAAGCTGCAGAAGGCCAAACGGGAAGACAGTAAATCTGTAGCCATCTGTACCATTCCCAACTGTGTGTATCTTTGACAAAATACACACCCCCAAAAAGGGGATTACATAGAGAAACCAGCCAAATGGAAAGCGTTTGGCCTTACTGGAACCAGCTGGCTTGTCAGTGAAAGGACTTACAAAGAAATCAAATGAAACAGAAAGGGTGCAAGATGTTGCATTTCAGATCAGCCATACAATTATACAGCAGTCAAGTAAATACCTCCATGTTTTATTGTGTTTTCTTTAAGAAAATGTCTTCCTGTCTCAATCCTCTTAAGGACGTGGTTACGATTGGCCTCTGAAATGACTTCTTCTTAGCGTGGTAGTACAGTAGAAAGGATTTTTCTTCCTGCAAAGAACTTCTACATGTTTTCATGTCTTGAAATGGTTCAGGTTAGAGTTAAAGCTACAGATAAGTGTGGTGTATTTTGTGGTTGCTGTCTAGACACTTATAATGCATTTATATAAAGTAGTAAGGATGACGATTTAGTTATTAAATCCTGTTATTCATTATATATACCTGGAGGACAGTTCTGAATGATAGCATTAATAATGAACAAATTCCAAATTGCTCTTCATTTTATTATTACCCATTTTATGCTGTTATCTGATTTATGAGTGGTTTCTTGTTAAACTCTTGATACATTTTTTTGAAGACGCCCGGGAACGATCATCTACAAGCATCCCATCAGGGAGTGCCCACATATTCCACAGATGAGATACCGCACCACTCGTGTCTAGCACCTAAGCATCCCAGTCTTCATTATTGAATCACATCTGTCAGTTGTCAGTCAGAAATGTATTATTCTGTCCTAAGTTGAAGTGATTGACAACTGGTCTGGCCTTTGATGGACTAGTGAATATTGACTGAGAAAACTTCACACTGAGTGTCATTGGTTTTCAAGCTTCTTTTCTCTTTGACTGAGAGCGTTTGGCTTGAAGTGGAGCAAACACAAAGTATCTTCTACATCTTTGATCAGAAGTGATGAGCTCCTTCCGGTCTTAACTGTTATATATGACTGACATGATAAACCAAGTACTTCTATATCTGTTCATAGTCTGGATGTTTCCAGGGCATGGGTGTGTTGTCTCAGATCTAAATGCCATTGTGACCAAGGCGCTTCCCTGTGTGAATGCGAATGTGACTGTCATTCATTCAGCCCCAGCCTTACCTGGATGAATGGCCAGCCCGGTTACCATGGCAGTGGTAGTCATACTAGTCATTGGTGTTCCTCTGTTCAGAACCATGAGAGAGAAAGACAAATAAAATGCTGCATGGAAGCTCTGTACAGCACTCCCATTTTGATTTGACCATGTGGTATTTTGCTTGTTTTTTGCTTGAAATCCCCAAATCCCTAATAAACTCCTGCCCTAATGTTTGCTCTCACTATGTGCCCTCCCTCTACTAACATGGCCATTTCTGCCCTTTGACTCCAGCTGCACCACAGTTTGTCATCCGCCCAAGGGACCAAATTGTTGCTCAGGGTCGCACTGCCACATTTCCATGCGAGACCAAAGGAAACCCTCAGCCTGCTGTCTTCTGGCAGAAGGAGGGAAGTCAGGTAAGACAAAACAACCAACGTCTCTTAAACAAACCCACTTCATAGTTGTTTCTTACAAGCAGAAATGTGTTGCACTGCTTCCATTATCTTCTCTACGTTAAGTGTTATCAACACTCAGTACTTTGTTTGGATTCCCTTGGCTGTGTTCACATTTGCTGAGTGCTTATGATCCTCCTGCCCCGCCGCACACATACACATCCACACACTTGCAGCGCTTCAACGACACTTTCCACTATCAGTATCTTTACTGCAGTCGAACAGATACACCTTTGTTCTCAGGAGCCAACAAACGACAGTGAGCCTAGCAATGTGCTAATCAGTTTCCCGTGACCCTGCACTGATAAGACCGATCCTATCCCTCACTCAAGCAGATAACCCATTCAAATACCTGGGTGTCCTCACAACGCTCAACAACACTGCCAATTAGGAAGCCTGTTGGGGCTTGTAGATGAGCCAGAGATATGATTCAGCTCTGGCTAAGTTTCAAACACACATACACTCACATGCCCTGTAGGCTAGCAATTACAACAAAGTTTTCAGAAAATACTGCATAGTACTGTGACACGGCTTACACAAACAGTTGTTGAAATACTTACCAACATGTATTGTTTGGTAGTGCATGACCTAAAGCATGTGACTCAGTAAGACTGAGTAATGCCATAAACTTGTTCAGATTGAACAGGTTGTATCCGGTTTATTTCACACATTGTCATTAAAGCTTCGCACAAGCAGTTGCACGTCCTCACCATTTCAACTTGTGTTTGTCCTTGATTTTATTGATGCTTTCACTGTCATACAAGCATGTGTGCTCAAAAAAATAGGTATGAAAAGTATTTGTTGAGAGTGCAAATTAAAGGTAATTAAGAACTGTAATTAAATGATAGAAAGGCCTCTATTGCACTTGAGTTTTAATGGACATCCCTTATGTAGTGGAGATGCATTGAGCCTAATTTGAAAAAACAACATAATGCGTTGCATTAAAGCAATTAGGAATAATCAAATCCTGCTAATGTATTTGCTAGTTACCCTGGGGATCACACAAGGAAAATATGAATAATAGAATAAAGAGCTTGTGCATGACAGAAAGATCGATTTAATGTTTTGTCAATGTCATCAGTCATTATTTTGTTGGATAATTTTTATGAGTAACATTGTATTTAACATCCCACTTATTCTAAATTATACATAACTGATCCACCCTTCCACTTAAGGTATTGTAGAGATTAACAGTTTTGTCTTTGCTATAAGCTCTCCTCAAATGCGGTAAATAGCAATTCAAAACCAATGTGTAATTGAAGCAGAAAGGAAAATGGTCATGAAGCCAATACGATCAAAAGTAACTTTCATAACATTATGGAGCCTCTGGCTTGGCCCAAGAACAAGTAGAAAACCAAATCATCAAACTGTATACATGCTGTGCAGTCGGTTAACCGAGTGATTGATGTGATTGTTCATGCTGAAGCTGAAATAGTGTGATTTGTGTGTATCTGTGTTTGTACAGTGCATGAGTGTGTGTGGAATGTGAACGTTTTGTCATTTTTCCAGGTTGTACTGATTCCATGTTCTCACTAATTGCCTGTTTGTTCCTCTTCTTGCAGAATTTGCTTTTTCCAAACCAACCCCAGCAGCCCAACAGTCGATTCTCAGTGTCGCCCAGTGGAGACCTCACCATCTCATCTGTGCAACGGACAGATGCTGGATACTATATCTGCCAGGCTCTGACCGTTGCAGGCAGTATCCTCGCCAAGGCTCAACTGGAGGTCACAGATGGTGAGGGAAAAATGACATGTAACTACTTCTATGCCAGCACACTGCTAACATGGTGATACTGGTGCATGTGCATATATTAACACATATATGTAGTCAATGCACATTCAGATATTTCGCCTTCAACAGGGGAATATTTTTTATTGTGCCAACTTCTCCAGTGTCAAATTCTATTTTTTGATACTTTAACTCAGACAAAATTCATGCCATGTTTAGTTTAAAGAGACTTTGTCCTTTTACCACCTATAAAAATATGGGCACGCAGCCACAAATTCCTCTTTGGATATTCCATGTTCAGGAATAAATTCAGCAGCGGTATGGCCATGACCTTCAGTTTCTGTGTTTTTGCAGTCCCGGCTGTGTTTCATTTTTGTCCTGACACAATTTAATTAAAATTTTCTACATTTCGTTTTGGAGAGGAAATAAAGCCTTGCCCTTGCTTTTCTTCAAGTTTAATGATCAGCTGCTTGGGCGAGTGGGCGAGGTGTAAGTGTCCGTGCAAGGCGGTGAACATGTGAAAGAGAGAAAGGCAAAGGCAGGAGCATGATTGAGTGACTGAGTGACATTGGTTTTCTTTTGAATGAAATATGTGGTCTTACCAAGGTGCGGGGGCATCTAATCTGTTCAGCTGTTGTGATGGCAAGATAGACGACCGTCTGTATGCCTGCTGAAGTACCTGCTACCACAAAGATTAAAAGCACCACAATGACAATTTTTCAATGTTCGGTCTGAAACAGGAATAGTTCAACTGCTCATGTAAACCTAAAGCCTTTCTATAACTGCCACTGAATTATTCGTCATAACTCAGCTAATTTCACTCATTAACAGTGGGCTCGTCTTTGTGTTTCTCTGTATGCGTCATAAGATACAAGTCTGCCAGGTGAGGAAATCTGCAATGAGGCGCATGGTTGGGCATTAGACTGGTGTAAAAGGAAAGGAGTGAGAGGAGGGAAGAGTACAGGAGGGCCAGGGTGAGGTCATGGCCACACCTGCTGCAGTCTTCATGTGATTTACTGCCCTGAGCCCCGACAACAGTCTGTGGAGTTCAAGGAGATCTGTAATGAGAAATTCCTGATCCAGAGACCCAAGGCCTCAGTCAAGCCTTCCCTCCTCCCTCTGTCACTCCTACATGCCATCAACGCATACATCAGACACATATAGTCCCTGTTACTGTTATAAAACATATTTTGCATGTGTCTCAGTTAGAAATAAGTATCGTTTTGTGTCTGTTGGAGAATCAAATTGTTAAAAAAACAACAACATTTCATAGATCATTTTAGGTTCTGTAACGGTGAGAAAGGGTTCCTCTTGTGTGCAGATGCAGATGTAAGAGAGAGTAAATGGAGTTCAAGAGATAAAATACAGCACACGGAAGCCCTGGTTTATATGGCCCCCTCTGCTCTAAATCCTCAGCGGGGCTCAGATTATTATTAAGATTATGATTTTTGATTCATACTCTGGCATTTCCCCCATAATAATAACATTCCACCAGACTAAGAAAATAAGTAAACACATAATATTAAGATTGATGGACTACATTTGGCATGTGGTAGATAATCCAGCTCACATGACCCAAGGCGCTAGGGCGACCAAGAAAGCAAAAGTGTCTTGGAAATGCTTCCTTTTGTCAAATGCAGCTGCTAGAGAGAAAGTAACGGTGAAAATGAGGGTGTGATAATGTGTTGAAAGGTTACAGAGGTAGACTTGGTAATTAGCCCCTGCAGGTCTGACATCATTAATCCATACCTTCTAATTAATGTGGGTTCCGCAATGCCAAGGGGACTCCACATTATTCAACTCTAAATATATAAACTGCCTGTGTGCGAGAGTGCTAACTCTGAACACCTCTGACATACCCACTATTTCATAGAGAAAACCCACAGGCTTTTTTGGCAAATTACAACAAATGAATTTGCTCATGTAAATTGAAATTGTATAAAGGGAAACTAGGAATCCATATAAATAGGTTGTTTTTTTTGTTATTTCTCATTAAAATTGTAATCCTGCTCCCTTTTTGTACCTCATATGGTTATCATGAAGTGGTTTCAGTAACATTTAAACAACAAAATTCACCTTTGACTGTGCCCCACACTGCACATAATGAAGTATTTATCTGAACCACACTGAGTCAATAGGCAGGAGCTTTAGTGCCAAAGTGTACCACAGAGTCTAGCATAGTGTATAAAAATAAGGCTACCCAGGCAGTAACTGGAAACTGTTTAGCATCCCTCTGCCACATCAAGGACGCTATAAAATACTACTCAGCTTTTCTCTCCCTGCTTCCTGGAAATACAGGATGTAGTCATTGTTTTGTGGTGCAATTACATGACCTGCAGAGAAAAAGGGTTTCTTTATGATAAATTCTCAAATCCACCACTAGTGTGTTCTATGATAAATACTGTTACTTGGGTTATTTTATAGTCAGACCTACATTTTTTTTTTTTACTTCTACATCCATCATAATTTCAAAATGGTGTTGAATGCAAACGCTAAAGTGAATTATTGTTTCTTACAGTGCTTACAGACAGACCACCACCCATCATACGCCAGGGTCCATCCAATCAGACATTGGGGGTGGACAGCGTGGCACTGTTGAAGTGTCAGGCATCAGGAGATCCCATCCCCTCAATCAGCTGGCTAAAGGATGGGAACAGTCTACTGGGAAAGGACCCCCGGATGTCCCTGCAGGAGCTGGGCAGTCTGCAGATCAAAAATATTAAGGTGAAACATCTTACTGATCTATAGTTTTGGTCATTTACTCCCATGTATTTCCATTTTACAGACACTTGCAGCACTGCAGATCATTCTACTGTATATATTCATTAATCACAGTAACTTTTTTTGTAATTCTGCCAAACGGTATCAATTCATTTGAGGGATTTTTTTTTTACGTAACCTGATATCACAAATCAATACAAATAATACAGTATACCTCAGTCTGTTGACCCTTGGTTTTATCAAGGAAAAACATCCAAGTAAACAATTTAATAAGATTATTAAATACAGATTAATACTAAGCAATCAATACTGTCCATACTATGATCAGTTGCATTTTGTTTCCTGCAGAAAGACTTGTACAACTAAAAGTAAATTTGTTTGTTTAAATGTCACGATAACAAAAGTAGCTCAAAAGAGTTGAGCTCATATTTATCCATTTTTCATGTTTTCTTAATAATAACCAAATGTCACTTCAGTTCCTAAAGCAATAGCTATTGTATGGCATTGTACTGATAAAACAGTGCTTTTAGGCTTTCCATGTTCCCTTTTCTGTCTGTTTCAGTTACATGATACACACATAAGTTAGTACTTGATTATATAACCATTGTTTTTGATGATTTTTGATGGTCTAATAACTTTTTCCATGACTGTATGTCAGTTGAAGCTTATTGGCACACATTCCATATGGCCACTGTGATGGTACCTTATTACAAATTAGATTAGAACAGATTAACTGTGTTTTCCATTTTGTTTGAAGCCATTTTACTGGGCACTTGACCACTTTTAAAATATACACATCGCTTCCACAGGATGGATTCATATTTAATGTGATTTTACTTCTTAGATATTAAAAGAATTGCCATAAAAACCCCTTGAAAATGATCACAAAGGGACTTGGGAATGTGTTACAGAAGATTATCATGGAACTGGCTGAATATGAGATTTTTTTAATAGACAGATTTTTAGGAGTATAGCGTTTAATTATTAAAACATCTCTGGTTACAGAGGTAAAGGTAGTAAAGGTGTCTGTATTTTTAAAAAAAATGAAAGTAAGGAAACTATAAACTTTGCTGTTTTAAACAACCTTCATGGCCATTGAATTGTGCAGAGCTTCTGAGATTATTTCTGAATTTACCATGAAATCCTGGTTTGTATGAATGTAAAACAAGGAGAGATCACAGGCAAGTCCCAAATAAATGACACCAAAAACACAGGACAGATTCACAATAGTGCCATATTTTTTAATCCTGTGAATGTTTATTTTGAGCCGTACACCAAACATGTAAAGTAACTGCCTGTTCTTATTTTCTCAGTGTGTGGGGCTGGTAGATCCACTAAACACATCTAACTGTTATTACATTAGTCCTTTTTCAAGATCACCATGTCACTCAGCCTTTATATATTTGATAAGTAACAGAATCCATTATGCCTTAAAAGATTAATAGGCAATATTGATTTTTTTTGTTTGGAAATTGTTTTATTGTTTCACTTAGTGGCATGTCAGAAGGGCTCAGCTGGACCTGCTGGATGAACTCCAGGTGTAGGATAGAACCATATATGCACTTAAAGACACATGTGCATACACGTTCACATTAGAGTAGATTAAATTTAAGGGTCCTGCATCCTTCTTCACTCTGAGGCCTCCATGGAATATCTATTACGCTTGACAAAGCTGCAGACCACTGACGTATTATTTAATAAATGGAACAAAGGCATGGGGACAAAAAAAAAAAAACACCCAACAAACAAGCAAACCTCTTAAGAGGGATGGAGAGACAAGCCAGCTGTCATCAGTCCAGGGGTTCGAGCGGCCCACCCTAAATTAATTAGCCTGGCTTTGTTGTGGTCGGCAGGACAGTGGGGAAATAAGGAGTGGGAGTGGAAAAGTGATGGAAGGGTGGTGAGTAGAAAATGGAATTCATTAGGAAATTAGCGTCAGCACTTTGAGGCACTCACAAATGACACACAATTTGGCCAGCACAAGACCAGCCCGTGAAGCGACAGGAAGATCACTGCGATTCAGTCACTGCTGTTGCTTTTAGCATGTGTGAAATTAAATGATCCTTTGACTAATGATATTAAAAGAGTCATTAAACTCTTTGTGTTGAGACTGTTTTGCATGTTTACTCTGCATTCACGCTACATCTTCTGCCGTCTCCAGCTCTCAGACTCTGGGATCTACACATGTGTGGCAACCAGCTCCAGCGGTGAAACTTCATGGAGTGCTTTCTTAGAAGTCAGAGGTACAGCATGATGAAAAAGCACCATCACCCATCAATCTACTCATCTAGATGAAAAAGTGACTCATGTTCCATATCCTTCTGTCACTATTTAGAGTCTGGCGGAGTGGTGGTCATGAAGAATCAGGATGAAAATGAGCTTCCAGGCCCCCCATCTAAACCTCAGGTCACAGATGTTACAAAGAACAGCGTGTCCTTGTCTTGGCAGTCTGGGATGGCCGGAGCATCACCTGTTTCCTCATTTGTCATTGAGGCCTTCAGGTTTGTTTGACCATTAAATTTGACTAAATTTCCCTGAACAGTCATTAGTGGCATTTAAGGATGGGCTGATGAATTAGCTAAACATGAGAATTGGCCAAATTGTCCTTGGTGATTGTCACCTGGCTGCCAAACATGCAGCATTTTCAAAATTTGTGCTAAAACATTGTGTGATAAAGGATCTAAAGTCGTTTGATATATTTTATTATATTTTTTATTATTGTTTTGAGAAACAGATGTCCATTTTTGTCCTCTGTAGGGGAGTTTCACAGTTTTACCTACTAAAATAAAAAACAAAAAACAAAAATGCAGTCCACTACCAAGGACAGACCATTTAAAAATGTATATACAATAAATAAAAAAAAATATATCCAATGTACCTGTTGCTTTATGGTGTTCATCCAATGAGGACATTTATTTAAAGCGGTCATATTTTGCTAAAACCCTTTTTATTAGTATTTGGTTGATTCATTCATGAATCATTCATTGATTCATATGTATTTGGGTGCTAATAGTTCAAAAACTTTGAATTTGAACCCTTCAGGTGCTGCAAAACTGGCTTTATGTTGATTTTGGTAAAAATCAAGGGGAATTCTATAACCCGCTTCAATTCCTGTTTAATTTGTTACATCTATAATAGTTAAATCACAACATTTGACCATACTGTATAAGGTCATGACTCTGGACAAACATTTCTCCAAGTATGCCATAACTGCAGTCGTAGTCCATATTGACTTATGTTCAGACTTCAAGCTGATTACCTAAAATGTTCAATACTGTAGGTTGGTTGCAGTCACGTGACTATGATGACGTCGCGATTTCAGCTGGAGGGCAAGAATTAACCATCGAAAAGTGGTTATTGTACAGATTTAGATCCAATGTCAAAACAAAGATACATACAGTACAGTTAGTTAAAGAATTTATTGGACGTGACCCGTAGCTTATGAAGATTAATGAGTTTTCGACAGAACCCAAAGATTTGTCACCAATCAAAGCTGTCAATATTACCAACTACCTGGTCCTGCAGACATCCTACTACACCAGCAGCAGATGAAAGTGTATAATAAATGTTTGGAGGCATATAACTCTTTTTGTCAGCGGGTGGATCCACAACCTCAGCACCAAAAGGTTCAGCGACAAGTATCGTTTGTTCTTCGCCAGGGTGAGTGTTTTAATTGTAAAGATGTGATGTCATGGTGGTCTATTTTTCTGTCATTGCAGTCAGTCAGTGAGCAACAGCTGGCAAACAGTAGCAGATCACATCAAAACCACGCAGTTTACTGTCAGAGGTCTTCGTCCCAACACCATCTACTTGTTCATGGTCCGAGCAGTCAACAGCCAGGGCCTCAGCGACCCGAGTCCCATGTCAGATCCTGTCAGAACACAAGGTATGCTGCAAGAATTTGTCGTATAACAGCAACTGCTATTGAAATCACCTGCACTGTTGTCATGTTGTTGGTTTTTTTATTTTTTTTTTTGCTGCTGCTGTTGTTGTTGTTGTGTGCAATTTCTGTTTCTCCTGATAATGTACTGTCACTGTGCTCAGCTTTGAAGTGTGACACTTATCATCCCTTCTCAGCAATCTGCAGTGAATAGCTCCACTGAAACACTGCAGAAGTTTCCAGAGGTCAAATTCTCCATCTCAGCCCAGCTCATTAAGGCTACACTTAAGCAATTATGTAAAATAAGCATGTCTACTTTTGGACAGTCTAAGCGAGTTAAAGCTATCCCTGCTATGTTAATGATCATAACAGGAGAAAATGACTGCCTCCAAACCCAAAGAAGATTTAATTATGGTACCGGACAGACCGCAGTCTCCAGATTACATTGATATGATAAGTCCCTCACAGAAAAAATAAATAAATAAGCAACCTTTGGCCAAGCACTGTCATAGCCAAGCCAAGAGTGAATTCTTCATAGAAAGGATAGTGAATGTGAACTGCAGCAGATCTTCTTCATAGTGAGGTTGAAGGTCTTGAGATGATATATAGATGTGTTTATTGACAATGTCGTGCACTGATGATGAATAGATTTTTCACTTCTTTGTAACTGTGTTTGGCCTGTCTTGCCCTGAAAGTGCAGTCCTATGATTCATGACTACATTGGAGTGTCTGAATGAAGCTTTTTTTTTTTTCTAAATATAATTTCCTCTCTCGGAGCTATTTGCTTTCCTTTAGTAAATAACTCAAAATGTGACTTTATTCAACCACACTCAGTATCCTCTGCACTGGAGTATTTTATTGCCTGTAACTTGAAACACATGCATGTGCAAAATGGGAAATGAGCTGGAAAATGGTGTCATGGAGTCTATTCATCTTACATCCAATATTTGTGGGAGTCTCGCATTCGGAGTTCATTTGTTGATGCGGTTGTTCAGTCAGGTCGCAGTAACTGAAGACGAGCCACACATTTAGTGAACCGTGTTCGCTGAACTCTTCTATTTTCACGGGACATGTGAAATAATATAAAGCTGAAGGAGGTCATTCTAATGCAGATGAAGTTGATGAAGTTTTTGAAACAAAGTCAAGACCACCAAGTGTCTTTGTTTAATCTCATTTGGTGTATTCAGCTATTATTTTACCATCCCACTTCACTCTGTATGGAGAAACTAAACCAGCTCTTACAAAAGCCAAGCAGACTACAGTCAACCGTATTCCATTTGGAGTTGTTTTTTATTTATCTGGCAGATGTACACACATGCTCCTGCTCACTGTTTTTCCCTGTTTTCTTGCATTTCTTTCTTTGCATCGCGTAGATATAAGTCCTCCGGCTCAGGGTGTTGACCACCGGCATGTTCAGAAGGAGCTTGGAGAGGTCATCGTGAGGTTACACAACCCGGTTGTCCTGAGTCCCACAGCCATCCAGGTCACATGGACTGTAAGTGTAGTTTATAATTGTATATGAACAAGTTTAACTGCAACCTTATTGGACCCACTGTATATCTGTTTGCTTTATAGAAGTCTTTGCATTGGAGGAACTGAATAAAATTATATGTGAGGGTTGTTCTCAACTTTGTGGAGGGGTTAGTTGCTATGGTTGTTGTTATCTGCTGGCATTTGCATAATTTCTGACCTATAACTTATAATAATGAGAAAACAGGTCAAAGATGTGCAAAACAAATCTGTTGAAATTACAGATGCACTCAACTTAAAGACTCCCCCACTTGGAAAAAAAAAGCTTATTTCTGAATACATACATAAAAATACTGGTTCCTTCAGTTTTGTTATTAATCTAAAGTGCTTCCTTGCTGCAGTTTTGCCTTATTGTAATGGTAGAGGAAATTCTGCATATAAATGTTCAATATGTACATAGTTTTCTGTGTTTTGTGTTCTGTTGGTTTTTTTGCCTAATTAAATCATAGTGTCAGTACGGTTGATATTTACAGAAGACCCCTCTTTGAAGCTGAAAGGTGTTCCTCAATACCGCCATTTGTATTTATGTCAAGAAATTCTTAATCTAGTCATTCCCTATAACTGCTTTGAAATGTTGTGATTGCTGACTTAAAAGTAACCGAACATCAAATAGTTCACAATGCTTCCTCTTAACTGCCGTGAACATCAAAAGAGCTGTCATAGACATCTGGTTGCTCATCAATCTTCCATATGTCTTCAGCTGCTTCCTTCTTCAAACAAAGATTTTACGGTGATTAAATTAGGCTGAACCAAGCTGAACTGTTTGCAGTTGTGCTGCATCTTATGTATGGGTGTTTTGGAACTCAATAATGTATTCATTGAAATTTATACATAAATGAATGTATACAACACACACACCAGGTTTCATTTAAACGTGTTATAATGATGACAAAAAAGCTATTTGGTTGTGTGCAGTATGTACTAGTTTATTTTAATTGGAGCACTATAAATCACTCAGTTTAAGGTGTTTACAGTATACACCTATCATTTAGATGACATAGGGGACCTGTTTCTATTTCCGAATGAATCACATTAGCAGTTTTCCTGATGACATGTTTATTGACCCCTGTAATAAGTCGCAACCCAAGACTTGGTGGCTAATTTGATACTAAAGCATTGCTTTATGATTATAATGTACAATCAACACCAAACATGGCTACCTAATCAATCAGGGACCTTTCAGCAAATGGTGGTGGGGGGGTGGGGGGGGGTGGGATCAGAGAGCTTTTATATTCCCCAAATCATTCCATTAATAAAAGTCACACACCAAGCAGGGGATCCATTTTGCTGATTTACTCTGGCTACACTGGCGAAAAACAGCTGCTTAATATCCCACTTGAAAGCCCCGCTCACTTCTTCCACTGTTAACAAGCCATTACAATGAGTTATGCTTTCACTCCTCCTGTGCATAAATTCAGCACATTTCTGTCTAGCTAAGTTTTAAGGGAGGGGTCCTCTATGGGTTGCACATGGGCTATCACACTTCTAGTCTCTTTGTCTTTTCTATGGGACAGATCTGCCGTTATCACCTCCGCTTTGTGTTCCCCTCTTGTCCCCAGAGTGTTTGTGATTGTTGCTGTGTGGCATTCTTCTACTTACATCCCATCGTTGAACTGACAAGGCCTGCTTTCTGGTGTCGCTAGTTAGTATTTATAACGCATACGAGACATTTGCATGTCCGTTAAGGAAACATTACAGGAAGTCTTTTAATAGAGGAGGCATCACTTTTGGCTCTGGGACAGGTATATGAGGTAACGTCAGGGCGTTAATTGAGTTAAGTGTGTCATAGCTGGTGATAAAATGCCCATTTGAGGAGGAAAAGCCTCAAAAGTGTCATGAATGTGATCCTGAAAGGAAAAACGAAAGCATTCCTTTATATGCCCTTGAAGCTAGCCTGAGATTACATCAACCAATCTTCCTTTATATATTTCCCAAACATCGCTGTAATCTTGTCTGTTTTGACTTTCTCAGGTGGATCGTCAGTCCCAGTTCATCCAGGGTTACAGAGTTTTATACCGGCAGACATCAGGACTGCCATCTCCGGGAACATGGCAGACTCAGGATGTGAAGGTCTCTTCTGAGCGCAGTGTTGTCATCTCATCGCTGAAGAAGGGGATTGTGTATGAGATCAAGGTTCGGCCTTATTTCAATGAGTTCCAAGGCATGGACAGTGAATCCAGGACAGCGAGGACTACTGAGGAAGGTACGGGAAAGAAAACAATACACACAGGGCTCCTTCACAGTATGACGAAGTATTTTAATTAGTAATTATAAAAAAATATATAATAATTAGTAAGAAAATATTCATCTTATTTGTAGGAAAAGAAGCGGGAATATGGAAAAACACCACCCTTATTTTGTTTTCCAAAATATAAAATTTAGAATATCTAAAAATAAATTGATCTTACTTGCAACATTTGGAGTGGGCAGCCAGTGTAGACAAAATGTTTACAACTGTGTGAATGAGTGTGAACGAAATTAGGCACAATGATATTAATAACAAGGCACAGAGCTGCCTCCACGCTGAAACGTCAGCCAACTTTCTGTGGGGACTGAACATGTTTAAATGCATTACTTCCCAGACTTGGCTTTAAAATCCCAAATTACAGTAAAACCTGGTTCTTTATGTCTTTCAAACAGCAAAAGAGAACTAGACTAACTTTGTGGATGTTATTGATAAGTTGCATTGGTACAATGTTCTAGGAATTATTTGGCAGCATAAATGCATCCATCAGAACATGACATAAATTAACATTTGAAATATGATATAATTAATTAATTTGTCTGTAAAAATATAAATATCTGTAATTGTTAAATATCTTTTGAAAAATCTTGAGAAATTAATAACGTGTTGAAACTGTGCCTAAATAACTGAAGTACGGCCCTTTCCAGTTGTGTGCCCCATTTGATTTAGCTTCAGAAACCAATTTTATTACAGTATCAGACTGTGATATTACTGTAAGTAGAAAGGCTACACATCTGAAAGCTGCAATGCTGACACCACTGTACATGTCCCTTTCCACTATCTTTTCAAAATTGGTTAAGATGTCTCTACAGCTTCATCATGACCAAACTTGCACTTATCGTCACCTCTGTTCATCCTCTTTCACCTCACTCTTGAAGTTTGAGATGGAATATTCCAAGGCAGTGGTTGTGTTGGCGTTGGTGTCAAAACATGCAGTTCATTCAGCCATTGAACCAAACCTACAAGTTTCTGCAGAGACATCCTCAGTGCCTCTGAAGAAACTGTGGAAAGGGACAATCATGATGTCATCGCCTGTGCCACTTTTAGCTGTGTTGTCTTTATTTTTATCTACCTACAC
Organism: Siphamia tubifer; assembly: GCA_020466265.1. Classification (NCBI taxonomy): domain Eukaryota; kingdom Metazoa; phylum Chordata; class Actinopteri; order Kurtiformes; family Apogonidae; genus Siphamia; species Siphamia tubifer. The sequence goes on along the minus strand of CM035795.1, from coordinate 40,669,861 downwards.
AGTTTGACACTTAAACTGCTTTACAACCAACTCTGGCTTTCTTGATGTGTAAAATTAATTAATTAATTAAAATTGTAAAACTCATCATTAACTGAAAAATGTATATAAACACACACACACACACACATATATATATATATATATATATATATATATATATATATATATATATATATAATTACTGATAATTCTGTACATGTGATTATATGAAACTATGAAATTTTCTAGTAGTAACTGTGTTTAATATTTAGAATTGTGGATAGATTGATGCATGGCTGACATAAATCAGTGAGTCAAAACATAGATATTGGTCAACAGAAGTGACACATGGCTGTCTAAACCAGGGGTGGCCAACCCTGGTCCTCAAGAGCTACAACCCTGCATGTTTTAGATGTACCCCTCTTCCAACAAACCTGATTCAAATGATAAGCCTATCATCAAGCTCTGCAGAAGCCTGATAACGCCTGTCAGGTGTGCTGTGAGAGGAAAACATGTAAAACATGCAGGCTTGTGGCTCTGTCGGACCAAGGTTGACCACCCCTGCTCTAGGCTCTATGTAATGTCACTGATTTGCTATAACATAACAGCCCCTCCTTGCCAGATCCATATTTATGTATGTGTGAATATAGTGTGTGAGAATGTGCACATACATGTCTGCTACTGTCTGTTTGTCTGACCTTCCATCTATTTCTTTTTTTTTTTGTGATTGCTGGTGTTAGTGCCAACCTTCTTCTAATCCATCACTCAGCAGCCACAGGCTTGATCTGTGATTGGGCACAACCCTCGCTTCCTACTGTGAAGATGATCTGTTGTTCCGAAGCTTGATTCATACAGGCTCTGACAAGGCCACCGTGCAGTATGGCACCGTATCACACCTAGCCATGCACACAGGCCTGTGTTGGGATGAATTTACTGTTTTGACCTTTGCCAAAACAGTAAAACATCCACCTGCTCTGTATCAACCTTGCCTCAACCTTCTCTTCTCATAACTGAAATGAAATTACGATGTGATCTGTTGTAAACACACAGCACATGCTCACAACAGACAAAAAGACAAATACAGACTCTCTGTACTCGAAACAAAGCTCATGTTACCACAACATGTTGAAGCCTGCATGTATAAGAGACAGTTCACATTCTGTCAAGGTGACAGGCCTATTTATTTTCTCCTTCTCAGAGGGACCATATCTCCTGTGGCCAGCCAGTGAACGTACCGCTGTAGTGGAACTGCCATCACATTATAGCTGTCCCCAACACACAAACGCACTCCTACAGTCAACCAACACTAGTTACCAGCACATTTCCTCCATCTCACACTCAGAACCGGCATGTCCCAGCTACTACCAACGCTGATAACACTCCATGCTTCTGCTCCGTGTGCATCCCAGCCCTTCAGAGGGGTCGACCACTTTCTATTTCTGTCACAACCCTGCCGCTGTGCCTGGTCATAGCTGATACACTGTCAAACACATGGCTCTAGGCTCCATAGAGACCATGGGACTCCTCAGTACAGCAGAGAGATGGATAGAGAAGTCTAGTTCACAGAGTGATTAAAACTTAGGTTGTCCATTAGCTAACACAATTAGAAAATCCCCAGAGCGGGCCCAGATGGATGCAGGGTTACAGTATGTTCAGTGCTCCAGTGCTGTGTCCATCTTTTATGCCTCCTCTTCTTTTTTCACACATTTCTCACTCTCCATCTGGACAGTGATTCAAGACATGGCTGATGAATGAACCTTTGTGCCATCTGATTGTGTAAGAATCTGAAAAGGAGACCAATGTTTTATGCATATTTAGCAAAACTGCTGATGGATATATAACAATCATCAAATATGGACTTTTCTCCTTAAAAATACTCACAAGTTGATTTAGTTAATAGTTGATAATAACTGATTTAATTCTCACTCATCTTCTTTCTTGTGACTTTGGGTGGTTGACTAATACATATTCAGCTCTTTGCATTTGATGTTTTCTTTTTTCCCCTGAATGAATTTAATACAGTATGTTTGTATTCCTCTGTCATCCAGCACAGAGTTCTGTATTCATGAGAGAGAGGGGGGGGGGGGGTCACATTCCTGCTTGCCATACATCACTTTGCTAATGGCTCTATTAGCACAGCCATGCAGGCCTCTAATGAAAAATGTGTATTGTTTAGCACAAATATGCATGATAATAAGCTGTTAAATCATTCATAACATTAACTTTGAATGACATTGTCTCTGATGGCTGCTACGTTCCAATCCAGCACTTTGTCACCTGGATTGTAATGCAGCGTTTGAGAACGCAGAGCATGATGGTGGATCAGACGCTCCCTCGGTAGATTGTTTCTAATCTGGCCAAGGTGTTGGGTTCATCATTGGACCCATTCATCTTCTCCCATGCCAGGCCGTTCTGGCTCTCTTGGGGCTTGTGTGACCAATCGCGCTGAGGGATGAGCACAGATTTACAGGGTGACATATGCCATTTTGGATGGAGGCGAGGTGAGGGAGAGGCAGCCCAGGAGTAATTGACCTGTCAGTATTCTGCTGTTCTGCTGCTCCCCTGCCAGCCAGCACTGAAATGAGAAAACATTATTTTTAAAACATTATTTCCTGTTGGGCCAACTGTTATTTATTTTTCCACTGTTGCCCCTTGTGGGGTCAGAAGATTGTTACCATCAGAATAACAACAGAGTGAGGTTTATGAAAGCTTGGACTTGTCGTGTTTCTGTCCACTGGTTGTCTGACTGTGGATGGAGATGTTTCATTTAGGTGTGTTTCTGTCTGAAGCTTACCCTTGATCCTTGCTTACTGGCTTTAGTTTCATCTGGCTGATCGATGGAATCAGTCGATATGTTTACTGAGACCTTGTTTCCTTCCCCTAAAATGTATTTTTTTTTTTCATTTTTCTTTTACGTCTGTGCTTTATCCTATAAGCTTGTTGACCTGCATGCCACCCTGGCTCGGTCAATGCTGGAGTCTTAGCGTGACTGAGAGGACTCGCCTGACTGTGCCAGGCCGTCATTCTACAAATCAATACCAGTATTCTCTGTGCAAATCCACCGGGCTGGAGCAGTGGATGAGATATTAAATCATAGTGAAATGTTAAAGATAGGATATAGCCATGTCAAACCTGCCCTGGTGTTCATGTAAATCCCCTTATAATGAGACATCTTGACAGCCTTCTGCAACCAGTGCCATCCCTTAAGACTAACATTCTGTAGAAAGGTGTGTGTGTGTGCGTGCGTGCGTGCGTGTGTGTGTGCATGCGTGCGTGCGTGCGAGAGAGAGAGAGACTTTCTCAGTAATGTGGGTTAGGGTTTAGTTTGTACATACTTATAAGCTTTTGTATGAACGTATGCTGCTGTATTGTTGTTATGCACACGAGCCTTTGTATTTTCCTCACATGATCTTTGTCCCGAATCGCATTCAGAGCATTACTGAGGTAAAGTGTGAATTCTCTTCCAGCTCCCAGCGCCCCGCCTCAGCAGGTAACAGTCCTAACCGTGGGAAACCAGAACAGCACTTCTATAAGCATCTCCTGGGACCCACCTCCTCCAGACCACCAGAACGGCATCATCCAAGAGTATAAGGTTTGTAACAGAGCACAAACATGGATTGTAATTTACCTTATGTGGAGTCAAATGGAGCCAACTGTTCTGCCTTTTTACTTCTCTGCTTCAGATCTGGTGCCTGGGGAATGAGACACGTTTCCATGTAAATAAGACTGTGGATGCAGCCATACGCTCAGTGGTGGTGGGCGGGCTGCAGGTGGGAGTGGTTTACAGAGTGGAAGTGGCTGCCAGCACGAGTGCAGGGGTTGGCGTTAAGAGTGATCCCCAGACTATTGTCATCGGTAAGTAAGGTCAAGGGATTAAAGCTATTTCCATCCATTTTCTCTAATGTGTTTTTCAATAAGTTGTATTCAGTGCTAATCAGTGAGCTTTGAAAGAGTATTGCATATTGTATGTAATACTCGGAACAGTCCATTGGGTAATATTGGTAATATATAACTATTTTGAGATGTGGCTTGACCACATATGATTTATGTGAGCTGAGGCAGATTGTGCCTGATTTGACCCATAACTGATGGCTTGGCCTGTAGCATGTTCTTATTTCCCCAGTGTCACTCACATAATCCATCTCCAAGAGCAGTGCCCTGAGCTCGCAGATATAATATGTTGTGTGTTTGTGTGTCTTTAGATGTGGGAATGGACATATGTCTGCATGTATGGTTACACAGAGTGTTTTTAATATATATACACAAAAGTGATATATAACAAAGAGGATTCATGCAGCATTGTATGCATGCACATGCAGGTTTGGAAATACACTGTATATAGTAAAAGTATAGAAAAGTCAATATTTGTAAAAAAAAAAAAATATATATATATATATATATATATATATATATATATATATATATATATGACTTGTTAAGCCAACTGGGTTTGTGCAAATTAGTCAAAATCTGGCAAAAGACATATGAAATGTTTTCTTTGCAGCAGATTCCTATAAATAAATTAATGACAGCAAAATGTTCTTATAGAAATTAAGAACGTATGGCATTGAAATTCAAACAAGTACAGCTAAAAAAATAAAATATTATAATTAACCAGAAGGATTACTATTTTGAATGTGTACAGAGAATCACAGGTGGCCTAATAATTATTTCCAAAGCTCTTATGTTGTCATTATCTTTGATCTTTGAGGGTTTTTTTTTCTGGTGTGGGAACATTTATTGTCATTCCAGGTTTTGCGCTCTAAGAAATACTGTTTAGCTGTCATGGTGCACTGCGATTGGAGGTCAATACAGACTGGGATCCTCTCTTCTCATTTCACATAGTGTGTTTTACCGGCATTGGAGTGAATTATAGGACTGAACTAAACAAACAACCTGTACACCCAGGGGTTTGTTACAAGCTTTTAGGCATTTTCTTTCTCAGTCTGCACATTAAATCTCACTGCACGGTTCTTTATACCTTGCTCGCATCCTAAATATCTGAAATTAAATTTGTCAGATGGGAGTTTCTTTTGAGCTGAATCCAATACTAACTCTGTTTTAATGGTGGTTAATGGGTGTTTGGGTTTTCTGAATAACTACAATTTCCGCATGTTAAAACATCATCATTCCAATATGAGTGTTCACCTTTAAGCAGCAAATCGTGCCAAACAACAGTCTAATTTTCTTTTTTTTCCACTTGTCAACCCATAGTATCACACTGACGTTACCCGTTTGTCCCTATGCCCTCAGGTAAGGAGTTTCGGGATGTGTTTATACACGGAAACAGGAACAACAGCATCACAGAACAGATCACTGATGTGGTGAAACAGCCTGCTTTTATTGCTGGGATTGGAGGGGCATGCTGGGTTATCCTCATGGGCTTCAGCATCTGGCTCTACTGGAGGAGAAAGAAGAGGAAGGGCCTGAGCAACTATGCAGGTTAGAATAAGTATCAACTCATCCTCATAGTCACCTATGCAAAATAATTCTGACATTGTCCTCTTGTGATTTAGCGAACAATTATTCCCCCCGCTCGGCATACAAGTGTTGCTTTTCTCAAAGGAAGAATACGTTACTACTGTATTATCATCTTAAAACAAACTGCTTTCTTGAAATGCTGCAGAAGTTAGAGAGGGTGGAATGGCAGCAGTGTTAAAGCGCAACACGGAGACAGATGTCAGGATGAATCATTTCAAGAGGGCTACAGTTTTTGACAAATCCGCCCACGGTGTTGGTTAATAGCCCAGGGTGGTCTCGCTGTGTGGGCAGACTGGACTCTCTGCTGGTCACTGAAACTGGAGTTTGTCCAGCTCTCCTCCCACACATTGACCCTGACATCTTAACTGAGTGACCCCCCCAGTCAATACTAGTAACAGGCAAGTCCACATGCACAGCCAAGGCTACGAGATTTAATTAGAGTGAAAAATTTAGCATGAACTGACACTAGTGTTGTCAACAGCACAACATGGTATCTTATATTAGTTATGCCTTCATTAAAAGTAAGAAAATTTGACAAGTCTTTATTTATTTGGGCATATTTAGAAATAAGTTGTCTAGCAATTACAAATAGACAGTAGCATCTCTCCAAGGCCTGTGTGATTGAGTTATTTTCATTTGTTTGTTACATTTATGTGTTGTATGTGTTTTCTTTGCTTTGTGCCACCGTCTCTACACCTCTGTGGCCTCTGAGCTGGATGCTTTCCTGGCTGCTGCTCTGCACACTGGGTGACGTTCTGGGTCTAAAATTCTCATGCTCCCAGCTCCTCTCATCCTGACCCCTGTCCCCAGTGTGCAGATACTCCTAAAGCACCGCTTATCTCTGCAGGCTTTTAACACACAACTTCTCTGTCTTCTTGTTTTGCAGTTCAGTCCTTCACCTTCACCCCTGCAGGTACTGTTCATTTGTCCCGTCTCCTCGCCCCATCTCACCATAGACTCATTTCCTGCCCGCTTTTTATATACGTATATATATGTATATGCTTGGAGCAGCAAACTGATGGTCATGGATAATACAAATCCAACCCTCATACCAAAGTGAACCCAAGCCCAGTCAACGTCTCGATTTGTTATTGTTCATGACCACGCCCCTGCAAACGTGACACCGTTTTCCTGCCCAACCGGCTTATTGTGTTGTATTTGTCTGTCTCTTTAAACAATTTTTCATCATTTTGTGTCCTTCTTTGTGGCAAGGTGAGATGTTCATGTTCCTGTCCCTAAACTATTCTTTTTCCTTGATATTGGTGTAAATTTCCTGTTTTCTGTAGGTGCCATAAATGCAGTTGGTGCACATTTTGTGTATTTGTTTCCTCCATCCATCAACTTTCCTTGTTCTTTACTCACAAATATTTCCCACTCTACTACAATTTTGGGGGGGGGTTTGTTGGAGAAACTAGAGCCATCTTAATAGATTTAACAGTGTTATATGTCACTAGCTGTTCTCTGCTGAGGTGAGCCTGAGTGGCACTAACACTCTACTGTACAAATCACCTGTGTCTGCCTGAGGATGGAATAGGCTGAGTGAAAACTCACCCATCTTCGATATAGAGTAGTCATGTTTAAAATGTTGACAAAGATATCACTGATATGCTCCTGCCTCCAAAGAGCCTCTGCAGTGAAGGAGCCAGTGTTGGGTGTCAGGAGTTACATGGAATGGAATTGTGTAGCTAAATGACAAAAAAAATGACAAGTGACTATGACTAGATAATCTGCAAATACACAACCTAGTAAAAAAAAAAACAACAAAAAAAAAAACCAACAAAACAAAATAAGCAGTTGCATCTGTAACTTTAGTTTTGCTGTGGCATCATTTTAATAAGGATTATTTTGAATTGGAGGGTTATTGATTTTTGGATCTTGTATAGAATAGAATACTTTATTCATCCCACCCTCGGGAAGACAGGAAAGTCAGAACACTGTGTATACTCTTCTCCAGTGTATCCCAAAGAGTCTCAGTGTGGTTCAGGTCTGGACTCTCCCTGAACCACTCTCACAATTTTGATTAACCCTTTAATTGTCATTTTGGAATGTTCTTGTCTCATCGTGAATAGAAAAAAAATACGATGTTTGTTCAAACCTGGTCATTCAGTATATTCAAGTCGTCATCTGATCTTATATTTCTTGGATGCACAACATTGCTCAACCCGCATGCTTAATAAATAGGTAATTTAACAACTTGTATTTGGAACAATTACTAATGTTTTAAATCTAACGGAAGACTCTTACAAAACTGCATAGTTAAAATCAGGTGCTTACTTTTTTCTTTCTTATATTTTGTACAAAATTTGGTCACTTGTGTAATATTACATCCTTGCTGACTTGGTCTTTCAGGACAGTGTAAGTCAGCAAAGCTTTTGCAACTCCATCAAGAGTAATATTAAGATTAGCAAGGAGCTGTCACTAATTGTACACAGTCTCCAGTCATTTGGCAGTATGCACTTGTTTTTAGGTCTATTTTCTGTTTTGCATTCTCACTGTGCACTTTCTTTTAACTGCCAGTTAAAGCAGTGTAAATGCTACACATCACACTACAAATCAAATTTAATGAGTTAATAAGCTTTCTCAAGTAATTGATAGACTTATTGCATGTTTAATAGGGTAACAAGGATTTTTTATTATCTTTAAATGTAATAACCTATTACATTTCAAAAGTAACCCTCCCGACATTGGTGGAGCAGAAGTTGAATGCAATAAGTGAGGGATCAGACTGAGTTAAAGTGGATTCATGGACCCACTATAAATATTTATGATTGTTATATCCAAAACACTAATTTACTTTGGGATACTTAATGCAGACAAAATAACACTTAAACAATGTATTCGTGTATTAATGAAACATCAGCTTGTATAAACTAGTGATAATGTGTGATATTTCACCAAAGGCTCCCACTCACTGCGATTTTAATAATCTTACAAGATTGTTCACCGCAAGCCATACTGTATGACATGAAGTAGATTGTACAATGAAATTGCAAGCTGAGTTGCAGCCTATGACGTACATGAGTCGACGTGAATCCACACGACTCATTATCAATGTGCACAATCTATCCATTAAAAACTAAATCCAAAGAAGTAACAGAACATTTGACCCTGTGCCATTTATGTGTGGACAATTAGGTTAAAATAGGAGCAGGAGGAGAATATACATGGTTCAGAAAGTGAAGGCAACTTGAGGTGCAAATTTTGCAAAGAGAAACTGAAATAAGCACTTGTTAGCATCTGCTAGCATTTAGCATCAGCATTTACTGCTGTGGTCTGTCACTTTCAGTGTCTTCAATATCACGCTGATCAGTACATCATTGCAAACTGCATTTGTATTGGTCAGTTGGCAGACGTAGGTCACAGCATCGCACTGGCAGCAGAGCAGCAAGACTTGACTACAGCCGTCCTTGAATTTGTCTCACAGTGCGACATAGGACCACCAATTTAGGGCCAAGATCAAAGATATTCTGTCACTATTTTGCTATTTTATGTTTGCGACGGCTGTAAACCGCACAGTGCATGGGAGTCTTAAGAGTTGGAGTAGCAAACACAGAAAACAAGGTCAAATATAGTGATGTGTAGAGCATGAGTCATATAGTAGCTAGAGAGTCTTGCAGTTTTGTTCTTCTCTGTATTGACAATTAGTTGATGTATCAAGAGTGTCCAGTCTCAGCCTCCTAAAGCTGTCAGTACAGGAGAGGTAAATCACCACAATGTTGAGGCACATGGCCAGCAGGAAAGAGATTTGATGGAATTTTTATATGCTGATTATGTCCTCCCCCCTTAATGCTTATTAAAGTGGATTAATCTGTATTCATATTGGAGAAAGTGCTTATCTGGAAGACGGAAGCGAGAAGCACAGCCATGCCGCTATGTCACTCTGGCTAACATAAAAGTATTCCACAGCAGCCCAGAAATGTGCCTGAGCATAGATAGGGACTTCAGAGGCCTTTCCGCCCCCCCATCCACCCCCTACCCCTTCATTTTCCTCCACCTTCTCCTCCTGTCAGTTCTCCCTCAAACGTCAGAATTCTGTAATGCACGTTTGTTGGTGGAGGAACAAAGAGAATTGGCTTTAGCATTGACTGAATAAGAAATGTGTCTCAAGCTGTCTTTTATTGCTGTATTTTATTCACGCAGACCCACACAGTTGGTTTTATTTGGGTGAAACCAGTGCATTGTTAACAGTAAGCATCTTAAATCCAGCTGCTTGTATTCAGTTTCTTAAACCTTAGTGCGGTAAATAAACCACCAACTGTTTTGACATGCATGTAAGACAAATTTTGATATGTTTCTCTCATTTGAAATACTAAAATTCCTGTTATGAGAGAATTAAGGAAGCTTAGCTAATGTTGATGATGCATTCAGATGTCATGTTAGCAGCTCCTTTTAATCAGTTGTGGGAGTTTCCTTTCCCTGTTATCTGTGTTAACTACGTCACCCCTCAGAAAAGCCCCTTCTCTCTCATCCATGCCTGGGCTTGTTGTGGAATCAATGTGAATGAAACAGAAAAGAGTGGAGGAATGTTCAGCCTCTTCACTCTTTAATCTCCATCTGTGGAACAAATGGGCCAAATTACTAACAGCTTTCCTTCTCTCTCTTGAGTAAACCAGCTCTCTTTTTCTCCTTCTTGTTTTTTGTTTTTTTTTTCTGTCATTGGAATGAGGTGATTTCCTAAACTCTTGGTGCTGTTCTGTGTTCTTTATCATCCATTGAAGTTCTTACATCCTCAGAACTCCTGATGCTGCTTTGTCATCATGGTTGTTGAACAGAGATGAAATGGATCCTTTGCAGCCGTCTCTCACTTTGAACCATGAAGTTTTACTCACCACTGACAAAGAGCAGGCCTTGTTATCTATAGATCACTGTAATGGAACAGGCCACATGCATGGCTTTTGGGGAGCCCTGCTAGCCAGAGGGATCAGTAACTCAGCCTCGACGCTTGTAGATAGAAGATTCAATGTGATTAATGAGCCTTCTGCCTTTTCTAATCATTTTTTGGCTGAGATTTAATCACAAATCTGATAATAACTCAGCAGCAAAATAAGAAAGATGAAATGAGTTTTCCCTCTCATCAGGCGTCTTGTCCTTGAGGAACACATGACATCTCCACTTATGCAAAGCAAAGCAATATGAAATCCTCTTCATTGCTCCTTTTTTTAATTTTCATGAAAGACATTGGACACAGAGGGGCATCCGTAGCCCTTAGTGAATCCATCACCTACTTTATGTAGCAATGAAAAAGAAAGCGAGCAAAATAACACAGCTGTGGAGGCACAAGGGCAAATTGGACGATACTGGAAAGAAATTCCATCTAATCTTAATTATGGTTTTATTTCCCATGTATCATACAAACATTTAATATCTGGCTTTGTCTTGTTTTTTCTTTTCCGCTCTTGTTCTTTCTCTCTTTTCTAACTTCAGTGACATTCCAGAGAGTCGACGGTGGTTTGATGAGTAATGGAAGGTGAGTATCATTATTATGTACAATGTTAAATCTACAAAAGCATGTGCCTGAATTGTTATAGTCAATGGAAACTAAAACTGGACGTGAAAAAGTGAAAAATGTTCATGCGGTAAAAAACATAAAAACCTGTCATCTAATTGAAAACTATATTGAACAGCCTAACATGAATTTAAATCCAGTCCAGTTTTACTTTCATGGCTCCCCTAATGGTGTAGTGGTTCATCTTTTGAAGACTTTCTTCAAATAGTTGAATCAACTCTAATATTGGGGAGGAAAAAACTAAACTGAAACTACTCAGTTCCATGGTATAAAGATACAAATACTTAAAATAAGTAAAAGCTACATAAAACCAATCTACCACATAGTTAAACCAAAGTTAAAGTAAAATCAGCTTTATTTTCATTTATCGCTAATGATAATGGCTCATGGTGTTCAAGAATGACAGTTATATACTATAAATTATGTCAAAACTTTGCTCAAAAACTCCAATTAACACTGAAAATGCATATAAAAAATCAACCTCATCAATTTAATACATTAAAAGTAAAACTACAAATGAACTGAAATACATACACTGAATAATAATGAAAATAGCAATAAAAGCTGTAATAGTTCTTCTTGCATGTACTGAGTTCAATAAATACATTCAGTGTATAATATGTGGAACACAATCTCTTCTTCCTTTCTTGTAACGTCTGCCCTGAGCCTTCAAATATCTTAACATTTATAACCTTCCCAGTGCAGCCATGCAAGCCCCCAGTCTGCTGCTTTTGATTTTAACACTGATAAATGACTGATAGATTGATAGATAACCAATACCTGTCTGTGTACTCTCCATGCAAAACCTGCATGTAAATATACATTTCTACCACATCTCCGTTCATGCATCGATAGATGAACTCATAAATCTCTTCAACAGAATTAACAGAAACAATTTAAGCAGAGAGTGCTTTTATTTTGTCATTTATCTTCCGCTGCCGGCTACAGGCAACCCAGAAGCCCTCTGGAGTGATAAATTTGCCTGTCACCTTGCGTGGGCGGCTGGGATCTGAGCACATGTAATAATGTAAAAATAATTACCCAGGGGAGAGGTGTGTGGAGGTACCCCGCTTGCACCCCCATGCTGCCTGCTCTGTTTCACTGTGTGTTAGTGAAAGAGAGAGGGGCTACAGAGAATAGGGCACATCTCAATGACACCAGTTACCGAGCCTTTGTGGGTATTCAAGAGACTCCCTTGAGAAACCTGGGATTCTGTCTATCTACTGATTATCACACCTGACTACGTAAAGCCGCCAGATCTCAAACACTCAGCCAGAGATGGCCAACTGTATCTGACCCTGTGTCTCCAGGCCTTTGGAAATGTGTCTGTTTTGCAGTGCACTTGCAGAATTTTGATATTTATGTTTTGTGTTTTCTCTTTTACTGTGCTTGTCTGTCTGAAAGCCACAATGGACCATTTTGCCTATATTGTTCTCTGAGCTGCCAGCAGCCTCTCAATGAATTAGCCACGCCACTTGCTATGCCTTTTCTCATCTACTCTCTGCTGTAGTGTTTTTCCTTCAATTTTCCACATAAGTGGTTCTGATTCTCACTCCAGCATATGGGATTTGAAATGTCTATATTTTTGGTACTCTGTATTTGTTATATCTTTAGTCTATAGCATCAACTGACACCATTTTCACAACAGTGGAATAGGATGCAGCCTTCTCTCAAGCAAGCCTCTGATCCGTTAGTCACTCTGATGCCATCAAATCCCAGATGCTGCAACTTCCCCATATGCCCCGAGAGTGAAGATATGAAGCGGAGTTTCAGAGGAGAATCTGTTCATTTGTTACATGAGATGTTTATTGCATTAATTAGACAATAGCAAATGAAGCCACGTCTATTTCCAGTATCTCATTGGCTGCTGCCAAATTGCCCTGACTGAACAATTACACTTAATCGATCACAAAATAAATGATTCACAGAAGATGAATAGGCTGCAGATTGGTAGACCTGGACCATTTGGCTTTGGCTGCTCAATTGAAATTGATAAAAGCTGATAAGGGCTCATTCCTTATCCCGCTGCCAATACCGAGATGGTAATTAGAAGGTAGTAATAACTTCCTATCTTTCCACTGATCAATATTTTAGCAAAGCATATTCACTCGTTTATGCAGGAAGAGTGGGCTCTGCATGGCTGTGAACAGGTTTCATTGTTGCTATGGAGATTTCTTTTACATCCCAGGATCTGAATACTAAATGATAGATTAGATTAACTCTAAGGAGGCATGCTCCTTGAGAGTTAATCTGTGAAGTAATCTGTGTTTCCCATTGCTCTAAGTGCTACCTAATGTCTGCACTTTTAATCCAAGTTCCATTCACCAGTCTGTGGGACCATAAACAGCTGATTTATGAAGTTGCCTCTGAATTAATATCTCCCACTTGGCTTATTTATGGGAAGCCCAGTGTCAGGCATCAGGGGCAGTATTTATAGTTTCCTACCTATCACACATAACTGAAATGTCTAACAGGAAGAAGAAATGCTCCAAATCAAATTTTATCTGCCAAGGTTGCCATCCATCCTAGGGTAGGCAGGGATTAAAAGTTAGGTGTCAACTTTTCATCAGAAATATTACCCTGTGTCCAACCCTCCACTCCACCCCCACTTACTACCCATTACCCCACCAGATGACACGACCACACCCACATACACACATACCAAATATAACAAACAATCCCCCGGACGAATCAGTCTTATTCTAATTATCCTTAGCAAGAGCACTGCTGGGTGATAAATGCAAGGACGATACAACCATTCCCACTGTCAGCTTCCTGTCTTTCAGATAGTCTTAACATTGGTAGGATTTGGAAGGGCTCACTGAAGCACACAGGACAAGTGAGACTGGCAGCAAGACAACTCTGATAGTGTGTATTCCTAGGGCCACAAACAACAAAGGAGAGAAATATCTTCCTTTTTTTCATGGAAACCTAAATTTGACAGATGCCAAGTGCAGAAGAAACAAAGAAAAGGGATGAAAGGAGGAAGTGAGGGTATAAAAGGGGAAAATAAAGGAAAATAGGGTTAGGGAAAGATGATATGGTAAGAGAAAATGAGAGCAGTGGGGGAACATGCCAGCCTGAAACAGAAGTAGAAGGACGTGGGGAGATGTATTACCCCATAAAAGTGCATGTGTCTGATGCACAGCCATCAATTTGAATGACTTGTCTCCCCCGAGGGCCTGTTTTGGCATTCAGGAACCACAGCAAGAGCTCATAGCTTGCCAGGGCTGCAGTTCATTTGGACTCCCCTCCCTCTCTCTCCGTCTGTGGAACAGCTCTTCTCATTAGAACCTGTGGCAGAAGGAGAATCTGACTGCAGTACGCCCATTACCTGCCCTTGTCCTCGGGGCTTGACTCTTTCCCAGTCCCTCAGAGCCAACACATCATCCCACCACAGCTAAGACAAAAAGCCCTATCAGCCAGCCAGCCTGCTAACTACAGTGCTCTGCAGCTTCTCAGACTGCACGTGTGTATTGTCTACACACAGCAATGTCACACTGACCATGGGTGTGTTATGTTCCTGTCATGGCACTTAATCACACGTGGTGCTTGTACGACTACTGTAAAGAGTGATTTAGAAAACAAACAAAATGTGTTTTGTTAACATTCGTTAATTCCTTTTCAGTTCAGTCAATAGAAAGAGCTGGGATATGAAGATCATCCAACTGACTCATAAACAAAGGCATTTACCTCCATCTCTCATTCTCATTTAACTCCATCTGTGTAATCCGTGGTAACGAGCCTGAGACGTGATTGTACAGTAAAAAGGCCCTAATGGCCTCCCAGCAGTCACCCATGACAGGTTAAAGTCTTAATGACTGCTTTTTATGGTCATCACCCCCCAGGAGGGACACAACACCTGTTAAACGGAGCTGCCCTCTCCCATATGCAGGCAGCCCACAAGTGGTCCATGGGCACCATGATGGGACTAGAGCTGAGGGTTGACATCTCATCAGATAAGATTTAAATTGTCTGGACACCACCACAAGGGGTTGATGGGAAAACACAGCAGAATAATCAAGATATTAATGAATAAGGAAACCTATACATGTGGGTGCCAGCGTGCACTACTGCACATATGTGCAGAGTAAATGCACGCATTAATGTCTGCACAGTGTGCTTTTGCATTAATAACTCACAGAATGTGACAAAGACAGCAGGAGAAATGCAGAGATAAAGAGCTGCTTTGGCCTGAAGGAATTTAAACTTTGTGAGAGAAGAAATGTATCCCTAGAGTGAATTGCTTCCATATCTCGGAGGTGCCTCATTCATTTCAGAGGCTTACTGCCAGCTTATCTAACACAAACATACATTGTTGTCTACAAGCTAACATTTGAACATATGTTTGATTTCATGTCTTTGCATTCTCTCGGCGCTGATTGCTGTCATGTTCTTAATTCATTATTTCTGTATCCTTTAAAGTGATGCAGAATTTAACTGTGCATGAAAACAAATTAGTTACATTGCATTGTACAAAACCTCTGGTGTAATTGCAATTCTACAGTCAAGTTAAAATTCTGTTTTCCATCTTGTGACTTTGTCCAGCCGGCCAGGCTTACTGAATGCCAGTGACCCAGGTTACCCCTGGTTAGCGGACTCCTGGCCAGCCACCAGCCTGCCTGTCAACAGCAGCTCAGGAGGCCCCAACGACCTGAGTAACTTTGGCCGAGGAGGTGAGTAAATGTTTGCCCTGCTATGTCCCTGATGTGTGGCACAGAATGGAGAAGAAATTAAAAATTATGCAAGAGCACATGGTATTCATTGTGTACAGTACATACATTCATGGAAAACATGCATATCTGCAAAGTGTACAAATTATTTAACCAGGGGGACCTTTTATTTTCCACAACATGAACCTAGAATGAAAACCTGTATGATAGAGATTTTAAAAAAATTATGTTTTTTTGTTTAGTTTTTTTTTTACCTGAGCTCATAATAACAAATCACATCAGAAAATCCATCTTTTAACCTCTCTGTTGTCACACAGCAAGAAACTAGAGAAACATGCATAACAATAACATATTTACTGTTGTGTTGAGCATGCAGCTTGATTGACTATTGTAACTCCTTCTTTTTATGTGTGGGAAGTACAATGCATGGATAGCTTTCTATGCACATATAGATGTTTGTGAATTATATGTGATTTATTTCAGAGCAAAAAATACAGACTTCTGAAATTCCACAAACATATTCAGTTGATTTTAACAATACATTTTTGATTTTGGTTTTTGAATTGTATGTAAATACAGTTACCCATGTTTAGTTTTAAGTAAAAGCATTAGATGCTTAATTTCCTTACATTAATTTCACATTAACTGTACATATAATTACATATCACATCAGAGGACAGCTCGAGCATAAACAGCAGGACTCCACTGTCACCAGGCTGAGTAATGGCAAATAGTCCACCCTGTTGTCATAGCCCATACCTCAGAGCAAGTGGATGTGAGTAGAGAAATGGGAAGAGGAGGCAGAGGAGCAGGGGGTGGATGGCTGTTTGAAAGGATGGTCTTGAGCAGCCAGTCGTGAAGGACAGGCGCAGCTTGACTGGCGCAGATGTGGACACTTCCGCCATGGCTCTACATCATCTCCCCTTCACTGGGCATGCAAACCATGCACCACTGGGAGAGGCTCTACCCACTCTCTCCCCAGCTCTCCCTTTCTCTCTCTCTTTTCCCCCTGTCATCACACAGCGTAGCAGCATTAGCCCTCATGTATATGAACAGAGACGCAAGTACGATATCGACACATGTACATGGGAACAGGGCACTCCAGCTGCGGGTGAAGGAGACTTAGCATTTAGATGCATAAATAACTTGGATGATTTTGGTAGATGAGTAGGATGAACATGTTCCGGGCACATTTTAAGTGGATGAGCTGACCTGAACATAACGAGCATAGAAGTGTAATTCTCTAACCCTCCCAAAGAAAATCCACTGTTTGGTTCTGGGGTAAATCCCAAACATTGGACAGATGGCTACTTTTTATTCCAACTTTCTTAAAAATCATCATCTTAGTCACATTTTTTGAGCGAACCACAGCCATTTGCACAGCAGCAGTCCAGCAGTAAATAAATAAACAAATAACAGCAACCAACATCAGTCATTCCACACCAACAGACACAATTCCAAAAAATGACGCTGTGTGTCATCATATGCATCATCTGCCAAAAATGGATGAATCTAAGAGAAATATCAAATTGTCATCTATTATACATTATTTACACTCTTCGATTCACTAGATGTTCTTTTAATAATGCAACAATGGATCTTGTTCTTCTTTATCTTGAGCCGTTAACATATGTTAGTCACTGTTGTTATTATTAGCATTGTATATATTTAAATAATAGGTTATGTATATTAATGGTTTTATGTTAAATTTACCCTGTGCAATTAGGAAAGGTTAAATGGTTAAGTTCTGTTTTCTCCCTGTAGGGAAATTCAGTTTCAGCATTTTGTCCATCCTAATGCACACATCATGTAGCATTAGCATTAGTGTTAGCGATCAGCATTAGGTAATAGAACATTATGAGCAGTGAGTTGCAATTGAAGTTGCCCGGGGACAAACTCCAGAAATCCAGTAGTACTGTACCATGGTCAAAGGGATTAATAGGAGATTTAACCTATGTGTACCTGTTTATGATGGCTCAGAGGACCCCCCCCCCCCCCTCTACACACACCCACACCCCAGTCAGCCATGAAGAATAAAATATTACAGTTATGTTTTTTTTATGTGTGTAATATTAAAGACAGCAAACTGTAAGACATACACAACGTTCAAAAACCAACTGTTAGATACACAACACGCAAGTTATATAACAGTGAAAACAGATGGTGTCAAAAAGTACATCATCTGTGGCTGGGAATGGAGTTTTCAGCAGGGGGCAAAATTCAGCACCAGGTATTACCAAAAACTGCATCCCCCATCAGAATGAGCAGCTCACATTTGGAGCCATTCTGGTGTGGCAGGGTGAAAGTGGTGCACATTGTCTTCTTCGTGGCTGTTTTAGGAATAGGGTGATATTTTGCAGAATTTGGCACAACAACCTGCACGGCGAACAAAAATGCAGCTTTAATTTATGTGTCCCAGTGACAGTTCATCATCAACAAAAATGTAATTTGCATGATGGACTAGTTAATTCCACATTTAAATATTCAACTTTACAAGAGATGTTAACATTTCCTTTACAACGTGTCATTTCTACACCATCATCGTCATTCTCTTCCAGATCTCCCCACTGGCCAAGGGGATAAGACTGGCACCATGCTCTCTGATGGAGCCATCTATAGCAGCATAGACTTCACCACCAAAGCCAACTACAACAGCCCTGGACAAACATCCCAGGCCACTCCCTATGCCACGACCCAGATTCTTCACTCCAGCAGCATCCATGAGCTGGCTGTGGATTTGCCTGAGGCCCAGTGGAAGGCCTCCCTGCAGGCAAAGCAGGAGATGGCCAGCTTAGGCTACTCCCTGCCCGACAAGAACTCCTGCAACAACAGTAAGTTACATCGAGAAGAAGGAATTGCCGGGGTGTGTTTTGGCCTTATGTGTGTGAGGCTCAGCAAGTGTTTATAGAATACATATGACAGTGTCAGCTAGATCTGTTACCCTCAAAACTAAGTGAATTCACCCGCAAACCACATTACGTTACATTTGTCACAAAAAAGGCATGTTAAATTTAAATAAAAGTCCACTGAAACACTAAAGCCTTTTTAGATCCACTGTGGTTGGGGGAGGTTGTCTTAACAATCATTTTCCCCCAGTAGACATCATCTTGGTTACTCTCCAAGGTTGAATAAACATCACATGGAGTAATAGTACGGCCAAGATTCTCTATTCATGTTCAGTGTAATTGTAATTTATTTTAACTTTAATTAATTTTTAAAGCTGCATTTAATACTATAGGCCAATAGGGTTTTCCATTATATATTTCTGATTCAATTTAACAGTCTAAAATAAATTAATTATAATCCCTACTCGGAATCTTCATCTAATGCCGACAGTATATGTAGTGAAAAGTTTAACCAGATATAATTATGCCTGACGATGACTGTTGAGGGGATAAATATTGAATTAGATCCTCCAATGATGTTTCCCATATTCCATTTAAGAAACTGGGTGTTTTGCCAAAGACCTCACATTTATTTCTCGCAACTCAGGAAATGTTTTAAGGATATAAAAGTGCAACTTGTTGAATGTATGAATCCTGAATCAACAGTGATGTGTCTACTGCCTGCTTGATGCTCTAACTGCATGTTTGCATGTGCTTGTGCTATCTGCCAATCACCTGATGCCACTGTGGTTTTTGCCCTTTAACCCCCACTATAGCCCTCCTTTTCATTCCTGACTACCGTTTGGCCGATGGATTGTCTAATAGAATACCACACAACCAATCACAAGATTTCAGCACCACCAGCTCTCACAACAGCTCAGAGCGAAGCGGCAGTCTCTCAGGTTGGTTTACGCAGCAGAGAACTTCATATAGCAAACTGGGACATCTCAGACTCTGCTGCTTAAGTTTATGATTGACTGGTTTCTTAATTGATTTATTGATATGTTATTTGCATGTACAAACGTGCACAGTCCCTTTTTTTCACCAGAGCTGCTCTGCTCACTCAGCACCCCCTGCTTACCATTCATTCGTATGAAAGTCTCATCGTTTTTTTTCATTCTGAGTTAAATAGCCACCACTATGTAGTCATGCTGTGATATGGAATAAGAGTCAACAGGTCACTGGAGCGTAAATGAGCTGGACATTGTAATCAGAGAAAAAAAATATTTTGATCTACTGCTTCAAGTGCTAATGTCGGGTTTTGGCCATCACTGCCTGTCTGTGTAAAGGCCTTGTCTCACACTGTGTGAGTGAGTAGACAGGAGAAGGGGCAGAGGGAGTATTTCAGACAGAGTGGACTATACACACACACACACACACACACGTGCACCATTAGAGATGCTTGGCTGGGTAAAGTGGCAAAAATACCTCCCTTTTTCCCTCTTCCCCTAATGGTGGCTGACTACACTAAAACCCATGTTCAGAGAATTACAATGTCATTTATAGGACACCAAGGCAGCCCTCTGCCTGCCTCCCCTCCACTCTCTCTTTTATCTAGTTACAAGCCACTGCCTTAACTGGTCTCTAATTCAATGCTCTACCACACAGCAAGCTGGAGAGAAAGATGTGAAGTTGCCATGCCTTACAGGCAGATTCTTCCAGACATGCAGGTTACTGAGGGCTCTGGTGTGGTCAAAGACATCCTGTATTACAGTTTCATGAGACAGACAAAAACATGACAGAAAATATACATTAGTGCCTATTAGTAAATGTTTATAGTGCATATAGATACCAGTAAATAAAGAGGACATTATGCTCATTTTCAAGCCCGTAATGTTGTTTTAGCAGTCTACTGGAATACACTCATAAACCACACTATTTAGTTATTCTGTACACTGCAGAAATTTTAGAAAATAAACATCTTGGTTGTTTGCCAGCATTTAGATGAGAAGATCAATATCACTCACAAATCAGTATAAAAACTACAGCCAGCAGCCAGTACGCTTAGCTTTGCAGAAAAACACCAGAAAAATAGGAAATGAAGTCTGGCTCTGTTAAATGAAAAGGAGGTAAACAAATGTCAGCTGGATTGGACAGAATATTTTTTTTTTTTTAAAAATGACTTTTAGCCTCTTCCTCCTATCTTTTTAGAGCTCCTGTAAAAGAAGGAGTACAAGCACATTTAAGGGAAGTTGTCAAACATTCAATAAAAGGAGAGTTATTACATTATTTAGTTATTACTCCCATAATCACCTCGTCTTTACTATCCGTGTTTTGCAGTGTTTCATCTATACACTACATGATCTGTAATATATCGTATATAACAGCAGTAAAGCATATTTCCATCACCTCAGCATCAGTTAACTTTGATTCAGACCAAAGTACACTCAGCAGTTGCAGGAGAGAGAAGTTAAAGCTTGCGTGCTGTGCTTTCCCTCCACAGAGATGGGGGGAATAATGAGTGTCAGGTCTGAGAGAGGAGAGCAAGGATGAAAAGAAACTGAAATAGAGCAGCTTTCATGTCAGCATGGATTTTCACTGGGGACATGAAGCTTCTCATTAAAACCTTTTTTAGTATAGCGAATAGAGAGGGTAGGTGGTGTTTTCTGTGTTTTCAATAGCAGTTTCACACCCTGAAGACTCCCCGCTTCCTTTCGCTCATGAACTCAGGCAGCTCAACTGCAAAGTCCATGATCAAGTGACGCCTGTGATTATGTGTGACACAACGTTGTCCATCTCCGTCACCTCATTATATAACACGTATTCTGTTAAATCTAAGCTAAAAATGATGATACATGACCTTTCTTTTGTTATTTGAAGTCGTTTTTTTTTAATTATTCTCCCACTCATAAGTTATATTTGGCTGCATAGTGTCTCTAAAGTCTCTGTTCTGTGGCTTTCCCCTCAGCACTGACGCACCCAATGAAAACAAAGCAAGCTCAAGGCCGTGCAGCCTACAGTTATAGGCTGGGAGCACCCAAACCTTGGGTATAAATACCCAATGCCAAATCTATATATAGTATAACTTATCCTTTGAAGAGATGCCTAGTTTTGTCAGAGGAGATGAGTTCGCTGTGTAATTCCTGTATAGCTCCGAGCCACAGCCTTTTTTTCTCTGTATTTTTCATATTTGGGGTGAGCTGTTGTAATTTTGGTGCCAGACCATCCTTCCCTAGAAGAGGCTCATTTACAATATTGATGGCCAGTCTTGTGTGGAGGGACTAAGGATGATTGAACAATCACGTCAGCTCACCATTTATTGGTAAAAGTCAAGCGTCGCCCAGAGGTACGATTAGGAAACCCAATTACTTTCAGACTATACTTACAATGTGGTGCTGCCTGCCTTGGGCTTACAGTTGTTTCTTTTATTACTTCCATTCTTTATTAATCTTATTCTGGCACCTCTCTATTTCCTGCCTGATATTTCCCCTCCCGCCCCGGCATTTTTGTGTTCATCTTTGAAGTACTTTTGTTTTTCTAGTCATAATAGCGACGCACAGCTTTATACGTTCTTTGCAGTCGGTAAAATTGTATCGTATTTGCAAGTTAATAATGACAACTAGCTACTTTGTACTGTGTTTGCATTTGTATTATGTATATTGGCAGCTTGTTGTGGTCATATGAAATGTGATCACAGGTGACAACCATAATGGTGTTCAACACAGTTTCCCAAATGATTACCTATGGCAGTATTTCCCAACTTTTTTGACATATATTTTACGTTCACGAAAAATCACACAGCACACCACCGAACAAAAATACCACAAAAAGTATATTTATTGAAATCTAATGCAAATCTAGTCTCAATTTACTTAGTCAGTGTGAAACCTGAACCTGTTGAACACAAAGCTGATATTCTTGCAAGAAGTGAATACAGACGAGGGGTGTTTGGAATGACAAAGCTGAGACAAACAGACAAACAGACAGATTGAGATTCTTAAAACATGGGCATATTTCACCCTCCCTTTCCCAATCAGTGCATCACTAGTGAGGGTGGTTTTATCAACGGAACATGCCGCATCAGGGCTGGTTCACTTTCATTTTCACATTGCAAAGGGAAGCTGTTGTCGCAGAGTAGATCATTAACACGTCCAGTCATATATATATCTAGTCACACTGCCCGTTTACGATACCAATCAAGTGAAACTGGACCATCTTCTACAGCACACTAGATGGTTTCTCACAGTACACTTATGTGCTGTAGGACAGTGGTTGGGAAACACTGCACTATGGTTTGTGATGCAAGGGGTCTACTGGTATAAAGGCACTCTATATATACATGCTGTATATCTGCCTGCTTTCTTTAAACAGAGTTTTTCATAAAAATGAAGCCCTTTTTTAACTTCAAAAGGACAGCAGAGTAAGAAATGTATTCAAATGCAGAGTGAAGAAGATGCACATGTCAATTGTTGCCTATTAAAAATGGGATAGTTTAGTGACTGGGATACAGAAAGGGGGCAGTAAAATACCAAATGTACTACATTTTTAACCAATACCCCATTATAGGGTTCTGTGCACCATTTCAACCCTGTTTTTGGTAACCTACCAAATACATTTTACTGAACTGTTCTTTTTCAAATTAGCTTTTAACCAGAAACCAGGATGCACTAAAACAGCCAGTCCACTGCAGGGTAACAGTATGCAAACATTATGATATTCTGAGACCCACCCATGTCCAATAAAATAAGGATGATCCAGTCTAATATTCATCGCTTGTATGCTTGAGAATCAGTGGCTGACAACTACTGCAATAACGACCATACTTAAGAAAATGTGATAAGTAACTAACTGTGCAAATGTAATATGGAGTGAGATTTACTTTTTGATGCACCCTTATATACAGAGGAGATTCTGTATACAGTATATGGGACTCTGTACTATATATTTTTACTATATTGATAAAATATATATATTTACTATTTTTATTATACTTCTTTTGTTTCATAGGAAACACCTGAGATACCAGATATTGCCATGTTTTCCACACTGCACTCTTTATAAAATCAAAAATAACTGCACTGTTCCATTTATTATGAGACACCCTGTATACGCCTAATGTAAGAAACATGAGAACAGAGTACGGTAATAATTTAGCTCTGCAGAAATATTGTAGTTATTTCTGGATAGTAGATGTGGGTTTCCTCTGTGCCTCAACAAAGATAGGTCGCATACCTAATCATCTACCTGCATCTTAATATGAGCAAATATGTAATCATCTTTAAGCAACCTTAACTTTATTTATTGTGTAAAGGTCAACTGCATTGATAGTTGCATAAACATGAAGGAATGATGCCACATAAATGTACAAAATAACGTGTGGCTGCAAGTAGATGTTTATGATTCAGGTATTAATTGTTTTAATAAATATACTAATGCATATAGATGCTTTTTTTCCTTCCACAGTTCTTTTTAATTATTTTTATTGATTGTGGTGTAAAGCGATAAAGCTAGCAATACATTTGGATAAAATACCTTACCTCATGAGTTGTAGATGCCTGTGGTTCCAGTCTTTTAGTTCTTAAATTGATCCAGTTGCTTGAGCTGTCAACAAGTGCATTTTAATTACAAAAAAGAGAGTATGGTTGCTTATGTGGCAGTTGTAACTGTATATTACCACATAAACCTGCAAAGGAAGCCAGTAAAAGAGGAACCATTTAACATCAGATTATTGCATGTTTCATCTTGAGAAATTCAATATTTTATTATCTGATTTTGTTATTGATCACTTGGAGAACATGACAGCAAACATGCCTCTGCCTCACAACTCCTTTTGTGTTTGTTACAGACATTAGAAATGATATTTTTGTCAGATTATATAACATTCGCAAGCCCTGCTCCTCTAGTAAAAAATATGGATACTGGATACTGCTGTATATAGCTTAACTCAGATTTGAACTTAAAGTCAGGTATCTGTTAAAGAAAAAAAATGTTTCTTCCACAGTGACCAAATCGTATAAAACCCAGTATTGACCTGGCTGGCAGATTTATAAAGATGGATGGGACAGAGGAGAATCTGGTGTTGGAGGGATATGAGTGGAAATGGATGGGGTTAGCGGCTCTCCGGTGTAATAAAAGAAATGAAAGTAGTAATAGACTCTCAGTGAATTCCATTAGGGACACACTGACACTACACAAGCCATTCATTATGATGATGCTGTGAAGTGAGATATTTCATTGTGGAACCCAAAGCCTGGCGTGAGAGGGGACACTGAGGGATGGGTGGTGCACAAAGGTCTGCTTTAGCCTCGTTTACTGTTTCATTCCTGTTTCTATGGAGATTCAAGGTTTTTCAGCCAATCAATCAATAGACGCTTGCTTTTCATCAGGCAACCTTGAGGTTTTCTATGTAAGCGCTGACAGCCAGGAGCCCGTTGAAATCTTGTGTTTGAAATTGTGTACGACTTTCCAAGGATAAATTGAATTTGTTTCATGGCAAAGGCAGCTACTGTAATTTGCAATATCATCTATCCTATCCTCATTGATTTTTAATTGATTTTCTCAAACAATCCACTTTTCAGTGAATGTGCTTCTTAGATTTATCCTTGTTTGTAGGTGGAAAAGGAGGAAAGAAGAAGAAGGCCAAGGCTGGATCCAAACCCACCAAAGCTAATGGGTCCAACTGGGCCAATGTTCCCCTGCCCCCTCCCCCAGTTCATCCTCTCCCTGGCACCGAAATGGACCATTATCCCACTGAGCACCATGAAGGAGGAGGGTATGTCTACACAAGCTCTTTAATGCGTTTTTGCTTTGTTTTCGCTCCAAAAATAATAAAAAATGTGTGTTATACTTGCTGAGAGGAAAACGGAACTCTCCAATTTGAGAAACCCTACATGCTGTGGCAAGCAATAACAAGGTTCACACTTGTTTTTTGCAGCTAATTACTATATTACAGTACATCTGGACAAATGTGAACAATCAATGTGTGTTTAGTCTCCTCAGGCAGCTTGATAGATACACATAATCAGTTATGCAGACTCCCGCACAAAACTGCCTATACAGATGGTTGCAGATCAAACTATCTGCTGATCCTCTTTATAGTGTATGAGATGACTCCATGATTGGAAAATAAATGTGGGGGGGGGGGAGCAATGTTCGACCAGTCTCCTGTTGCTGCTAGCGTGCAAATCCACAGATGGTTTCAGATTTATCTGTTTGCTAAATTCCACTGTGGGATAAAAGTCATAATTGTCTTGTTCCAGAAAGAAAAGGAAGATTGTTATCCAACAGCTGACACTGGGGTAGATGTAGAAAGGTGCATAAGAGCTCATGTCTTTCTAGGAAAACTTAATTATTTCTAAAGTTTAGACCTGCTTAGATGTTAAAACTTTCCTTTTTTTCCAAGTCTGATGACGCATCTTATCATATTTAGTGCAGTGAATCCTAAAGACCCTCAGCCCTGCATACATTAGGGGCAAAGTAACAGGGGCTTATATAAGCTGTCAGCCATGTGTGTCTCTCTTTGGTCCAGTAGGTGTTAGTATGTCCTCTTACTCTCATATCCAATCTGTGAGAGTCATCTGCTTTAATAGGCTATCTGGCAAATGAAGAGTCCTGTGCACTGTAAATCTGAGGCTGCTCTTAATGGCAGCAGATTAAAACAGTTATGTCCTATGGACTGTGCACTGACAAATTTCTTTAATGAACATTTTCTTTATAGCTAGTATTATTTCAGCACGTATAAGCACAGCTAAGAGGAAAGGGAGCCAGGCCTCCTCTGTAATTCTACTCAGGGCTGCCATATAATATATTCTCACAAAAGCTTGACAAGGTCATGATGTAGTTAAAATTTGCTTTTTAATAAGATACTGTTTTGCAGCTGTGTTGCATTAGATCTAGTGGCAACAAGATAAATGCAGTAACTTGATAGTAAATGCATAGTTAACTTCTAGTAGACATATTATCCAGTGTGCATTCACCTTAACGAAGCAACACGCTTAGTAAAATTTAACAATCACCTCAACAGATGAGTTAGTAATGATGTTATGAACTCGTAAAGGCTCTCAAGTAGTACTTTGTAATCTAAATTAAGTGTGTTTATGATATTGCTATTAACGTTGATGCAGTATAATTAAAACAAAATGTTGATAAGTACATATTAACTTTTACTTTCAACAAGGACTTCAGCACCAGTTTGGTCAATGTACATGTTTTAGGCAGTATTTACTGACCCTAATTGTCTATTTTCACTCTAGGTATGAAAGTGACGGTTGGGGCCCACCTATGCCTGTACAGACGTATCTTCACCAGGGCATGGAGGATGAGCTGGAGGAAGAAGAAGAGAGAGTTCCCACCCCACCAATCAGGGGGGTTGCTTCCTCCCCAGCTGCAGTGTCCTTTGGGCAGCAGTCCACCGCCACCCTCACCCCTTCTCCACGGGATGAAATGCAGCCCATGCTTCAGGCCCACTTAGATGAGTTGACGAGAGCATACCAACTGGACATGGCAAAACAGACATGGTGAGTTTATCTCTGTGCTTCTATCTATCTACATATCAATATACCATATCTGAATCTCTTGCTATAGCTGTGACATTTGTGTCATTTAAAAATGCTTACAGTACATTCTGTTGCATGTTTATTGCTGCCAGGATTTATTTTGGTCCTGCAGTATTCTTCATGGCAACTGTGTGTGCAATGGAGATAAACCCATTAATCATTTCATTTTAATGGGCTCATGCTAACACTTAGGCAACTACTGTATTTTTCTCACTCTAAGAGACACAATTTCTTACCCACGGCCGTTTACTCCCCCAAACCCATACGGCACATTCCATTGTTATTGTGCTCATGCAAGTCAGATGAAGGCCATGCTTCATTCTGTCTGTAACGCAGAAAGAATGAGAGACTGGCATTCATTCATAACAGTACGGAGGGGGGACCAAGAAGCCTTGTCAGGAAGGAGATGTCATGTTACCCAGTAATGACTATGTTGGTTAGAGAGCATCTCTGACAACACCAGAGGGCCAGTAATTACAACCAATTCCCACTGCAAACCGCGTCAAAGACATTGCACTCCTCAAACAAACGCGACTGTCAGTGGAGCGGGTTGCCAGTGGGGTGACAGCCATGTGTCGACAGGCCTGGAGAGTGGGCCTTTGTACCATCCACAGCAGCAATTAGCAGGTCATTGTGTTAGCATGCAAGCAGTGCCATAGAATTAGTGGATTGTCTAAATTTATTCAGCACTTCAACTATGAAAGGATCTCAGCAATTAGCATTACACATACATCTTTCTTTACCTTCCTTTTTGCATAAAATGGGGCGTATATTGCTTTAGTTTACTCTACATTCATCACAGCTCCATGTTCACATGCCTAATGGTACTGTGATGGTCTATATCTTTTTTTCTTGCCAGGCACATGCAGGGAGGCTCTCTTCCTCCCCAGGCTCCAGCTCCTCCAGTGGGATATGTGTCGAGCACAATGGTTTCTGACCTGGAGACGGACCTGCCCGATGAGGAGGAGGAGGACGACGAAGAGGAGGAGGATGAAGGCTATGGAGCCAGGCATCCTCGCGGTATTGAGCACACACCAGGGTCTAGCATGGACAACCTGGACAGCTCCTTAACAGGTACGCTATTTGCACTCTGAAACATATTTATATGAGTGTTTCTATATTGGTGTGTGATTTTTGTGAACATACATAAGCATGTTATAAACAAATTGTTGCATTTCAGTTCTAAAATATTTCTCTACACTACACTTTATTTTCAGATTTATGTCAAAAATCTGAATCAAGAATCTGGCAAAAGAGAATATTATTTTTAACATTTTTATGTTGCATATTATTACTAACAGCATATTTTAAATCAAAAGAGCTAAGACTGTAATAATAAACTACTATCTGTTTGATGTATCATCATCGTAATATGTTGTATGCTGAAATGAGTACATTTATAGCAAGACAAACTATGTTTAAAAAGGATTTTCCCATGATTCCTTTTTAATATGGCATTTATCATCATTAGTTTGCACATGCTGTATTCTCATTGCATTGACATTTAGTGTTTGTTTAATGCACCAATTTTTTAGTGTGATGCTATTTCTGCTCTTGAAATGCACGTAAAAACAGCACAGTTTGTTATAAATAATGTTATTCTACAAAATGGTAATGCCTGCGATAACTGAAAATGGACCCGAGGTGCAAAGGTCTCATTGTTGTTGCATCTTGTCTCCCAGTAAATTGATTGTTGTTCCTGACATGTTCTCCATGAGCCTGCTGTTCATTAATTTTTATGTGAACATGCTAACCGAGTGTCCCTCAATCAAGGTTTAAAGCACTTTGGGCAGACTCAAGGGAATTATAATTATCATTTCCAAAAAAGAGATAAGAAAGTCCATGAATTTTAAACAGGATAGTGAGAGGGAAATTAAGAGGAGGGAGAGGCGAGGCGAGCGAGCAGGCGAGAGTTACTGTGATTTAACACGCACGCAGCACAGGAGCCAGTGCCACATATCTTCCCTGGGAGATTTGAAATAAATTTCATGTGTGGCATATTCCATTCCAGACTAGAGGCACCATTTCCATTTTTACAACTCACTGAAAACTTTTACAGCCGTCTGTCAGGGGGACATATGAAGGGCATGACACTGCAGCGTTCTGGACTGCTGCTCTTACACTGACCGGGCCGCACTATCCCTCTGTAAACTAGAGTGTAAAACTGTAGGGTTGTTTACTGGGTCTTTATGAATAATGTGTGGGATTTGGCTATCACCTCCTATGGGAGCAGAGGGTTATGAAAAAATGCTTGTGTAGCATAACTCTGCAACATGTTCCTACTATATCATAGCAGGAAAACGTGTGAATCTTTAACAACAAAATGCATTTTAAAGATTTCATGAGTGGAATGCAAACATGGAGAGAAAATATACTGTAGGTAAAAGAGCTGAGCCAGAAAGAAATAAGAAGAAAGGTTGACAAGGTTGCTTGTTGGTCTGTTCTGTCAGTGGCAGCTCTAAAGTGTAGTTTTCCATGAGATGATGGAGCAGTGGTTTTGGTAGCGCTGACACATGCTACTGCTGATGTATTTAGAGGAATATAAAGCAGCAACTGGGCCCTAATCTACTGCATCTCTCCTCCACTGTATTACTCTGAAGACAGCACTATTTCTTCTTATCTCTCTGCAAGTCTGCCTCACACCCTGTCGTTTGACAACACAGACACGGTCCCAGCACCAGGGTTAGCAGGAGGAGGAGAGGGAGGATGAGGGGAAAGTGCCGAGATTTATTGTGGCCACCATTTTGAGACTCTACAAATAGGGGGGGTAGAAGTGAGACTCCTGTCAGGCCCCACTTGATAGATTTGTCATTGTTTTAATAATATGGAAATAGGTCTGTTTTCATAATGTTACACCAAAGGCCAGTAAATCAAACATTTTCACTGATGCCCCAGAAAATAGGCATCCCTCTCCTCAGGGGCCATTTTTCACCAGCAGATTGTCTACGCAGGCTGTGTTATTCTCTGCTCCGAGATAATATAGCACATTTTTTTAGCAGATAAATGTAAATCCTGGTGTTGTGGCGGGTATTGTAGAGCCGTGGCCTGTTTGAGCCAAAGAGATGGAGTGAACACTCACTTAGGTATTACCTGGCTTTGTGTGTCGGCTTGGTGCTATAGGTCATGTAAAGCTGCGAGGCTGTTACACCTACAATGAGCTGAAAGCTGGACTGTTCTGGGCGATTACTCTCCCATAAAGTCCTGGCAGGTTTGCGAGGAGCAGGGTCACATCTCCTGACGGCAGGTATAGACGCCTGTTCGTCAGAGGGAATGATTTTCCTGCTTAACGACATGCAGATTAGGGTTTCCGTCAGTATAAATCAGTTTTAGTGGCAGGAGGGACCTAGGCTTGGTTTTACTGCCCCCCAACCATCTCCCATTTACTGGCCTTGCTCTGTCAGTGCGAGGAGTTTTGTAGATGTAAGAGAGTGGTTTTTAGAGTACATGGCTTGGCCCATTGCGCTGGTTCAAGACATGAAAAAATGACAGACCTGAAGTACTAACCTTAGTCTGAAGGGGAAAAAAATACTTGGGTTTCTGGGGCAAAAAAAAGAAAACGAGATTGAATTTTTATCAAATTATGTTCCAATGATCACATTTTGATTGGACTGCTTTTTCTGAGAATAGAAGTGCTCCAGAGGTTCAACAGTAGAAAGTGGCGGTTAGTGCAACTGAAAAGTCATTCTGTGATGTGATTTGCTGAGGCAGTGTTCCTTCGCTGAGCCGGAGGAGTTGGAAGCTTCAGTGCTTTGGCTGGCACTGCCTATACTTCATTATCTGCTCTATTCTTTGTGGGAGGATTGGACCCAGTGGAATTGCTGTCTTTCTTTCTTAGAGAAAAACTCTTAGAAAAGAATTTCAAAGAAAATAGCAAGGCAAGATAGAGGGCTTGAAGTAGTTACTGCCATGAATTTCTACCCGCGCTCTGAATGAGGGTTGTGTAATGGGGTTCTCTACCTTATGCAAGCTTGTATTTTATAGAAGTTTCCATTAATCTGTGAGAATTTCACTACAGTAAGAGAAGCTGTTGCAACTTTAGCTGTGGAAGGTGCAATTCCCTGATGTCACATCCAGTCACTGCATAATCACTTGTTTGAGATATTTGGTGAAAAAAGATAAAGAGACTCACAGATGGGGAAATTGGACAACTCTTGGGGGAAATGGCTAAATGAATGGATCCCACCACCACTTTCTGTGTCCAGTTTTTAAAAGTGTCATATTGCACTGCAGAGAGATCTGAGAGATAGAACGGCGTCGCTACAGCTGAGACATGTGTTAATTGTGTTCATTTTAATCTCTAAACCCCTCTGCTCTCCGGTCCTGGCCAACATTATGTCACCTTTTGTATTACACTAACCTTTTATTAAATCCTGCTGTGGAATTGATGTCCCCATTGCTCCCCCTCCAACCTTTACCCTCACACCTCTCTGGTTTTCTGTAACACTAGTCTATCCCTTCTCATCACTCCTGTTTTCTCTGTGTGAGAGAGAGAGAGATAGTGTGTAAGCAGAGCACTTGGGCTAGTGCCACTTGAGCAAAGTCTGCCAAACCAGTCCCACAGAAAGCTGTCACATTAGCCCACTGTTCTCTGTGTTCTTGCTCGGAAAAGTGGCATATTTTTATTGGCAGACTGAAACGTTCATATTTTAAGAGCTGGCCTAGGTTTTTATGTAAAGACAAAAATCAAAGCATGAACACACACTTAAATTAGATACAGATACCCATCTTAAAAGTCAAGTTGTGATAAGTATCAAAGTAACGTCAACACTTTAAGCCCTGCCAAAAAAGTGTTTACATCTAAGTTTAAGTTGGATGTTCACCACATAATTCATTAAATCTTCCATCTCTCCCATCTAATTACATAATTAAGTCAACACGAGAATCGCTAAAGTAGCAGAACTTGAGACCAATTCAGGGATTGATGGTAGTGCTTTTCTAAACTCAAATACAACCTGTGTTTGATTAAATATACTGTATTGTGAGCTGCTTCGTCTATCACCTGAGGCAGTTCAGCTGCTAACTCTGCTCTGTACAGGTGTGCTTATTGTTCTGCATCAAAAGGAGAACAAATTCAGTTGATGCCAGTCCCGCTGTTCTACTGTGTAGAAATTGATGGATGTTAATGTGTGTGTGTGTGAGTGTGTGTAATATATGTTCTATACATGTTTGTAATGGATAAAAGCGGGCAGGCCACAACAGAATGGCTACACAAACGCACTCACCGGCACGAACAGAAAAGCCCTGCAGCAAATACAAAGCCATTTAAGTGTAGTATGTTAATATTTCCTCTTTATACTAAGATTACAAAATGCATTGATCCAGCGAAATGTAGAATCACAGTGCAGATGTTCATTATGGTAGCTCGCATATCCATAAAGGTTGTGACCACTGAACTGAACACTTTGAACATGATACGGTTGAATTTGACTGATTTAAAATCTAATCACAGTTGAATACATTTCACAAAGACATGCAGGATATTTGCTGAAAGTTGTGGTTTTCACAGGATCCATGGTGAATGGCTGGGGCTCAGCCTCGGAGGATGAGCGTAATTTCTCCAGCCATAGGTCCAGTTTGGGCAGCTCATCTGATGGCTCCATATTTACCCACTGCAGCTTTGCCCAGGCCCTTGTAGCGGCTGCAGACAAGGCAGGCTACCACCTGGAGGGCACCAGCCTCAGCAAGAGAGGTCTGTGGAACGAGGATGGTTACCTGCTGCTCTGGAACTTCAGATCACTTGTTCCTTTCTCCTCTTGTTCCTCTTGTCCTCCACTGGCTGCAGTTTCCCAGTCTTATCATTGGCCTATGACTTCTTCTCTGCTGCTTGTTAATGAGGATGTGCATGGAACATGTTGTATATATGGCTGGACTCTGAATGTCTTTCCTGCCTTCAACTGCTCTGTGACTTCCTTAGCTTTGACACTGGACTTTCTTATTTGGGCTGAGAAGTAATGAGGCATACTATAGACAATCCCAATTTGACCCTTGCCCCCTCACACACACACACACACACATCCTGTTTTAATGTGTGTGTGTGAAAGGGTAGGAGTGTCCCGATTCTCAATGAGTCAGAGGGGAAGGGCTAAGGGGGAGGGTTGGGTAGGACCACACTATAAACAGAGAGATAGGAGAAATCTCCTATAATTCTGTTCAAATCAAAAAAGTACAGCAGTGTGATGAAAGATGAAACATTTATATACTTTCTTTGTAAACAACTTAATCATCGGGTCAGATTTTATTACTTAATGACCACATTTCTACAGTTTCCAGTTGATAGCAGCTACTGTAAGCCCATGCAGCAGAGACAGTTATAGCTGCTGATGCATGATGGAATTCCTTTGAAAACAAAGTTGCCACATCCGTTTATACCAGCATCGAAGACTCCTGATGACGTAACAGGTCTTGAAGGGTTGTCTCATTTCATAGGAGAATGTCTCAACCCATGTTTCATGTTTCAAGGGGTAGTGCCAGGGGAAGAATTGGGATTGGACCTATATGTTATACTCACAATCCTTTCACACGTCCTCTCCTTTCTCATGAAAAGCTTTGTTTCCTAATAGGATTTCAGCAGTTGATTGATGTCTTCTACCATTCCTGATGACAGACACAGCTTCACTCTCTTCATATGGGCTGTTTAATATCTTTATTAACCAGCTGGCTTGTGCGCCTGCCTCCTCCTGCAGGTAAAGGCTTGTCCCACAGGCCCCGGCCCAGCAGTCCATTCTCAACAGATGGCAGCACAGTCGGCACACACAGCTTGGGCCACCAGAGGGCCACCAGACCCACGCGCAAACCCCGAAGCCAGGGCACAGCACCCCACCGGAGAGATCCTGGCGCAGACGGTGAGGCTATGACTGGAAACACATCCTAGATAGTTGACACACAAAGATCCCCTCAACATCTGTAGCGGTCATTCTCTCTACAACAGGGCGTTATTCTACTATGTAATATATTTTAGGTGTGTGTCCAGGTTTCATTTATCCATTCAGTTGATTTATTGTGTGAATTTGTCTCGTGGCACAGACCTACCTCCTCCTCCTGAGCCTCCACCCTGTCAGGGCCAGGCCCGTATACAGGGGGCCCGCAGTGTAAACAGCATGGCCCCCCCTGCAGATAGGAAGGCTTCATCTCTAGAGCGCCCCCCTATGGCAGGACCCCTGTCTGGGCCGGATGATATGAAGAGCTCCATCGACAGGCAGACACGCACGTCTTTGGATCATCATCGCCAGGCTCAAGAGAGGCTGGGCTCCATGGACCGAGCGGACGATGGGCGCAGGGGCCACAAAGCAGGTGACCGAAACAATCCACAGCCTCCAAATAATATCCTGTTAGAGATGCAGAAAGTACATGGGAGTTGAAAACCAACACCGTATCTGAAGTTTCGGAGTGGGAGACTTGGAAATTACTTGGAAAGAATTTAGTTGGAAGTTGAGAATGAGATTTTTTAAAACCCCATTAGTGGTAGCCAAGTCTGACAGTAGATTAAATATTCTTTGCTGCACAGGATGTGGGATTTTGGAAGACCTTTCCAACATTTTTGGATCTGTCCTTCATTACAATCTTACTGAAAAGTTAAAAACAAAGAGCTATTGAGGCATTTTGAAATACAGCTGACTTTAAGTATGATGGTGGTTGATGGAAAAAGACATGATATCTTTGTAGAAGTCTTATATTTTTAGCCCATATCTTTATAAAAACTGGTTTAATCCATTAAGACCCAAACATACACCATTGACCGTAAGCATCCCCTGATCTAAACTATGGATCCACTAATTCTATTAATATATGGAAATAATTGGTGGAAAATATAGTTTGTCATTAGATATGGAAATTTGGATGTTCAGATGCTCTGCAGTTGCCATGGAAACACCATCTTCTAAAACATTGATCCAACATTAATACCCATGAAGTTTGATTCACTACAGTGAATTTTCAATTTATGATATATTTCCCTGAAAAAGTAATTTTGTTTTTCCAGGTTTTTTTTTTTCTGTTTTCATAGAATAACTTCTCAATGTGCTTTTGAGCTTTTATGAATGTGTATATCATTAGTGAATTAAATATAGAACAATAAATGATTTTTACTGGGAACAATGCAAAATTCAGAGAATTAAATTACATCGTGATAAATCAATTATGAAAGATTTATTAAGAAAACTTTTATTTGGTAACTAAGACACAAGTCACACTGGGTCCTTATGGGATACGTACCTTCAGTGGTGGAAAAAGGCTTTTGCATGCCATGCATTTGTGATATACTGCATTGTGAATCAATTTTAAGTCATTGAACTCCACTAAGTATTGTTCTGTTCTCCAAGCCCACACACTCCCTTCTGCACATGCTCTGTTCTGTCAAAATCACAAACATATTTACTTTTATTTATGCCTGTCTGGTGCAGCCACACCTTATGTTTCAATAAACATTAAAAAAATAGTTGATAATGTAAATAGTTATTTGACATTGTGCAACAGAGTGTGTGAATTTTTTTTTTCTGAATCTGAATTTCATGGCAAAAAAACAACATGAAAATTAAATTTATTTGGGAAGATTATCTGGTGTTAAATGCTACCTAGCAACAATCAACAACCTCTACATGGATCATGTTGGGATGTCAGTTTGTGTAACCTGTAATAGTATATTTGTATAATTACCAATTTCTTTGTTACTGTGTTTAGAGATGCATAAAACTGTCATTTCACACCACAAAATCTAATTATTTTTCGCCTCAGGAAAGAATGAAAGAAAAAGCAACACCATAAGCAGTTGATTAGCCTCTGCTGTTTGTTGACTTTAATGTGATCCTCGGTCTAGTTCTGACAGTAACCCTTCTGTGTGCGCACATTCACATGTCAGTTGCATGTTATCAGCATTTGGAAAGTGTAAACATTCTCTCTCTGGTGTATGATGAAAATTTAGGGGACGACCTTCAGCGCTCCATCCAACAGCTGTTGTGATACTTAATCAGGACTGAAGTGTTGTACTGGCAGATGGATAATGGACATAATTTAACGTGGCCACAATAAATCCAGAGGGGGCATTAGCAAATCTTTGTAAGTTGTGCTCTTCAGGCTTAAACACCTACCCGGAAAGTATTTATTTCGAAATATAAAGGGCTTTAAAAATGAATGTCATAAACACCAGTTCTTCAAAGCTTTTCAAACCAACCCAATCTATGAAATTACTGAGCTCATGAAAGTGGAATTGGATTTTTATTCAGTTTTGCCAATAGGTGTTTTGATACATATTTTATTTTGGTGCCTAAATTCCTTGAAACAGCACGTGCAATGGGGTTTCTCTGCTCCTGTGGCTTTGCAGCAGGGGCTTTTTTTTCTCTCGAAGTTCTTGTGTTGAAGTTAGCTTTCATGCTGCGTTGAGACTGGGCTCCCATGAACAGATTGCACTGTCTGCCACTTCCTCTGCTTTCCAGAATGCCCCCCTCAGCCCTCCCTCGGTCTCCCAGTGCCCCTGCAACTGTTGCCAATATTGGCCTGCTCCACTCCAACTCAGACAGGAGGCCCCGGCAACTGAAATGCACTCTAATCGCTTCAGCTTTCTATTCTGACACAAACAGCAGCTCCTCTACACTCCATCTGCGTCAGACTGTTGATGTGTGAGTGCATGCAAACCCGGGTGTTTGTGACGATTTCAGATCTCCGTGCTGCTCTCCTCAGACAGTTAATCTGAGAAGCAGAGTGACTGTGAGACAAAGACAGGTGCCACGATCAGCATCCTTACACAAAACCCCACTGGTGAATTCCCATATGTGTCAAAGTGCTGACTGATTCGCAGTAGAATCCACCCAGGTCAGGGCAGGCACTATTACAGTCATTAGCAGAGCTGCGGGGAGCAGTTTGATGAGATTTCACGCAATGACGGTGGCTGCTGAGGGTCAATGTTATGCTGGCCTGCAGCAGGGGGCCCACAGCAGTCAGTGGTCCCTCTCTTATTGTGTTTGCCCCCTCATAAGGCTGCTAGCTGCAGGGCCATGTGTGAGGCTGAGAGTCCTCTCTGTGGCATGCCCTGGCATTGCCTGTTGGCATCACCAGTCTGCAGATGTCAGAGGGGGGGGCGCCAGAAGGGGGGGCTCTTTGTCTTCATGTATCAGATGTTAGATGGGTTTCACTGCAGCAACAAAAGTCATGTCTCATGTCGACATCTTTTACTTTTTTTTTGTTTTGTTTTTTTTTAGAGGATGGGTGTCTACCATACAGTAAACCCTCCTTCCCTTCCCCAGGGGGCCACAGCTCCTCTGGCACCACTTCCTCTAAAGGCTCGACAGGGCCACGAAAGACCGAAGGACCACGGCAGCCACAGCAGTGGACAGCTTTAGAGCACGCTGACTTCCTGGGGGCCAACGGACAGGGACAGTACTCAGGAGAGTTATGTGAGTAATTCTGTAGTTTGACATATTAGAGCATTAGCATTTATACAGCGCGTGTTTGCAAAGTTTCCGTTCCATGCGAAGAGGCAGAAAAACAAGTAATTTTTCTGCTCCTGTTTACGGAGCCTGCAGAGCCACAAAACAGAACCATAAAAAGAAGTCTATAACAATGATTTGAGTTCACATTTTTAAAACCAACTCACCAAACAGTAACATAATATTTCTCATGCAATAGATAATTTATATTTCACAAAAATGCAAGTAATCTTGTTCGAGGAAAATGTAGCCTCAAAAATGTGTTTTTCATTTCCAAATATCTATTGCAATGAATATTTTAAGTAAGACCGAACATATTAATTCTTCATTAAGTCAAAACATGTTTGCAAGAGAGTGAAAACTAGTGAAAATGAAAGCTTCTTCATTTGGGTAACAAATTATTTATGTTGATTAAACTGACTAAAGCAACAGCTGTTTACATGAATACATGTTGCCAAGAATCCTTAGAGTTTATTAGATGTTCCCAACATCAACAACCCAATCCAATGAAAAATACAAATGTTAACCATGATATTTAACTGTCGAGGCAGACATGTCTTAGTCATAACAAAAGATTTGATCTTTTCTGAACCCCTTTTGAAAATAATGTAACTTGTGATGATATGGTGTGACATATACCCAGGGTGTGATTTGTCAAAAAAACCAGAGGGGGGATGTTTGTTTTTTTTCCTCTTTTCTTTTTTTTTTTTCTTTAACTTCCTACGCAATGGTGCGTAGCCGTCTTCAGCAATGAGCTCATGTTCAGAAAACAAGATGGAAAAGTAGGGAAGCTGAAGCGTGTGTAGAGCGGATGTAGAAGAGACCAATCAGACGCCTCTTTTCTGGTCTTCTCCGCGTCACTGTCTGCGGTGGGTCACATTTTTTGGGAGATGTGCGCAAGTCTCTGCTACAGGGGGGGAGATGTCGCAGACAACTTTGCTTCAGAGTATAAATCAAGCCTTATGTCCAAAACTAGAGGCGGCCATGACACCCCCCACCCCCTGCAAATCGCACCCAGCACATACGCACTTGGAAAATAAGTTGTTTTTGTTTATTGGTCTTTTTTTGGCTTTTTGTTTGTTTGTAAGCAGCTTTATTCAAAAACCACTGGAGGGATTTTCATGAAATTTTCAGGAAAACTGCAAGGTGTTCCAGAATAGATCCCATGAAATGTTGGTGAATGTAGGTCAAAGGTCACAGTCACCAAAAAATTATTTTCCCAATGATAAGAGATATGCAAAATCAGGGTTTGTTGCTTTGTTTTTTCATTTGTTTCTTGTCTGACTTTTCTTTTCCTTCTTGCCTGTTCCAGAGTGATCCGCCTGCCATGTGACCTGGAAAAAGCCAGATCTGTCCTCAGCAGAATGATGCCCTCGTAGTCGGGTGATGAACTTTGTCCTTACCTGTGTGTTCTCAGAGGAAGGCAGAGGGCACGACAGAGAAACGCAGTGTCACAGAACTGTAAATGTGATGTATAGACACAAACATACTGTACATCTCACTATGTTTTCGTCCTTGAGAAAATATTTTCCACCTCCTACCTTACTGTAATTTTCTTTTTCTTAGAAAAAGGCAAGTAAAAAAAAAAAGAAAACATCTATATGAGAACACATTTTTCTGGTAACTGCCCTTTGGAAAAAGGGAATTTTGTTTCCTGTAAATATATTCTTTAACTTGTTGCATTGGTGCATTGCTATGCAAGCCTAATTCAGTTTGAGCTTTTTTTATTTCCATTTACAGGAACAGTTGGTTTTATCTGGTTATTTGTATTATATGTGAATTGACTGGCTGTTGTGCCATAAAATAATTGTTTTATAATCCATTGTTTGTTAATAGGTACCATTAATTATTATCATTATTATTATTAATTATTGTTTTTGCACTGCAATTTTTGGTGATAAGCACAAAAACATAGCTCCTGCTGACATGAAGAACCGGAAGAATATGTGAAGAGGAGTTTCTGTACTGTAAAGTAAAGAGAAGAAAATTATATAGAAATGTACAGAGAGATATTAAAGAGTAAGGCTTTGCAGCAACAAATAAAGCACCCATTTCCATAGTCGAGACTAACTGGGTGACAGACAAGGTTACTGGGAGTCTGAAGGGCAGATACGAGGCTGAAAGGATCGTACACACAGAGTAGGTTATTTAATTCACAATGAACTGTCCTGAAACAATAGTTTATTCTGAAAAGACATACAGCCCTGTGTGTTTTGGACAGATCCAGGCATTGTCTTGTTTTCAGGAATAGCTTTGTTTTGTTATTTTTTATACAAAAGTCTCTAAGCATTTCAATCTCTTTTTTTTTATTATTTTTAAATGATCTACTGCCTAAGTAACACTGAGTTTACGCTCCACATCCAGCAGAACAGTAGACTTACCTATAAAACCATTTAGAAGGAGAAAAAGTTTGTGAAATCTGTCTTCAGTTTAAAAAAAAAAAAAATCAGATTTAGATTCATGACTCTTCTTCTGCCTTAATAGGTGAACTGACATCACAGACAATGGAGTATCAATCAATATTTGTCATGACAATACTCTCAAAACTGTCTTTTCATTATTAGTGGAGCAGCATTTGTTTACATCTTTTTTATGTCTTTAGCTTCATCCATTGTTAATATTTTCTGTTTTTAGAGCACTTACTGTTTTGTGTTTGTCTTATTATCTGCTTTCAAGAAAACAACACAAACCCGCCTGTCGGTCCAGCGAAGTGCTGTTAAATTAGTTGTTTTTTAAGATTTGGTGCCTCAGTTACCACAACAGTATGTTAGCACACTCTTGTAATTTTCATACTTGAGGGAAAAAAAATAGTGTGTGTATGATTTATGATGTAGCTTTGAGTCCCAAACAGTGAAGTGATAACAGAGAAAAGCCTTGTATATTAATGAGCAGGTCCCACTGCCTCCATATCTGCAGCCACAGTGTGGAGCAGAACACTTTCTATCTGCCCGTCCAACACAAACACACTCGTCATCTGCCGCTTTTCACTTCTCAGCCTCTGATTCTCAATTTCTGTCTTTTCAGATGATGTTTTTATTGGTTGTTCTTTTTTAATGAAAAAAAAGCTTGTTTCTTTGTATGCCTTTTATGAATTTATGACTCCAAAACGCTGCTTAAAACAATGTTAATATTAATGTTCAGGATTTTTGTGGTTCAATGACTGTTTGTTTTGTCTTTTTTTTGTACTGCTAATGTTGATAAAGGGGGGTGGAAACTAAAGGCCGTCAGATGCTGTTGTACTGTTGTCGTCATGCCATCTTCATTTTCTATCATCCAGCCAGTGGCCAGTGTTCTGGAAATGAGGTGCAAAGAGTATCTCAGGTTATTTTACATTCTGGTGGTGTTTATGTATGTGTATATATGTGTATATATCCATATGCATCTCCACTTGATTATGCCATTCCATTTTCATTGACAAAAATATCCCTCTCATGTCTCATTCTGTCGTCCTCC
The DNA here is from genome assembly GCA_020466265.1 of Siphamia tubifer. NCBI lineage: Eukaryota > Metazoa > Chordata > Actinopteri > Kurtiformes > Apogonidae > Siphamia > Siphamia tubifer. The sequence goes on along the minus strand of CM035795.1, from coordinate 40,628,971 downwards.
CTTTTTCTTTTCTGCTGTGGATTTCGATTGAGAGTATAATGTGCTGGTTCATCCACCTTAAGACAAGATGTCAGTAAAAGAACATACCAAATTAAGATTGATATTTCTAATGTCTAATACATTTTAGTGTCTCTTTAATACTCATTGTTTTCTTTTAAATCACAGTGTCGTTTTGTATTTATTAAAATGATAATAAAAATATATTGTGAAATATGCATAAAGATCTGTGGAATATAAAATGTGTTTTTTGTTCCTTGTAAAAGTTTGCTGTCAGAGCTGAGCAGCACGGCCAGAAGGAGATGATAGGCACACGGTGCTGGCAGCACAGTGAAACGCTGGGTCAGTCAGTCGTCCCCGGAGTCACTCTTTGTCCTGCATGTTCATTGCACTGCTCCTCTTATGTCAAAACTAAAGAAACATAAAACCTTTTTGAACACAAGGAGCAAAAACGCTCAAAACTTGCTTGTCATGACAATAGCGAAAACGTCTTTTTGGAAGGATGAAAGTACTTTTGCTTTCCCTCTCTTTTGTTCATTTTCTCAATATTGTTGGTTCTTTGTAGCCTATCTGTGTGTTGCCTTTTTGCTATAAAAGAGGATTAAAAATGACAAAAAGAGAAAGTTGTTGGGTGAAGTCTTTCTGTACAGCATGGGGTGAGGTAACACCTCAGTCCAATGCCATTTCTACACTACAATACATTCTGCTTTTTTTTATTTTTTCCTGTAAACCACTTTCTGTATTCACTTGCATGTCCTTGTCCAACAAGAGAGTGGATCAAGAAAATAAACTTTTACAGTCTCATTCCCATGTCCTGTAAAATAAATCCATGTTCTTTTATTTCCTTGTACCTGGATCCATATCAAATAAAATATTTTTGAAAAATGATAATGTCTATCCTTTTATTTGGTGTACAATGGCAGTGCAGATAAATTGAGTTGTCTAGAATTGACCAAAATAAAAAAAAAACCAAAAGGAAACAATGCAAAAAAGTATGTAATAAAATGTTATTCTATGTCGCTGAGGTGTTTCATTTTTGTAAGCTACTTCTTTTTACTGCAGTTAAAACATGAAAAATGACATGTTTTTCTGTTTCTCCATAACACACCCCCTCTGATATTTTAATAGTGTTGGACTCAGCAGTAATGTGTGTAGTGGTAGTTTTGTGCTCTCTGTATGTGTGCATGTGTCTAGTGTACTACTGTATGTGTTTTTGTGAAGGAGCTCCTGACTCAGCTCAACCTTTAATGTCAAACCAATCCCTGACTTGATCCTTCTGGAAGACCAGCCTCACACACAAATCCACATCTTCTAAATTCACACAGACAGGATGATTGCTTTCAAGTGTCTTCACGTGACATTGTGAAAGTGAAGCTGCAAAGAAATTAAATCAGGAACATATTTAGTGTAAGCAGCAAATGCACATCAACATGTTGCTGTTTGTAATGTTTAGGTAAAGGTTACATAATCTGACCATACAGGAGAGTTGAAATTTATAGAAACCAAATACAGTTATTTGATTTTCACCAGCGAATACAGACAAGATGTGTGTAAAGTCATTGTGAAGGTAATCTGTTGGAGGAAAAAAACTATAAATCTGTTACGTTATGTTAATGGTTCTTGTTCTTTTTCTCTCTGCCTCCCTTTGGATGACAAAAAACCTCCAGGCCCCTTTCAGCACCAACAACATTGTAACAGTAGAGCAATTGTAACTTCTGTTGAAGGAAACATCAACATTTTTAATAATATATATTTGCTTTTTTTTGAATAATATTTATTCAAATTAAAAATAACTAGTTTTTTTTTTTTTTTGCTTGAACAATACAAATAATCTCAACCACACTGCAACCCAAGATAATATTTTCCAAATGAAATGAGGAAATGTGCAATTATCTTACAACTATAGCAATAAAATTCCTTTTTTTTTTTAAACAACACATTTTGACATCCGTGGTTTCAATAACCCTGTTTACATTGCACATTTCAGAACACTAAAGTGCAAAATTATTTTCCATTAAAAACCTTGACCATTGCTCAAACCAAAACTCTCTACTTTGGTGACAGATCACCATGGTATTAGATTTGTTTGTTGTACACCCAAGATGATCCAACACCTGCTAGTTACAGACTATGTTGTTAACTGAAGAGGGAAAAACAACCAGGAGTGATCTCATGCCCCCCTCTGGGAAGCCCCACAGTTTGAGAAATACTGTTCTGTGTTATTTAAATGTCATGTTATTTTCTGCACAACCCCAAATCCTTTATTTCCATGTGTTCCATTATTGGACACACTGATTAATCTAGGTGTGGTCACAACCAGAAGTAGGAGGCACAGCTGGATTAATCAATGTGTCTCATAATAAAAGACAGGAAATAATAATAAAAAAAACAAAAACTGCCAATGCGGTTGGTGACACGTCCAATGTCCACTGGTGATTCACTTCTACACTCGGCTATACAGTATAATGACCACGCCATTTTGGAAGGGTGTCCGAATCTTTAGTGAACTATTTGTAATCTGCACTCAATGCATCCCACAATCCACCACGAAATGTAGCGGATGGTCACTAACCAAAGCACGATATCCCATCATGCATGAATCGAAAAATGGCCAAAGGACGAGGAGATTTATGATTAAAAGAAACACGGACAGGTGGAGACTGGACGGCATACTGGCAGAGCCTGTTAAGTAACGGTAAACATTAAATATGCCTGTTGGGTGACAGGCGCGAGACAAGAGTTGTGTATTGCCCACGCGTTACTCGGGGCGGAACAATCGCCCTCCGCCTTCGGCATCGGGGTGCTGTTCGGATCCGATATATATTTCGATAGTCACGCGTGGGCAATTGATTACACCTTATTCTACGGGTTATTACATCTTATTAGTTTTACTACTCTAACATATTAGGCAAAATAGCCGTTACAACGGAGCAAATAGTTACTTTAAAAGTGGCCGAACTACCTGCGGAGTGATACGGTACCGCGAATCTTAAGTGACAAAACCCGTTGCCATTGGCAGCGGGAGTTAACTGCGAGCAGCGGTTATCGGAAAAAATAAAATAAAATATAATCCGCCCGCTGAAGGCTGGGAACGTCAATTCAAAGTGAACGGGAGCTGTCGCAACGTTCTAGGGTGCCGTAGAAAACAGTTAACAAATAACAGTGGTCTGTTCTCTAAGAAAACAGACCAGAGCATTCATGTAAACTTTATCCTTTTGTTACCATTTTTTGCCAGCATTCGTTGGTGGATTTGGATGTTTGTTTGTGTACAAGATAACTGAAAAACCTATGGATGGATTATGTTGATATGTTGACATGTAGCTGAACTTACTTGGTGGCCATTTATATACTGTGTCTTAAGTATGTTTGGTTTTAGCTTTGCTAAATTGAGTGTTACAGGAACTCCTACCAAAAGCCATCAGACTTTCTAATGTGCAATAACATGAATGTGCAGTTTCAGTCCCTGCACTTGTTTTTGGTATTTTCATTTCCATGGTTTCATATATCTGTATGACATTGACACACACACACAGTATGTTTTAGCCCACAAGTGTATATTCTTATTTCCATGTTGTTTTTTGGTCTGTTTATGTGTTTGTCTGCCACTTTACACACAAACTACTGGACCAGTTTCCTTGGAAATTCCCAGGAAAGGTGCAAAGTGGTCCAAAATAGATCCCATAAAATGGTGGCGAATATAAGTCAAAGCACAAGGTCACAGTCATCAAAAATTTATTGTGTTTGTGTGGTTAGAGTGCTTGAGACAAATGCATGTGTTTACACCTGCAATTTCTTGAAAAGTGTCAACAAACATTTCTGTCTATTTATTTAGACTGGACAGTATGAATGACAAATGTGAACTGGCTGTTTGACCTACAGTAGCAGCCCCTAACGATGCCTGGATGGTTCACCTGGTCTGAGAGAGCTGGTCATGGAGGAATGACAGTGACCTGTCCAGTGGTGAGTTAACCATACACACCTGTAGATGGGAAAGGTTACAAGTACCCAGGTAAGCTGAGAGCACACCCTCACATCCACTGAAACAGTGGAGACATGTTCTGAACATAACAGCATGGAGAGAGCACAAACCTCCACCAATCCATCATCCGTCTGTGTATAGATAATGACTCACAATAATTTAATACTATTTACACTGATTAAAATGCTCTTAATGGGCGGCACGGTGGTGCAGTGGTTAGCACTCGTGCCTCACAGCAAGAAGGACCCTGGTTCGAATCCCACACCAGACCTTTCTGTGCGGAGTTTGCATGTCCTCACTGTGTCCGCGTGGGTTTTTGCCGGGCACTCCGGTTTCCTCCCACCATCCAAACACATGCACTGATAGGTTAATTGGTTAATCTAAAATTGGCCATAGGTGTGAATGTGAGAGTGATTGTTTGTCTATATATGTCAGCCCTGCGATGAACTGGCGTCTCATACAGGGTGTACCCTGCCTTCGCCCATTGTAGCTGTATTAGGACCCCAGTGACCCCCGCGACCCTAGTGAGGATAAAGCGGGTTCAGATAATGAATGAATGAATGAATGAATGAATGAATGAATGAATGAATGAATGAATGAATGAATGAATGAATGAATGAATGAATGAATGAATGAATGAATGAATGAATGAATGAAAATGCTCTTATATTTTGGCTCAGTATAGGTCAAGATTTCATTTAACATTTTTAGAAATGCATCATTGACAATGGTACAAAGATACCTCAGTTAAAAACTATCTGTTGACAGAAAATCTGACATTCACCTTTCGGTTGGTAAAATTTTTGTGACACTAGATCTCTGCACTTTATATTTAGGCTCATTGTCATATGCACAGTGAAAGAGCATGTTTGTATAGCACTTTTCGTTATAGGACAATTCAAGGTGCTTTACATAAAAGTAAAAGCTCCAGTGAACAGTAATGTGTTCAGGCCTGATTTAAATGAACTGACAGTTTTTCTCAGACCTCAGGTATTCAGGTAGTTTGTTCCACAGGTGAGAAGCAGAAGAAGTGAATGATGCTTCACTTTGGTTGGTTCTGATTTTGGGAACACACAGACAATAAACCTGTCCCTGATGACCTATGACCTCAGTGCTCTGGATGCTTCATAGGGAACCAGCAGGTCTAAGGTGTATCTGGGTCCAAGGCTGTTTAGTGCTTTATAGACCAGGAGTAAGACTTTGAATTCTATCCTTTTACCCACAGGTGTACTCCAGTTTCCTCCCACTTTTGAAACGCATGCACTGATAGGTTAATTGGTTAATCTAAATTGCCCATAGGTATAAATGTAAGAGTGATCGTCTATATATATGTTCAACCCTGCGATGGTGTACCCTGCCTTCACCCATTGTAGCTGGATCAGGCCCCTACAGACCCTAGTGAGGATAAAGTGGGTTCAGAGGGCCAGAATGTTTCAGTTTCTTAACAATGTCCTCCTGAAATTACTCTTAAAAATGGCTAGACGTTCTGAGCCTAATTTCATCACAATGCTTTCCCCTCTAATAAATTAGTGAAGGTTGTTTTGTAGTTCTTGTCAAAAACAGTGACTGTTCCTTAATTTCTCAGAGATGTGTCAACTTCAGCTTGATTTTTAAGTGGAGACCATTTCTTTTGCTTTTGTCACATCCACCCCGTTTACCATCTTATTGCAGGTCCATTAATTTCTGTCATACTCTTCTGTGCACATTTTCTTCATTGTCCTGGTTCTTGTGACACTTCTGTGAAATCTCCTGTGAAACCTGCTGTGTAATTATAGTTGCATTAAGTTAGTGTCACTTCTCTCCACATGATTGATAAAGACGTAAAAGGTTACCTCTTTATTTTAAATCTATTAAGCAGCAGAATCGGTAGGCATTAAGGATTTATGGTGACACATACGAGGCAGACCAATTAAGATAAATGCCATATCTTTGGTTATTTGTCATATCTTGTAGCTGTATTCTTTTTGATTCCCCTCTTTTCAGTTTTAGGTAAAGACAAACCATTTTCACCCTTATTTATGAACCAAGACTCATACTGTTTTGTGTGTTTGGGTCACACCGAACTCTGAGTAGTTAATTTCTGTATTTTTTTTTGTCATAACATGATGACTGATGTTGCAGTGAAGGAGCATATCTTGTAGCTGGAGAGTGCTCAAGTTTTTCTTTAATGTGCATATGAGTCTGTTTAAAATAGCTGTCTGCTCTGTTGTGGAAACCGACATATTTACATGTGTTTACCCCCGTGATGGTTTTAATTTTAGTCGGATTTAATTAGCTTGGGTACAGGCTTGCTTACTGCTTAAATTGGAAGCTAATCTTTCCTGCGTTGCTTTTACGCTGCAGTCACAGCGATGCTTTCCTGTCTGGAGGGTTTGTCATGCACATTTGCGCATGTTAAAGCCCATTAGAAAAGATACACATGGCAGGAATGAGGCTTTTGCCAGAAACTATAGTAAACCATGTTTTGCTTAATGTCTTAGGCTGATGAAGTGTTTTGTTCACACACAGGCAAATACTTGGTAAATAGAATCTGTTGTTTCCGAATTGCACCGTAAAACAAAATAAAAGGCAGGAAAAGCTCTTTGTGAACTAATGAGCAATTTTTTTGATATTTCCCTGGAACGGTTGGGAGGTTTTTGCATATATATTTCCAGAAAAGGTTCACCAATCTATGTTGACCCTTTAAACAAACCCATCAGGGTCTAGACTGTTCCCATTTCACACCTCTTCCTCTGCCGGTGCCTTGGGGGCCAGGACGAGTAATGACTGCTCTGTGCCTTGCCAACAAAGCAACTTTCCACCTCTACTCTCATCTTTTATTTCCAACTGTTTACCCGTGTGCACTCTTCCACCTCCTCCTCATTTCTCACCACCGCCGGAATGTTCCGCAAATGTGCAGTTTGGGTTGATGTACCTGCATAACTCCCAGGCGCCTGTGCTGCTTTCATAGGGCTGTGTAATAGTTGCATCACATGTTGGCGGGGATGGTCTGTGGAGAGCAAAAACTGGTTAGCCATGCAGAAGGAAATAAGCTTTACTCAGCAAATACATACTGCAGCAAGATACAGGGTCTCAGAGTATCAGAATGAATGTGTGTGTGTGTGTGTGTGTGTGCGCTTTGATTTCTGGTCCGGTGTGTTTGCACTGGAAGTACTGAGTATTCTCGCCGTATATGTGCTAACAAAAACGTGCGTGTAAAGGAAGCATCTACTGCTCGTGCTGGGGGATTTTTTTCCCCCTCTTGCCTTTCTCCTCCCCTTTGTCTCCGGACTGGTGACAATGAGTGGAGGTGAGAGGGCAGCCGTACCAATGCAACACCATTCATCACACATGTCAAACAGCTAGACCAGCTGCTAGGGACAAGCGGCTGAAATTAGCATTTCATCCCTCTGCCTTGCTGTCTCTCTCTCCCTAACGCTGTCTGTCTCAGCCTTTATCTCTCTATATATTTCTGTCATAGCTCCGCATTTGATGAATGATGCTTGAAGCCACCTAATTTCCCACCTGTTTGGATGAAAACCTAATGTTATTGACTAGCACTTTCCATATATTGAGCTTTGTGTCACTAAACAAACTAGGCCGGTTGGTTGCATACAATTCTTTAATAAGACACCTTCCTGTTGTTGCAGAAAGTGGGAGGGTCAGCGCTGCATAATGACAAAGTACATGTAAAACAGACTACATTTGCACTGGGACATTGGATGATGGGGGTGTAGAGAACATTTAGATTCACCTGAGCATCACAATATTGGGTTTTACCGTATCATATCAATTCTGAAAAACACTTAAGGGACGTTTAACCCTTAAAGACCTAGACGTATTCTCATGGCGACTTCCAAATTAATTTACTATACCTCTAACCTTTCCTAAATGATTGATCACCGTGTTTTATAACACTATCCTCTGCAGTTTTCAGTCCACACCAGGTGCTTTCCTGTAGTTAATCCTATATTTAATTTACTTATGTAGATGTTCATAAAAGCTCAAAGTACATTTAAAGGTTATTATATCTGAACAGAGAAAACTGTAGAAAAAGTGACTTTTCCAGCAAAATATGGCTATTACCTGAACATAAAAACAACTGTCATTTGTCAAAGTTGAAAGGTTTTATTAGTGAATCAACAGTGCATAAAATGCTTTTTCTGTGTCGCTGCAGAGTCTTTGATGTCGCTGAAAAGCTGAGAAACTGCATTTTGCCTCAATTATTTAATTGTGTTATAAAATTAATGGTTCAAATGCTATTAAACATTTTATAACAGTAGGTGCTGTTTGCCACTTTTGACCTTTGACAATTAATGTCTATTCAGAAAAACCCTTAAGTGATGTTTAATTAATAGTAGGACACTTGGTATAGATGTGTCTGATGGCGGGTCGTTTTCCGTTGGGCTTAAAGTCCTTACAGCGAGACCTCCATGCATAATCAACCTCTATACATAATCAGGACTGCCTGCAGTATTTGATTGTTAATTTGTCAGATGATTATTCTTGACTTGGTTCATAATTTGGTCAGTAAAATGCAGGGCTACAACTAATGATGAATGTCTTCCATTTTCTGATGAATTCTTAAGGCTATACAATATCAGAAGGCACATAAGTTTCCCATACACCTTAAACAGTGTTTTGAAATGTCTTATCCAATCAAATGTTCAATTTGATATGCACCTACTATTTTTGTCAGACATCTGAGGTCCTGATGACCCCTGTGACATCCTGCAGGTGCACATGGTGTACAGCTGTTTACACACACCCCATGGCCTGTCCATGAGAAGTAAGACAATGCATTTATAACAGTAGTATCCAAGCAGACTGATGGAGCTTAGCTTGATGTTGATATGTTTCATGTTAACGTGATATCATGGCTATCATGAATATGCACGCCATTTTTAATTGGTGTGATGTCTGTATGCATTATAAGCTTTCATCATGTATGTTTGTGTTGTTCTTAGTCCCCTGTCCAACCTGAATCAATGCATCAAATACCATATACTGAGGTCACGCTTATGTGTTTGAGAGATCTTGGCACAAATTGACATGTGATTAAATGGCGCTAAGTGAAATGTGACAAGTTTATAGTGTGTAGATATAGTGGATCAAATGCCAGAAGAACGGATGTGGCACATGAAATTCGTTCATGTAGAAACAAGTGATATGTGAATCTGGACTTTTACTTCCAATCCGACTTTATTTATGTGATTAATTTTGCTGATACTGATCTGATTCAGACTTTTTCCTATGAAATTTTGGATTTGTTATTTCCCCACCCAAACAGAAGATAAGAGTATTGTTTTTTGTTCGTGTTTTTGTTTGGTCGTCTGTCTGTTCATCAGGAAAAACTACAGGACCAATTTCCATGACATTTTCTGGAAAGGTGTGAGTTGGTCCAGAATAGATCCCATTAAATATTGATGAATGTAAGTCAAAGGTCAAGGTCACAAAAATGTGTTGTTGCGATGACAATAGATAAAGCAAATCAGGTAAAATGATTGTGATGGGTGGGGTACTGTAGTATGACTGGCACAACTTGTTTTGTTATTTTACTTGAGATCACCATCGGGCTGAATGTGGAACTAAAACAAGTATGACGCCTTTGACTCTTAATTACTTTAGTATAATTTCTGCACTTTCCAAATTCATACTTTGGGCCAAATTAGAACCTTTGGCAGGCTGCCTTTGGCCCATGGGCCTAATGTTTGCCACCCCTGCTATAGCACGTCCATGGTATTATAAGGGCGTGGATTCCATGTTGTGCATTAGTGATGTACAGATCAGTGGGTTACCCACAGGTCCCATTGGTCAGGTTAAAAGAATGCCAGTTATTTTTGGGATGGGTTGGTTTGAATTAAATAATTCCAAAAAAAGCCCCATGGGTTAATAAAAAAAAAACAGACCCATGCATCACTACCGTAGGTACCTCATAATACGTTTGACCATAAGGTGAAACCTATAGATGCTTTACTAATTCCTCTAAGGCTCTCACTGTTGTAGAACTCATTTTCCTTTTATCTACTTTCATAAACTGTAATTTAAGGCAGGACGACTTTTGTTTAAAACTGATCCAATCTTAAAAAAATGCCAAATTGCCAGCCAATACCAATCTTTATATCAGATCAGGACACCCCTAGTGAAAATATTCAAGGCAGGTTTGGTCTGAGGGATGTGTTCCTCATTCCTATTTTTGACATGAACATAAAATCCGCTGTCAGAAGATGAAATGGATGAAAGATCTAAGCTGAATATAAAATTAATGAGATACTCAAATGATGTCCCTATTTAGTGATGTACTATTAATATCTGCTTTTAGCACATAAGACTGTATGATCAAATTAGTTTTGCACCTGCAGACTGTGCATGATGATTTTCTCCTTGGTGCCCTTTTAGTTTTATGGCGCTCTGATAACGGATCGCTGATTGTAAGAACCCTTTTACAGACTGATAAATGCTCATGATTGGAGACTAATTTAACAGAACCTTTTCAAGAGTTGTTTGTAGGCTCCATACTTCCTGTAAGATGTTTGCATTACTCCATGTAAATCTGTATATATAGATACATGTCTTTTGTTTCTGTATGATGGTAAACCTTAGACCGTCTTTCTATACAACTCATCAAACTCATTTTTCATTCAACTCTTCTTTTCACATTCTCCAAACAACATCCTTGCCTGCCTACACTTTTTCTCCCTTTTCTTGCCACTTATCTGCTCACCTTGAGATTAGCAGTTCAGTTAGGTTTGGAGTGGGAGGGGGCGTTACATTTCACCTTGCACTCTTTTCAAAAGGAACTATTCATACAAGCTGAGAGCAGGGATGTTCATGAAAGCACAGATTTTATTCAAGAGAAAACTCTGCAGGCAGAAATAAACAGTAATTGATTGTCTTGTATTGTAATGACATCCTGAGAAGGTAAAAGCTGTTGAAAAGAAAGTGCATGCATGATTTTACTTTCTAACTTGAATACTTTGTGTGTGCACATGTGAAAGAAACACACACACATGTTTGCGTCTAAGTACAGCTGTCATGTTCTGACAGTGTGCTGGTGTTTGTGGGTACTTAGCTGTAGGTACACAGCACCCTGTTCCTGTAGGGCTTCAGCCTTCTATTGGCTGCTGTAGTGGGATGGCTTGATGAACAATCTCTTAATCAAAGCTTAATTGTTTAGTGTGATCCTGAGTGACCTGGTTAATGGAAACCCCCTCCTTGATTAATGATGTGTGTTAACAACACAGTGGGAGACACCCCAAAACCATGTCTGACTCTCGTTAATTAAATCCCAGGTCCAATAGTATGTGTGACTGGATTTTTATTATAAAAAAAAATGTTGAATATCTGATTTAAAAAAAATAAAATAGAAATCATCAACTTAATTAATGTTTGTCATGTAATTGTGCAGTTGAACTTAACAAATGTGTGTCGCAGTATGTTGCGTCGAGGTGGGCGATAAAGTGTTTCATGTTAGTTAATGATAAGTGATAATTTTCTGTGACATGTTTAAACTAGAAAAGACCTCTGCAGACCTCCACCAAGGCACCCCCCCCCCGCCCCCCAAAAAATAAATAAATAAAAATCTAATCATTTGTTGATCTCCCCATTACCACAATAGCCTGGAAATGTAATCAAAATCCATTCGTAGGTTTTCGAGTTATGTTGTACACACACAAACAAACAAACCGATAAATGCTGGCAAAAACATAACCTCCTTGGCAGAGGTAATAAATATCAGGAGAAAAAAATAGCTGCGTGAATGTAATTGCTTGTCTATAATATTATGGGTGTAAATCAGTTAAGAATCCTTGTACATTTTAAAATCACATGAACTGTAAATGCAGTATGATAACATGATCCATCCAGGGTTTAAACAATAAAGAGCCTGTTTACATTACTGTAAAAATTCCATAACTGGGGGTAATTAGATAATGTTAATTAGTGCTGAAACACCAAATTGATTAAATTGATCCAAATCTATTCTTCAAAGAATTGGCCAGAATTTTGGCAGTTGATTCGCTGGTTCTTTAGTATTGAGGCATGCCTGTATCCTGTATAGTGTAATTGGGAAAACATAGAACAGCATGGCTGATGCTTCAAAAGCTGAGCCAGATCTTTAAAGCGAGGTTCACATTATGTCTCGTGGCCATGGTTTTCCTGTTTGGTCAAAAAACATAGTGCACCATTTATGAAACAAAACTTGAATATGGAAACAAATATGGCCAAAATCTCACAGTGCACTATTTTTCAAACAAATGGTCCTGCCATACCCACTGGGAACTTAAACCTTGATTAAGACAGTAGGTATGTTGTGATTACTTTGGTCCACTAGCTAAACACCATCATGATCATTATAACATTTTCCTCCATCTTCGTTTACCAGGCCACCAGACTAACCTTACCTACTGGAGCTCATTGAAAACTATACCTTGCTAGTCTCTAGCCATAACCAGTCTAGATAGCTGGCTAGTATTCACTAACTACACCTGAAGCCATTGTCATTAGTGACATATTTTCAGCTTATATTGCTTTGGTTAACTACCGATATTTTGTGTTTATCCAAAAAATCCATTAGTTATTAAATAATGTACAGATTAATAAATAATAAAAATGATTGTTGGTGCCATCCCTAATGGTAATAAAACATACATACTTGCACATAGTTATGTGTACTATGTGTAAACCCAAGTTTAGACATCTCTGGGTTGATGTATGTTTGCAGGGACTTCTGTTTTCTATGGTTTTTTTCTTGCGGAGGTAAAAGAAGCACTGAAGAGAATTCCAGGTGTGTTAATTCTATTATTTGCTGGAATCTGATGAAGCAAATCAGGTTATGTGGTTTATATGATCACTAGAATAGTCTGATAACTCCAGGAATAATGACCAGTTTTAGTGTCCATGAAAGCAGGCTCATGGTTTGGTCTCTTCTTTCCCCGTTTGTGTCACAGTCAATTTATCTTCTTGCAGTGTTTGACACATGTCACTGACTTGGCTTCAACTGATATTGAAGATAGAGATTTTCGGTATAGTGATGGACACGACATATGTGTTAAATCATCGACTGCTTTGGATGTTTCACTGGACGTTTCAATGTCAAACAAGATGCTGCGTTTTCACGTTTTTTTGTATTTTCGTTAAACTATCAAACTCTGCATCAGTCAGTTTGTGGGTTTTGTTCAGATTGGCAGACCTGTTCTTTGACACTAGGTTAAAATCACCTTTTGTTATTAAAGATACACGCATAAACATTTTCTTTTCAATCGACATGTGTAACTCATCGTGTCCTTCACTCCCTGCGCACAAAAAGAAATATTTTCATGCTCTGCCTTCCTCTTTAAATAAATCAGTCACAAAACATTCAACAATCTGAACTAAGCAGCTTTACCAAGGCCAGCTTTTGTCTCTGGTTGTATGATGTGTGTCAGAAATATGAAAAACTCTGCTGTCCTTCACACACATGTAATAGTTACACATACACGCTGATGGAAGGTACAACCGAGTTTTCTTTTAAGCTCAACTTTTATGGAATCTTGCTCATGGTTTTCACACACTACCACTTGAACACATTGATGGGCAAAGCTTTACAGGAAGAGTCAAGGATTTGCAGTGAAATTATCCAGTGCTGTTTTCAACGGCCCTATTAAACAGTACGCCTTTTTAAATGAAGACACTTTAGAATTAAGGCGTCCAATTAGTTCTGCGAAAAATATTACATAAAGAAGAATCCACAAAAAGGATAATGCTCATGCAATGTGACAGGCTTATGTGCTGTTGTGTATATTAAGGGACATGTTGGTGAGGTCTTGTTCTGTTCTGATGTGTACCTGCTCTGTGAATCTATGATGTGTTGCGACCATGGAGAAGGACAAACGCTGGCCTCCAAGCATGAATGTCACCACTGTTAATCAGTTAATCATCCCCAGATGGGTGAGGCCATTGTAGACACATGCTGTCCCACCACTTATCTGTTGTAGTTAAGGTCACACATAAAACAGACGAAGGGTTATGAATGAAAATTGGGAGGGGGGGGGGGTAGAAAGTATGCCATCAGGTTAAACAGATATTTCATTCATTTCATTCATTTCATTTTGACTCATATCTCCAAAATCCACTTTCAGGGATATAATGGTTTTACCCCAAACACTGGGAATCTGGTACCTGGACTGATTTGGTTGGATTTCTTATCCCTTGATAACCAACATACAGTACCCCTAGTGGAGGAACCCTATTGGTTTCAGCTTCTGTATTGCTGTTATTAGACTGGATAGCTAGGAGTCAGAACAGGTTCCTACACCAGTGATCCTATTGCTACTGTTTAGTCCCTCAACACTTACCATAAATGTAGATGTAGTAGGACTGGAATGTGTTCAGACAGGTTTTAGGAAAAAACAAAAACAAAATGCATTTCTGCAAGTGATCTGCAAGATGTTTTTTTTTTTTTTATGTTCATTTAATGCAATAAAGAACATTGCACCTTGGTTTCTCAGCCATTTTCCACGCTCAGGCTTTCTTGGTTTGTTTATTTTTCCACTTATGACCTGGATCAACCTGGGAATGTCCACTAATTTTTTTTTTTTACTTGCTTCCCGGCATGGTCGTCTGTCGGCCTGAAAATGGCTTATGAGTACAAGTCATCCAAATGGGGGCGCTTTATCGGAAATTCCTTTTTTTTTTTGACATAATTCAAACAATTATTGGCTGATTGACACACAGTTTAGTTCATATGTATCATCTTACAAATGACCATTCCCCTGCTATCATCCAGAGTTCATATGGTGTCATTTTCATTCACTAGGTGGACTTTTATGTGGACAATTGGTTCTCTGACCATTATCATGTCGATGTAGCTCAAACAGAGTTCACATTGACTGTCTAATAATTATCATGTGTGATTTATACATAGCAGAGGATTGGACAGATTTCAGAGATATACCCGTGCTCTTGCCCCCAAAAGGCATAAACCTTGTTTTTTGTTTGGATTCTTCCAGATGCAGCTAACTGGTCTGTATCCGGACATCCAACCTGTCATCTGTGACAGGACATACCCATACCCATGTCCTTGATGCCTCTGACAAAACTAAGCATCCAGAGTGTTACTTGCTCACCCTCGCCTTCTCCAAATTACTCCGACTCCTTTTTTTTTTTTTTTTTCCTCCGTTCATTACTTTGGTCACGGACAATAGCAGATGGTGCAGCTGCAGGTTTAATTGTCTTTATTACTGAGGCATCTGCTTTCTGCTTTTTTAATCCAGAGCACCAGAGCATTATCCACCCAGTCAGGGCCAAGTTTGTGAAATTGCAAAAAGAACACAGAGAAAAACAACAATACAAACATCATTGGATTACTGAAACACTGTACTCCTGCACATCGGCGAATAAAACCAAGGAACAAAATCAAACGGCGTATTATTTCATGAGCAAAAAGGCGCTGGATTCCAGAGTAACCTTCCACCCCACACTTCATCTTGTGTTTTTCCAATATAACAAAACATAACAAAACAATATTAAACATTATTGCGTGGGTATTTTTTTTCCCATCTTGCCATCTGCCTCACATGTGTTGCTTACCCCCAGAAGTCTGTAAATGAGAGATGGAGAATCCCTGTGCTCTGTTCAGTTATTTTCTTAGCTGGTGTGTTGTGTTGTTGTGTTGAGCCTGAGTGAGAAAACAGCAGATGTTAGGCTCTGACAATCCTCTCTGCCTTGGATCTGAAACAACAAAGCAGTTGAAGGAAAATGTCATCCGAGCATCATCCCTGACGGCCCCGCGTGAATGAATAATTACACTCTTTGACTCAGGTCAGGAAAAAGAAGGTAAAGGAACCTCTAACCCTCTTACTTTGAAGCCTTTTCAAACAGGAAGCCCTGAATCATGACGTGTGATAAGAAGGTGACACTGAGGAGGCTGTGACACGCTGAGATCCTTGGGAAATAAAAGATTCTTCTAGTGGCAAAATGCTCAGGGAAAATGAAATGATTCAGCCCAGCAGCTCAGTACGTGATCTTCCTCAAAAAAATCGGATGGGGACATGGGGTTCATCTGTGAAGTGGAGGGGGAGGGAAAACGTTGGAGGATTGGTGGGCGGTGTTAAGCTAACTGCAGTCATGTCAGGAAGGAAGCAAAGCTTTAGAAATGCATCATTGTCACCATTATGCTTAATAATTTGAATGACATCTCAGTGCATGACTCAAAGGCACTTGTATGGGGGCTGGCGGGGTTATTAGAAATGACTCCCCCCAATGATGCGTGTCACTGAAGCAGCAAATTAACACGAGGAGATGGAGGCATGTTTAAAGCAGCAGAGAAAGGAAGGAAAGGGGATGAGATGGAGGAAAGGAGCAGAGATGTGAAGGGGAACAGGGAGAGATGCGGAGAAAGATGTTGCTATTTTCCCCGTCTTTGTTAGCTGGGATGCTCCGGATGTGGTGTTCCAGCTCCTGCTCTGTTAAAGCCTTTTTCTGAACACCAGGTGCTCCTATTGTGATAAATGATTCTCAACTGTGCCGAACAATGGCAGAGGCACCCAGACATATCCCTCATCAAATAGTTCCACAGCTTCTCTTCCACAAACTACACAATAAGCACACTGCATTGTGCCCCTGGTTGTTTGTCTTGCTACCGAACAAGCCTGAAGGCTATTTTTGCTCTCTGTTTACCATGTTACTTTTATACAGACTGACAGTCCCCTGGAAGACATTTTTCTGCCCGTTGACTGGCCAGTTCCTTATCCATAGCTCTTCTTTATCTACATTTGTGGTTCCTTTCTTTCCTCTCTTTATATTTTACATCCTGCTTCCCACCTTTCTTTCTTTGCTCAGCTCCTGCGTGTTCCTTTGTTTTCCCATCTCCAGTCTCTGACAGCAGACAGGGCTTGATACATGTACACCGCCTTCACCTTTTTCCGCCCAGTAATTTATGCTGTCAGGGGTTTTCCTCTGTTTGGATGGCCAGGCTTTCATGTGTGTGCACAGCGGTATCTTGGGGTGTTGACATGTTCTTCTGTGTTCAGCATGAAACACACGGCACCAGGTAATTGATGGGGTTTTACTGCCACAGGCACCAGGGGCAAACTGGATGAAACTTCACCAGTTTTTAACCCCAGTAATTAAATTAGAAAAAGGGTCAAAAACACTCGAGATAAGGAATGGGTTGAATCTGAATCTATTTTGGAGCTTAACCGAAGGTGGCATGACCTACGTAATGATCCCCACATTCCATGTTGCATATAGCCAAAAACAATAATCTTAAAATAAACCCTGCAATCCTTTTTAGTTTTTGACCATGACATCAATGAGCGATTGCATATTAACAAATTTGAACATTTCACAATAAAAGTCAACAACATAATAAACTACTGCCCTCAAATAGGCCATGTCATTACAGTGATTTACGAACAGTTTTGCATCATCGGTTGTTTTAGCATTAATTTTGTTAGCCCACCGAGTGTGTTTAAATCAGTTTATTAGGACTTTTTTGGTTCAACAGAGGCGACCACTTCATTATAGGACTGTGCCAACACTGGAGCAAAGTCTGACTGAATGCACAAATGCCATGAAAAAGGGAGAAACAATGCCTTGTTGGTATGTCTTTAAATTGATCACAGTTATTTTGGTCAGGATTACAAGGATGCAGCTTCAGTGCATTCACAAATAGTCTTTGGATGAAGCTGGTTTAGCCTTGGCATTAAAACGTCCTCATCCCTGCATAAGAAAACACCAGACTTTTTTCAGTGCATTTTTTTAAATAAAATGTTGCTCACTTGACCATTGTTATTTGACAGATCAGGGGTGACTTTGTAAACCATAAAACATAGACACCAGAAGAGAGGAAGGAAAAAATATTCTGATTATGATTTTGTCATTTTTTTGTTTGCTCTGTTTGTATAGTTCTATTACCACCTGTGGACTCCTGGTAATTTATAATAATTGCGGAGACCATCTATGGCTTAAATCTATGGAAACATGCCATGTCTGTAATTTGTGGGGTAACGGGTCCACCACAAATGATCTCCCCTTTTTCAGCAGCCTTGTCAAAGGCTGTGTATGCTGCACTAATGATGATAATTGAACGATTTTAAAGTGTTTTCAGTAGCCTTATGTTGCATGAATATTCATTGCAGTCTTAGAATTAAATCTCAAAAGATGATGAGGCATGACAGCAGCACTAAGGAACATTTTACTACTTTTTTCAACAGTTATCTGTTAGTGACGAGCCTTGACATTACAACTAGGGAATAACAACCACACTTTGCTTGTTCTGTGCACTACATGAACAACAGACGTAAGGCTTTGATTTCTGTATGAAGCAGGCCTTACTTTCCATTGTTTTGTTTTTCTATCCTTTTTTTTATTGTAGTATACTTTTATTGTGTTGTATGTAAAATGTCTTCATTAAGATTAAAAATATTGTACAAATAAAATGTATTATTACCATTACTAAACATTACACGTGTCACTATTTATTTTGTGTGCTTTCTTGTTTATTATGGTGACATAATAAACAATAAACTGCAAAAATCGAAATCTTACCAGGTGTATTTTTCTCACTTCTACTCAAAATCATACTAAAATAAGACACTTAATTATTATTTTTTTGCTTAATTAAAGAAAATAAATAAATAACTAAATAAATAATCTGCCAGTGGAACAAGTTAAATATATCTTGGTAAGATGTCTTGAAAGAAGATTTTCAAAATCATCAATCATCATCATTCATTGAAAAATTACTCTTTATGTGATTTTGTCTTATTTTAAGTGTGATGAGATATTTTGACTAGAAATGAGAAAAATGCACTTTTTGATTTTTTTATTTCGATTTTTTCCAGTTTTCTACTGGCTATTTCATTTAGACATTTCAATCTGATTCTGTTGTTTGTTACGACTAGTGTATTTTTTTTTTTACTTAAAGTGACTGATTAAGTTTTAATCACAGTCCTTCCTGTTTCTCTCTTTTTTTTTGTTTCATGCACATTTTCCATTCACCCAAACAGTCTGTACTCTATGACTTTTACATTTTAGAAGTGAAATTGGATGGTGTTTGGCTGCTGGTGGTCGCAGGTGTCTGATCATGCATTACTGTAATCTTACTTGTACACAGCAAAAGAAGCAGCAAAGTAAAACAGTGTTATCAAGACGTTTTATTTTATCTGAATAGTGAATAATTTTCAGAGAATTTTGGCAGGGAAATTAGACTGTGGTGAGCTAGCGCAGTCTGTGTAATTAATAGGAAGCACTGAGGGTAGAAAAAAAAATTGCAAAATAAATGTATTGAATATTTTACTGATGCATACAATATTACTTTTTGTGACTTGCCAGATTTGTTGATTAATTTTCTCACTGTGTTGATTAAAAACAGTCCAGGTGGCACAATGCTTTTTTTAATGTATCTGCTGTGGGTACTGTAATGTATTGGAGACGTAGTAGCACTAGCAGCTCTTATGGAATCCCTTGTTGCCTTGAACGTGTTAATGCACAAGCCCCTCTGCTTCTCTCTATTTATAAAGGAACCCACCTCCATCTCTTCTGTTGACACAACACCTACAGTACATTAAGACTCTCATGGCATCAACTCTGCCACACCTCCTTGTCCTCAGAGTAGACCCCCTCACACCTCAGCCCTACAATAGACATATTCAGTATTCAGCCCAGATTCAGTCGATGTGATAAAATCCCATTTATCAGCTGGAAGCGTCCCACAGACTACAGATATATCCAATCTCTTTGTGTTGGATGCTAGTGTCACACTAGTATGATTCCGGATAGCTCACTGAACCCCTTGTGGTTATGCACTCAAGCTGAAGATCTCATTAGAAGTGGTGTTAGTTGTTAATGAATTTGTCTGTAATCATGTTATTTCAAAGTATTTATCACAAAGTTTTGGTGAAACATTCACCAGGTCTCCCAACAGGAACCGAAATAAAGTGTCTCACTGGGATTTCATTTCCAGAAAACAACCCTGCAATACATATTTTTTGTGGTTGATTTGGCTGTTTATTTCAGAGGCATCTGAAAGGAAACTTAATTGGAACAGTTTTGAAACAGTTGAGTGATGAAAACCATTTGGATTTTGTTTTCATTTTTTATTTATGCCCTTTTAAAGCAACCAAAGTCATGGTCGTAAACTTGTGTTTTTCTTCTTCCTCCCAGTTGACACAAAGCTCTAATGTCCTACCCCACCACCATCTTAGGGTTGATTACCTGACCTGTTAACATTTGATCATAAACGTAACACACAGTGTGTGTCATAAAACCTTTGGAAAATGTGCAGCAGCAGCATTGTTCTAATCGCTTTGCAAATATTGCCTCAGAGGAATAAAAATCGCATCACGCTTAGATCCAATTTGTGCTACACTCACCAATTACTTTCACGGTCCACTTCCTGTCTAATACAGAAAGGCCAGATTATCCGTTGGATGTCTGGGTGCTGCACACCCTAATTACAAACACAAATTGGAAAAATGCAACTTGTGACAAAAAGTGTAGCACATGGTTTGTCCTATTTCCAAGAAAAACATTTGCTCTAATTTACTTCAATTTAAGTCTGTCTTCAAGTAGATAACTAGTCTGTGAGAAAAGGAGGGTCTGCTTATGTAAAATGTGAGGCTCTTTTGATCTTTCTCTTGGTCTTGTAATCAGATAAAGATGTAACATGGATGGACTGTGTCAAATGGGTTTGATGTATAATTAATCTAAACACTAGGGCCAGTGTATTCATTACATGACTGATTAAGAGTATACAGACAGAAAGACAGAGCATTAGGTTATCAAATACTGCGATGTGTTTTGAAGAGCTGTGTAAATCTATGAAGACTGAAAGAGGGAGAAGTTGTTTGAGCAGACATTTAAGAAGGCAACCTAACTCAATCTAAACTGTCGACTACACTTCATTTACAGCTTGTTTTGCTCTTTATTGCTGCTGCAAAGTTCACTTCAGTTGCACTGTTTCTGCTGGCTGCACAAATTTCGCTACCCGGACTGACAGAGAACCCGTGAGCGAATAAGTCAGGGCAAATTGTGGTGTAACTGAGGAGAGTGCTGAGTACAACATTAATGCATGTGAACTTCACAGTACCCAATGGATGTGCATGAAGTCACATCCATTGGGTGAGTGTTCTTAATGCTGAGTGGAGCTGAGAGACAGATCCACTCTACTGTATCTGATGCTGACACATAGGACTCTTTAAGTAGCGCATTAAAAGTTTGTATGCGGGTGTTGCTGCCACTCATTTAATCAGATTTATTATGTGACAATAACTCCCATTGGTTCTAGCGCCAACTTAGTAGTCTCTTATTTTGTCTAAAACTCCAAATCACTCCCACAACAAGTGATGGCAGGCACAACAAACCCTGCATCTCACACCTATTGTAGCTTAATTTGGCATCGATCCAGCTGAGGTCATCATGTCTATGCATGTGCTGATATCAGTATATCAGTTTCTTCTATATATGTGCCAAGTTTGAAGTAAATTGAGAAAAAGCATCTTTGAGTGCCATACGAAACACTATACAATTAAAATATATTATTAAGAATGTTGTTTCTATAGACATTTGACATTTTCCCCTTTATAAGTAAATGGTGAAAAAAATATTACATTTTTTTTTTTTTTTAAATCCCAAAATGTCATGACATCTACTCTTGGTCACTGGCAATCTATAAACTCAGTTTAGTATCACTTCAACCAATAATTGTGCTGCTACAGTCATTTGAAATGTTGCCAGTAGAAGTAAATCGGGAAAGAAAAAAATAGTTTAAAAATGAATAATAAACAACTAAATAAGTAAAATAACTTTGACCTACTTTTTGGAAAATTTAATCAGATCTATTCTGAGTCACTCACTGGCAATCTATAAATGTAATCTGTTTTGCTGCTAGAGTGTTTAACAAACAAATGACTACTGTACATTTTGGTGGTAACCCAGATCACTGTCTGGATCCAGGAATTTCTGGAAGAATTCTTGATCATTTCGAGATAGAATCAGTGTCACGGTCCCCTGCTGTGTTCCCATCGGCTCCTCCCTCTCCATTCATCCTGACAGATTCACCTGTTACACGCTCTACTCTATTTAAAGCTTCACTTCTCCACAATCTACACTTTAAATTGTGTGCACTACAGACTCCAACTGTCACTCCCCAGGATTTGTATTTTGTCCTCACTTATTATGTTCATCTTATTTTAATAAATCTGGACTGATCTGGGGGGACTGATCAGTCTTGGCGGAGGTATGATTTGAATTTATTGATCACATAAATGTTTATTAAAGCTCAGATTAAAGAGAGAAAATGAAGAAAACTACTTTTTCTGCTAAATGTATAATTAACTGAACTTAAACTAAATATCTCCATCCTCTGTCACTGATCCAACACCATAGATTTTACTGGTGAATGTTGTAGAAGAGCGACAATGTTTCCATGAATATCAAAATGGGGCATATCTAGTGACCATGACAACATGACAAATTGCACTTTACACAAATTATTTACATGTATTGATAGTGTTAGTGGAGTTTCCATCAGTAGATTGTTTTTGTCTCTGGTGTTTGGATCTTTATGGTTTATAGAGGATGTAACTGTATGAATTGATGGAAAAGAAGCCATGTGTAGTAATACGAAAAGGTCAATGTTAAACATGGAGATGTATCACAAATATTAGCCCACATTTCACCAAAATGGTGAAGTGACTAAAAATTAACAACTCATTCTTTTTTTAATTGAATAGGCTAATAATAATAATAATATTATAGAAAATGCTAAATATTCACAACTGAGAACCTGGAAACAGAGAATAGTTGATATTTTATCTTAAGTAATGAATTTCCAAAAGTAAAATTGTCTAATCAATTACAAGCTAAGATTTATGGAAAAGAAACATCAGTATGTCTGTAATCACAACCTTTAACTAAGTAAAATGAAACGGTGTTGTAGGAAATTCATTACATTTAATTATTTGTACGGTCAGAACAGAACAGATTGATTCACAGGGTTGGAGCTTCCGTCAGCACTTGGACTTTATTCATTAGACCTGAGATCTGCAGCCGTTGCATTGTTCATTATTGCACTAATGTGACTTGAGATAAATAATCCTCGCCGTTGTAACCAAACTGACACCAGTTAATTTGCCAAGAACAAGCCAAGGCTTTATTTAATTGGCCAAATGTTGTGAAAGCATGGCCCATGTATCCAGGCCCCATCTGATTGTTCATTTGTTCACACGCTGGGTGTAAATGGATGGCATGTGTGAAAAAAAGATTCATTTTATCCGTTCTTTTTCAGGCTGTCTTTGTTTTTAGTTTAACGACCCAAAGGACTGATAGACTACTGGTAGCAGTTGTCGTCATCCATCTGTAAAATAAATTGTCAAGAAACTTCTTCTCCAAAACTATTAGTCATAATTAAAATTCATAACATAAGCGAAGGGCAGTGTTTACCAAGTTTGTTCGAATAATTGAGAAATATTGATTTTTCAATTCTGTCTGAATTTACAGGTGCTGACTATAGTTTCAGGTTTAAGTGAATAACATTGACACCTTTGATGCAAATTTGTGGTGTTTTCTGAAACAATGCCTCTGTTTCTTATAAGCGCTAACAACAACTGTCGTAATGTCTGAACTGAAACTGATGTACATTTGGATGGTGACAGATGAAGAGTAGATGTTTAACCAGATTTTAAGATGGTTCAAAATTACTCTTTTGAACACCAGGGATGAGTTTTGAAAAAAGGCTCAAAACATCTTGAAGCACTTTTTATCCAGATTTGAAAATGATCCAAAATGACCTTTTTGGAGCACATACCTTACCATTTGAACTACCTACTATAACCACTACTACTATTACTATTACTACTTCTACTTTTGGTACTATCAGGGTGCGATTTATCAAAAAAACAGAGGGGGGTGGGGGTTTTTTCCATAGAAAAAAGCTTGCGTTGGATGTTATGACTCATTCCCGAGCACATTACAAAGTGGACAAAAAGAAACTAACCAGGATTCCCTCAGTCCCCTGTCCCACACGCCTTCCACCCAGACTTCGCCAATTCCCGGAGCTGTGCACTCGCTGCACTTTCTCTCTCCCAGACGCAAAGCCTCTGGAAGGACAGGGCCCCTTTCCCTTTAGTGCACCAACCATGTCACATCACCAGGGCGGGGGCAGGCGCCAGGGGTGGGCGGCGTGCACTGGCTGAGGTCCACGGGGCCCGGGTGCACGCGGGCAGCAAACTCAGTGGATGCTAATGGACCCTGGTGATGTCTAAAACCAGAAGGGGGGGATTATGCCCCCCATCCCCGCTGGCAAATTGCACCTAGGGTACTAATACTACTACTACTACTACTACTACTACTACTACTATAACAATTACTTCTACTAATACAACTACTAGTAATACCATCACTAATATGTTTTTTTTTTCTTTTACTATTGTTAATACTTCCACTACTATTATTTACAAGGCTTTAACAGGACTGACACAGACTGTGG